>JACTOM010000562.1:9262680-9472061 GCA_015832385.1 Elymnias hypermnestra
TCATGATGCACCACGCCCCTGCAATCAAAGAAAACTGTCAGCAAAACTTTCACATTCGATCGAACTTGGCGCGCTTTTTTCGGTCTTGGTTCGTGCGGCAGCTTCCATTGAGATGATTGAGCTTTGGTTTCCACGTCATAACCATAAACCCACGATTCGTCACCAGTTATGACCCTCTGGAGCAAATTTGGGTCGTCGCGGACAGAGTTTAACATCTCATTAGCAATGTTCATGCGATGCTGTTTTTGGTCACAATTGAGCAATTTTGGTACGAATTTCGCGGCGACCCGTCTCATGCCCAAATCATTGATAAAAATCGAATGGCACGAGCCAATCGATATGTTTAGGTCCTCAGCAACTTCTCTAACGGTGATTCGACGATTGGCCAATACCATTTTCTCCACTTCATTAATTTTTTCGTCTGTTGTTGAAGTGCTCGGGCGTCCGGCACGCTCTTCGTCGTTCACATCTTCTCGGCCTTCTGAGAACATTTTGTACCACCGATAAACGTTGCTTCGGTCCAAGGTAGCTTCTCCGTATGCCACAGTCAACATTCGGAATGCATCCGCGCACTTAATTTCGTTTTTCACACAAAATTTGATACAGGTTCTTTGATCCATTTTTTTGAATAGGTAAAAATCGAAGACGATCCAAAACACGTGCAAGCAAAGCAGCTGTCAACAATTAAATGAACATTCAAAATGGCCGAGCTTGTCGGCATAAGTGAGAGACATGAGTACCAACATAACGCCACAAAAAATTCGAAATTCGAATATACGTAACCCGCGAAAATTCAAAATTCGCGATACTTTTTGAACACACCTCGTATTGCGTTAAGCACAAAAACGTAGTGTAGTAATCAATTACTGAGTTGCATGTGGCCTCTACCAGTCTTAAATTATTCTTATTTTCAGAACGTAATGTGCGATTGTCCACAGAATTAAACTAAATCATAAATAAAATAAGATTTTTTACTCCCCAGGCGGAAGCAAACGAGCCACTCGCCTCACAGTTGCTACGGCAATTGGAATCTGGGTCCTAGCGGCCGCCCTTGCCGCACCCGCCTATATTGGTTCTTATTTACGAGCTTTTGTCGTAAATCCAACTACACAGGTTTGTAAAAACACTACTTCTACTAGAATATCAGACCAAGTAAACATATTTTTGTGTCGTGTTGCTGCTAAAACGGTTTTAGCACTAAGTGTTAGACTATAGATAGTTGGGAGACGACACGGCTCTGAAATGTTGTAAATTATTGAGAAATGTAGTGGCAAGACTTAAAAATACTAAAAACATGTCCAATATTACGAAATGTTATGCAATACGAGGTAACATTAACGAACGGAACAATTTTCTTAAGAGATTCTTACGTGTTTCGTATAGTAGTTGTTTTAAGAGAAGTAGTGCTAAATTGTATAAATTCATATAGTAAAGTAATTATTAGTATAGTGCAAGTTCGTCGTCATCGCTTCAACCGATGGACGTCCACTGCTGGACATAGGTCTCACGTAATGACGTCCTCAAGGCCCGGTCTTGTGCCGCCTGGCTCCAGCGGCTACCGGAGACCCTATTTATGTCGTCGGTCCATCTTGTGGGGGGTCTCCCTACACAGCCATTTTTAAATAGTGAAGATAATAAAAGTCGTGAGTTGGTGTTTTCTCATATAAGCCACTGACTATTGCCTTTTGAGGAAGTATTATTAGACAATATATAATATAAATAGAAAATGCAAATCCTGTAGTTTAAAAAAATATACTAATAAGAACTTTGAGTAGATGATTAAGGCCTTTTTATTGATTTTGACTTCTATTTTCATTATTACTTTAAAACTTTATAACTTCATTGGCGCAGGACCGACGGCTTAACATGCTCTCTGAGGCGCGGGGGTAGATCACACCTTTCCAACCACAGGCATATATTGAGAAAAACTTAATGTAGATTTCGAATTGGCCTGACCCAGGACCTCATGTATGTAGTCGAACATACTAACCACTAGACCAATGAGGCAGTTAGTGTGTGGAAAAAATATATTTGATGATTCAAAAGTGCTGTATTAGGCCTACTTGAATAAAGATATTTTGAGTTTGATCATGCAAGCAGCGATTGGCCAGTTTTTGTAATTTCTTAAGGACTATGTTAAAAATTCCAAACTTTATCGTTGCATAAGCCTTTTGAAAGGCTCACACGTGTAGCATCAGAGGTCTTAGGTTTAATACCTTCCAGGATATATTTAAGAAATTATACTTTCTCATTAGTCTAAGTCTGGACTGGTGAGAGGCTTCGTTTATGGCTAATCACTACGCTGCCAGCAAAGATATGTCACCAAGCAGAAAAATTGCATATCGTTGCGTTACTATCTTAGACTATATCATTGTTTAGGCCTAGTATGCTAATTTATTCAGCAATTTTGAACTGTCAAATATTATTATTTCTAATAACGATTGATGATGATATTAGAGAACGATTTAGAATCTAAAGTTTTAAGGTTTTCTTCGGCACCTTTTCTAAGAAGAAACTCTCAAAAGAATGGAACTTGTCTATTTAAAAATATTTGCTAAAATGTTGTTAGATGTCCTTTAATTTATTATATACAGTTTAAGTATGATGTGTCATTAATATAAAAACATATGATATAGCTACAGCAGTTTCATAGGACCTCAGAGAGTAAGCTCGATTTGTAAGGTCAGCATAATTTTTACTGCAAATTGACACAACACATAAAATGTCATTTTTATTTTGTAGTGGATGAGGCTTGGACCACTTAAACTTTCCACTTTTACATTTAAATAACTCTTGCTTTAAACATTTTTGATTAAAACAAGCGAACCTGGTCGACAAGTCATCGATTTGGGTCAATTTAATATTAATATATTGTTAGCGATCGTTATTATTTTATTTGTGGGTTGCTATTAAATTACTTTATTTGTTTATTATGCTGAAGTCTTTGCACTTATATCAGTAAAAGGTTTACAAGCACTACATCCGGTTAACCGCTATTCCGGAAATTTTCAAATTTAATCAACACTTCTGTTTAGTCGTCGTTTTCACGACGACTGTGATTGGTGAACTTATTATTTTTGAGTGGGTTGTTTGGTATAAGAAAGGTAGCACTTCATTCTCCTATGAAGCGATATCTGCCTAGTGAAAGTTCTTAGTTTATATTGTCTTTTAAGTCATTCAAAGTATGTAATATAATAATGTACAATGGGAGAATAGCATTTATTACTTAACCTGCAAATTAGTGTGCGACGCTAAAAATATACAGTTAGAGTTAACTGTTTTCCATAGGTTTGTTACATAAGATATATCGTAACACGGTTTTAAGGTCTTACAAAAAACTACGGCGTGGTTTGATGTATTATATCAGTGAAGGATTCCTTATAATATTTTTTAAGGCAAATAGAGATGATATTTTCTACATTTACTCTACCAGATATCAAACCCGGACCTTTTTGAAGTAAGAGGTCTCTCGCTCATTTACGTAAGGCTTTCTATCTGCGGTATATTTTTTAAACTATAACTGTGAAGTCAACTCCTTTTTTTATGTTTCAAATACGAATTCCACACATCAATTAAAGTATGATTATAATCTAAAGTTACGAGGGTTTCCTAGTGCCCTGTCCTGAGTATAGCCCCCAATGTCAACTAAAATGGTATCCTTTTTTTACCATTGTAACATTAATTTATGATATTTAGATTAGAGCAATCCAATCACTACCACTCTATTTAACCGTCTAAGTAATCTTTCAAATTATAGTACGATTCTTCAATTAATAAACGATTTGAATCTATTAAGTGATATCCCTGGAAACTTTTTGGAAGTTTGTTATAGAAGCGTATACAGGAATCCTTAAATGAAATTATAACAATAGCAATTATTACGTTTTTAGTGATTATCGGTTTTATGTTATATAAAACAATGAAGAGAATTCTTTATTTTATAATCTTATTAATTCATAAGAAAGTATTCTATGCAGTAGCACTCTAACATTATTGTGTGATTTCCCATCAGACTTTCGGTTGCAGCTTTATGCAGCTTACATAGTTTACTGGCAAAGCCACAATATTTTAATTCTCTTTTCGATATAGAAAATAAATTCCACAATAACAACGTCAAATTTAGGTTGTCAATCAATCAATCAAGCAAATATATTTTATTGCAAAATCAAGTGTACAACACACAATCTACCATACAATGACGTGCAACATCTCCAATAGGACAAATTAATATTATTATTTGCTCGATCCTTAAGGCAGGTATTTACATTTTTAAAATAATATTCACATTAATGCTTAAAAACTGTGTCTCGTATGAATTATTTTATTTATTTTGACTTTAAGTGGTCCTTAATATAGTAATAGCATTATTAATATTATTTATGTCTTAAATTTGAACTGCCTCATTGGTCTAGTGGTTAGCATGTTCGACTACAGACATGAGGTCCTGGGTTCGAGTCCCGGGTCGGGCCAATTCAAATATCAAAATGGAGTTTTCTATTAAGATTTTCTCAATATTTGCCCGAAGTTGGGAAGTTGGCGGTGTGATCCACCCCCGTGCCTCGGTGCACGTTAAGCCGTCGGTCCTGCGCCTCCGGTCGTGTCGGATTCCCGTCACATCGGACTGAGACAGAAGGAATAGAGAGTGCACTTGTGTACTATGCCAGCCAATCCGCAGTGGAGCAGCGTGGTGGGTCTATGCTCTAAAAACCCTCGGTCCTCGGAGTGAGGAGGCCTGTGCCCAGCAGTGGGACGTTAATGGGCTGCTACTTACTTACTTTTTACATACCGTTTTTCAATCTGGTTTAAATATGTATAATCTCATAAAATGTGTCTACAATCTTTCAAACTTATTTGTTATCATTACTCTTTTATATATATATATATTGGTGACGGATTAGCGCTTGACTGTGATCTCACCTGATGGTAAGTGATGATACAGTCTAAGATGGAAGCGCGCTAATCTGTTAAGAGGCGATATACCCCTTACGGTTTCTACACAGCATCGTACCGGAACACAAATCTCTTTGTTTGGCGGTACGTTTTTACTGGTAGGGTAGTAACTAGCCACGGCCGAAGCCTCCCACCAGTCCAGACTCAGACAAATTAGAAAATACAATTTTCTAAATTCGTCCTACCGGGGATCGAACCTGGGAGCTCCGCTATCAAAGCGACTACTCGCACCACTACGCCAGCGAGGCCGTCAAACTCGTCTAGTCTGTAAATCTTTTACATTTCAAGCTACCTTTTGTTTCAATGCTCACTATGATTAAGGTTTATAATTATAATTTCCTTTTTAAATTAGTAATATAATAAATGTTCTGTCACTTCAATAACATTTTGCTGAAAATCAGCGCTAGCCGTTCCTTTCCTGGTGTTAAAGTCGCATGGCAAATAACAGGACTAAAATCCTTTCCATGTTGTAACTCCTTTTTTTTATTTACTCATATATTTCAATTTGTACATACATATATAGCATCACGCCTCATTCTCATTAAACCTTTCATACAAGTTCGTCGGTTTAAAGTACTCTTGACCTGGCCCTTATTTAAAATGTCCTGGATTTGGTCCAGGGACGTTCGCCTTGGTCTTCCCCTTCCAACTTTCCCATTCACTCTTGATTCATAAATCCTTTTTGTCATTCTCTCTACATGCCCGAACCATCTAAGCATAACTTTCTCATATTTTAGTCACTATAATAAGAGAAAAAATATGAAAAAAATACTTATGAAATCGAAATATTCATAAAAATGGTGCTATTCCAAAAAATAACGCATTTAGATGAAAATAAAAAAGTTGAATATATATCTGTATCCGTATCTCCTTAAATTGAGCCTCCGACATTTTAGACCGTAACGAAAAGTTTTTCTTTAACCTTTTTTGAGAGAATCCCCTATAAACGAATCAAGAGTCCGTTTGTTTTACTCCTCGACTTTTATCGAAAATTTATTTGGAAATTTTGCTATCTGTTAAGAAAACTTTGACTTTTATACGCTTTTACTCGCGGTGTCACCCGCGTAGTTTTAAGTACTAATATCATGTTTATAAAAACACCTTCGCAAAGGTTTTGTTAGCATAAAAAAATAAGCCTTTAACAGAGAGACAATTTTATTTTTTCACTTTGGGGAATGCCTTTACGCACTATTCAGGTAAAACCTAATTCTTTTCGAGAGTGCAGGGCTCGCTGGTAGGCCAGAATGTCTAATAAATCCCAGCGATACTCTCCATATCCTTTAGTAGAGCACCAGAAGATTGGTAGAGGCAATCTACTCTGGTACTCTGGAAGATTTCCACTGAAAAACCGAAAAATGAGACAGGAACTAAACTAAATCTGCACCTAGGTAGGAGGTCCTACCTCCCATTCCTCTGCGCCGGAGAAGAGGAGCGATCACAGCGTCCACCCTCTGCCTCTCGTCTGCCAGCTGCAGGAATATATTAGTCTCGCAAAAATCCATCTGCCCTCCACTCCCTTTTGTTGGTGGGCATTGCTGACAAATTCCCTCAATAGACACCGCTATGGTCCCCATATTGAGCATTTTGCCAAAGTGTGCTGCACTGAATCCATAGGCGCATCATACTCATGGCAGTTAGGCACTTCCTTCAAACAATCTGGTGCAGGTACTTGTCAAAACAATCATGTCCTGTCAACATTTGCACCAGCTTGTAAGAGAGGGATACGTGCTCCCTGGATAACCAATTCTCTATGTGGAGACGGATTGCTGCTACCCTGATCAGTCCCACTGTTGGAGATCCAAAATCCTCATTTGACCTTCGGATCAGCGCTCTGTAAGCTATAGCCTTGATCCTTCGGACCAGTTGCCGCCTTCTAGTCTTTGCAGCCCCCTTCACTGATAAGCAGCTGCATGAACCTCTGCCCGCAATTCTTAAGGAGGATTACCTTACAAAAGAAAGACATGCTGTCGTGGTCTTTCTTAGAAATTTTCAATTCAGTCATACCTTTTGCGAAACTTTAAGCGTCTTCGAAGCTCACGCAGCGGAAGCTCTCAAAAGGAATAGAAACGATTTTGGAACATTCTCCATTGGTGCATCTATGTAATATTTATGTATATTTTATATATCATTATGTATATTTTTATTCGTTTTAATATATATATTTATTTCGTCCTAAACACCGCCCATATTGTCTCTCTAATCCATGACTGTTTGCCTAAGCAGAGGTTTGTCTAAAATCAAATCAAGTATACTTTAAGTTATAGAAGTTTCCTTTTTCTTCCATTTGTAGTGGTGTTCAAAAAAACTTCGTATTAGACTTACTATAAAATGTGATTACAGACAAACTATAAAAATACGCGATGTAACCATTATGTATGTATGTACATTAGATCGGCAAACAAAAACTTATTATAAATATAGTCCTTGAGGGATAAATGGTACACAAGACGGATAACTTCCTTCGACCTGACTACAGTAGATCGTCCCTCATTCCTAATTGTGTTTATTTTAAGCTATAATACTAGTTCACACGTCGCACTATAAGACTATATTCAAGGTCATTTAATATATTTGTAAAAAAAACTCACTTCTAATTAGAAAAGCAATAAACATTATTACAATACAAGAAACAAAGATGATCTGGTGATGAGCCGGATTTGCCAGTCTGGAGGCCATGGGGCATAAAAGGCGAGTCGTTAAGAGTTTTGTTAAACAATTTATTGTGAAACCAGATATTACATTTATTTTTCACAAACCTACTGTTCTTATTAAAAATACCAGTTAAAGACTAAGAAACCTTGTGAAGTTCGCAGAATATGCTATAAATTTGTCATCCGATATTTATTATATTGTACATAAATCGCCAAGAAACAAATTCAAGGCAGTTAACATAATGACAGTTCACTGCGTATACATATTAGAAAACTTGTTGTACGTACACAAAAACATTGACTCTTTTAATAAAAAGAGTGAATGTATATCATATAACTTACGAAACAAAAACAAACTTGTTGTAAATTCTAGTAGGCTGCATAAAATTAACAACTCATTTAAGGGTAACTGTATACGTTTCTATAATAAACTCCCACAAGACGTTTTAGAGATGTCAATTAATAAATTCAAAGCCTTTGTTAAAAGAAAGTTGATAGAAAAATCATATTATATGTTGAAGGATTACTTAGACGATAGAAACGCCTGGGAGTGAACCAATTGCTCTAATTTGAAATAAAATATATTAAACTAATATTGTATGTATTGTATGATATTGTAATGATGATGGTATCAAAAAAAATACCCGACTGAGTTTGTTGTGGTTTCTTCTCGGATCAGGGCGCGAAGGAACCCTCGTAACTTTAGATTTTAAGTCGTTCTTGAGTACCATCATCAGACGTATATTAGAATCAGAGTTTGGAAAAAATATATAATTTGACGATTCAAAAGTGCTGTAATATTCCTACTTGAATAAAGATATTTTGATTTGATTAAACACGGACAAACAGAGATCTTTTAAAGATACACCGCAAAGACGTCCCGTAACTCAAAGTTTATTTTCTCTACCTCGCGATTTGATATAATATGCCATTGCTGATTTTTTTTCAAAATGCAATGGCATAATATCCTCAATGAATATAGACAACGGTTGAAATAAATTTTAACAGCGCATGTTTCCAATCTATTAATAGTTTGGAAGCCTCTATTTCTCTGAGTCCAGCCGCTTTTAGACTACAAAACGTCTAGAATTCGTTTGCCGGGCTTAGCATACATTTATGTAATAAGATTCCAAGATCAACGTTGGACATACCTTTATATTAGTTCAAGAAATATGTAAACAGTAGTTTTAATGTACCGCTGCTCGGTACAGGCCTCCTCACTCATAGAAGAGAGGATTTTAGAGCATAGATTCACCACGCTGCCCAGAAATACTCCCGTGGTAGGCAAGTTTCCTAACGATGTTTTTTTTCACCGACAAGCACAATGATGATTGAGAATAACAATCAAGCAGGAAATTTTCATTTTCTTCCTTTATAAAAAGAGCAACTACTTAGTTTCCTACTGGTATCTTCTTGATTCGTCACCAATGGCGAGACATAATAATACAAAGTAGGCCTTACTTGAATAAAAAGTGTGTGTGTACTTATCTACACGCATTAGAAGTTATACTTTATTGGCGTAACAAGATTTCAATCTTTTCAAAAAATCCATCTTTAGCCTTATTCTATGTTTGTAGAATGAACGACACTAACAATAGAAAAAGATATTTAATACATTGAAAGTTTTATTATAACGCACTATCTAGTTAAATAAAGTTTATTTAAATATCACAAAAAAATACTTCTACATAATTATAGAAATGGAAGTTTTTTACTTGAGCATGCAACTTTAACATAATGATATTTATTTTTTAATTCACGTCCATTAGTTGGAGTTCAGTAGACGTGTGAGTTACAAGAGGGTTATGATAGCTAGAGTATAATACAAATATTCTTGTAAAAAAATTGTCTAAATATCACATAAATAAAAATTTTAACAAAAAAAGAACCGCCTTCAAAACAAACTTACAAATATATTAATATGTAAGAAATAATTGCGTATTCCTTTATAGTGTAATTCATAAGTTTGTTTTGAAGGTGGTTCTTTTTTTGTAAAAGTTTCTATTTATTTTTTGATTTTTAGTGAATCTGAAGTAAACTAATAAATTGGTCTCAATATGTACACCTAAAAACGTGTTGCTTATATGACATAACACCGTTTAAATGAAACAACTTTACAAAGTTAAATTTACATTGATATCGCCACACCCGGGATCGAACCCGCAACCTTATACGTTACAGATCGGTTATTTTGCCACCCCCTATCACCAGTCTTTTATATGATAATCGAGCACAACACTCACATGCAAAAGTTCCTCCCACCCCAGACTCTGCTACCACCGCTTCACACATAATTTCATACATACATAGTATCACGCCTCATTCCCATAGGGGTAGGCAGAGACAACATCCTTCCACTTGCCACGATCCTTGCATATCTCCTTCGCTTCTTTCATTCTCATTAAACCTTTCATACAAGTTCGTCGGTTTAGAGTACTCTTGACCTGGCCGTTATTTAAAATGTCCTGGATTTGGTCCAGGAACGTTCGCCTTGGTCTTCCCCTTCCAACTTTCGCATTCACTCTTGACTCATAAATCCTTTTTGTCAGTCTCCTTTCATTCATTCTCTCTACATGCCCAAACCATCTAAGCATACCTTTCTCAATTTTAGTCACTACGTCTTCTTTTATACCACAACGTTCTCTTATCACACTATTTCTCACTCTGTCACTCAGTTTTAATCCACTCATGCTTCTCAACGCTCTCATCTCTACCGCATTTATTTTACTTTTGTGATTCTTCTGCCATACCCAACTTTCACTACCATACATAAGTGTTGGCACCAACACTCCAGCATGCACAACCACACATAATTTCAACCTTTCAAATATTGCAATGCAGCAACAAACGTAAGGTCATTGCCATTTGATTACAGACAGTTATATTTTCTGCCATAAACCGCACCCTTACTGTAAGCTGTTGAGGAGATCCATTGATCTTCATATTATCTACGACTAGCACTTGACTATACCGAAGTTACGTTAGGCAACTCAAATATCTGGATAGCCTATAGAAGATTCTGCCGAGTATCGTTAATTTGCTCCTAAGAACTGAAGAGTTCCGTCACTTTGTCTTGGATTCCATCATCAGAACCTAACCAAACTATCACAAAACAACCCTCAAAGTATATCCTTTCCAATAAAAAAAGAATCATCGAAATAAGTGGGCGTGATCTTGAGATATTCGTCCACTTGTCGCGCACAGGCCTAATGCAAATTTAAGACTTATCCGGTTTTCTCATGGATGCCATCATCAGAACTGTCTTTAAAAAAATGAGACTCTATGACGAGCACCACTTTTCATATTAAAAAAATCATCAACATAAAAAAATACAGACGAATTGATAACCTCCTCCTTTTTTGAAGTCTGTTAAAAAAGTACAGGATCATTATTGATTGACAGATTTAAATCTTCACGTAAGAAATTCCCCTGTGTTGAAATTATCATTAAAATCTCCACTTAAAATCAGTGGTAACTTATCCCCTCCTTTACCCATATATGTTCCTCCGACCGTTGTGTATGGAAATATTGCCAGTTTTAAAAAAGTATAGTTGAGTCTGAAAGTTATAATTTTGATAAGAATGTCACGTTGATATTTTCAATCGTCGTCGTCGTCGTCGATTCAACCGATGGAAGTCTACTTCTAGACATGGGTCTCATGTAATGACCTCCACAAGGCCCGATTTTGCGTCGATTGGCTTCAACGGCTCCCGGCGACCCTCTTTATATCATCGGTCCACCTTGTGGGGGGTCTGCCTACACTGCGCCGTCCGGTGCTGGGTCGCCACTCCAGCACCTTCGGTCCCCAACGTCCATCGGTCCTTCGGACTATATGCCCCGCCCATTGTCACTTCAGATGTGCGATTCGTAAGACTATGTCGGTGTCTTTGGTTGTACTATGGATCTCTTCATTTCTGATTCGATCACGTAGAGAAACTCCGAGCATAGCCCTCTCCATCGCACGCTGAGTGACTCTGAGCTTACGCATGAGGCCCATTGTCAGCGACCACATCTCAGAACCGTAGGTCATCACTGGCAACACGCACTGTTCGAAGACTTTGGTCTTCAGGCACTGAGGAATATTGGACGAAATTATCTGGCGTAGTTTCCCGAACGCTGCCCAACCGAGTTGGATATTTTCAATGTCACAATATATTTAACAAGTAATATAATAAAATAATTAAGGTATTATATAGTTATGAACTGCCTCATTGGTCTAGTGGTTAGCATGTTCGACTACAGACATGAGGTCCTGGGTTCGAGTCCCGGGTCGGGCCAATTCAAAAATCAATATTGAGTTTTCTATTAAGATTTTCTCAATATTTGCCCGAAGTTGGGAAGTTGGCGGTGTGATCCACCCCCGTGCCTCGGAGAGCACGTTAAGCCGTCGGTCCTGCGCCTGATCTCTCTCCGGTCGTGTCGGATTCCCGTCACATCGGACTATGAGAGTGAAGGAATAGAGAGTGCACTTGTGTACTATGCCTGCCAATCCGCAGTGGAGCAGCGTGGTGGGTCTATGCTCTAAAAACCCTCTGTCTCGGAGTGAGGAGGCCTGTGCCCAGCAGTGCGACGTTAAAGGGCTGCTACTTACTACTTACTTATAGTTATGAAATATTAAAAAAAAAAAACAAAAATGTTGACTATAGCTAACTTCTAGGTATCGGTTTTTTGTGACGCTGTGCGCGCCTTTACTCTCTTCATTTTTCCCTAATGCGTCAAAAGTCAAAATATAACTTCAATAATACTTTGATTTCGTCTTATTCCATTACCCCAGTCTCAAGTTATTATTATAAAGAAAACGTTGTTTGATATTAATTGGAATACATTTTCCCGTGAAATTTATTAGCGAGCAAAGTGAAATTATTCAAGCCCGCGAGAGAACTAACTATTTGAGCAATTGAATTAATTTCAAACCCTTTGAATTTCCGATTGCTACGATCTCAAATAATTTATGTACAAACCTCAAGTCGGTACCTTCGTGTACATTAATTCGAGTTTAATAAGCCAAGGTGGTTTTGCTAAACACTCACTATTTCAATGACAAACGGAATTTAGTATTTTTTTATATTCATTTCCCATTATTATATTATATTACGAATAGTGTTATCGGGCGACGCGGACGGACGGAGAATAATATAGTTTTACTTCAGTCATTTGGTGTAAAACGCACTCGTTTTTTGTAACTGGCAAAATATATGTTATAACGAATAACTGGGGCTTCTTTTATTTTAATCAAGTATCCAATTACGCCGATGACACCACGGAGAACAGTCAGTATTTCGTAAAATACTTTTTTTAATTTGTAATGGATGGTACTACAGTTGTTTCAAATTGAAAGGTCAATAAGGTTTAAAGATTTCTTGCCACGCAATAAGTTCGTACCAAATGGCTTTTTATTTGCTAGGGAATGCTTTTACGCATCCCAACCCAAAAATTCGGGGCTGTAGGGCTCACTGACGAGTCAGAATAACTACTAAAACCCAGGGGACCGTCATCATGCTAAAGTGACACATCAGCGGCTCGTAGGCTCAATCCAATATGATATCCCGGATGAAGCCGAGTCGGGATTAAGGCTGAGGAGCAGATGCATCAGGGGCAATCTCCCGCTCTTTTTCAAGTGCCTCCTTTCCCTCCTGCCGCGCTGGTAAATCTTCCATGTGCTAAGCTGGTCAGCGAGAGGTTATCACAATCAATCGT
The DNA here is from genome assembly GCA_015832385.1 of Elymnias hypermnestra. Classification (NCBI taxonomy): domain Eukaryota; kingdom Metazoa; phylum Arthropoda; class Insecta; order Lepidoptera; family Nymphalidae; genus Elymnias; species Elymnias hypermnestra. The sequence continues at coordinate 9,275,979 of JACTOM010000562.1, forward strand.
ACTAAATGGCCTTTCTTCGCTCAGAAATTCTTTTACGCACCCCCGCCACGAGACAGGGATTGTGGAACTCTTCAGCAGGGCAAAAACACTTACTAAACCCCAGCGACACCTTCGTCACGCTTAATTGGAGGTCTTAGAAGCTTTTTGCGCCCCTGACACTCCCTATAGAAACTGAGGAGACAATATGTGTTTGTAAAGACGCCTCCTGCTGCCCAGCCTCTTCTTCCAAAGGAAAAGGGCATCTGCTGAAGCTTCCCGGCTTCGCAAAAAGAAGCAGCTGCATTCCATCTTTTTTCCCTGTCAAGCCGGCTGTGGCTAGAAGTCACATCGAGTGGCTTAAAATATTTTTATCTCAGCCATGCTAATTTAAAAAAATGTACTGCTTTTCTCTTATAGTTAAATTACTTTAATCCAACGGGACTAAGTTTAATACAGTCTATTAGCATTCTAACGACACTTTCAGAAACTAACGCTTTATACAGTATTGCTCTAGTTTTTTCTGGAGTAAATATTAGCATGTATGGATAATTTCTCTACAAGTTTAAACTTTGTGGACCAATTTAATGCTAAAGTTTTACTGGAAACAAGCAAACGCTACGACTAAATGTGTTGTTACTTATCCAAAGAAGAAGTGCCATTTTAACTACAAGAATATCATGTAGACCAAAAAAAGGTACCACTGACCTACGCCAATACAGCAAAAATTCTTCTGCTAATCCGCCACTTATATGACCTTTTTTTCTGTTTCTAGGAGAATTCAGAAAACTGCCTGGGTAAGGAACTTCCCTCAACTCCACAAAGTTGATAAGTGCCCAGGATGACGAGAATTCCATAGTATTAATATTACATAGACATAAAATCTATAAATTTATGTGTCTATTCCGACTTAAGTTCTGGTCTGATTTTGAAGAGATTTTAACAAATCGTATAAAGAATAACATAGGTCACTTTTTGTTTATAAAATTCACAAGAAAAGGCACATTCTATGGGAATAAGTTTGAGACAAAGCGAAACGTGACCGAATTTGCTAGTTTCTTTACTGTTGCTCCCTGCGGTATCAATGGCGTAGTTCACGATCTCGTAGGAGTAAAGGAAAATCCGCAGTTTGTGGCCGACTATAATTCTATAGGAGTATCTTTGCTAAATTTCAATTTCGCGAACAATTTTAAAGATATCATGATTAGCGAGAAGCTTAGCGGTCTAAAACCAATTTCTAATACGCCCGATTTAGGGCACATTGGTTAGATGGGTTCAGAGCCTGTAATGGGCATAATTAGAAACAATAGTATGAGTAAAGTAGAGAGTTTCTCCTTTGTAAATTAATCTGTAAGATAACAATATTAAGTTTATCCATAATTAACTTTGTCCCGACTATTGGAAGTCCCTCGTCTTGTTAAACGTAATCTTTAATTGTCTGTCGAGTTTAAAAACTGACTTTAGACTTTGTAAGCAACTTTCCGTATAATAACGTTATCATTAAGACTGTATCTCGAGTAATTTGAAAAAATTTTAAGGATTTTCCAGTAATGTTTTGTCAATTTGCCAGTTTTTTAGTGTTTGTAAAAAAAATTACGTTTACGTGTTTACGTAAACTTAATTTTTTTGGTGTTTACCAATTACTCAATTAATTTAGTACGAACTTCTTTAAAATATTACATTGAAAGAAATAATTATATTATGTACTTAGCGTCATCTGTTTTAAGTTTAAATATATATTCGACGTTTAGAAGATCAATTTAAGAGATTTTTACTAACGATTGAAAATTTGAACAATTGTATGTAGACGAGTGTTTTTTTGCCCGATGTATCCAGTAGTATGGGTCTCGCTGGGTACCAAAAGCCCCAATAAAACCCAGCGGAACCTTCTGCTGTTTAGAGAGGGTCAGAAGATAGCACAGAGTATTCGACTCTAATGGCACCTCATTGACAACCTCCCAGAAAGAGGCAACTGCCCTCCATCCCGTTTGCGCCAATTACGCTTGGCAGCAAAAGGTCGTTTCCTACGATATTTAATTAAAATCAAAACCCTATATAATAAAATAAGACTACACACTTAATGGAAAATGGCAACTAATAGTATAAAATTAATAAACATGTTTGTGATCTTAATAGGTAAACCGTAGGTTGTAAATATTAAAGAAAAATTGTAGTAGTACACAGGCTTTGTGCTCTAAACATTCTCTTCTACTATATCTTCACTTACCATAGGGTGAGATAACTAACTAACATATTCGTTATTTGCTACTTGACTGATAAAATAACTTAAATCAAATAATTGTTATTATGTTATTGTCAATATATTACAATGGAATGAGCAAGTATTATAATAATTTCAACTATTATAGACGCGACGCAGTGTGATAGAGCTAGGCTTTAGGCATTATAATAGATGCATTGTACATAGCATCACGCTTCATTGCCATAGGGGTAGGCAGAGGCCACATCCTTCCACTTTCCACGATCCTTGCAAATCTCTTTCGCTTCTTTCATTCTCATTAAACCTTTCATACAAGTTCGTCGGTTTAGAATACTCTTGACCTGACCCTAATTTAAACGCTCCTTTCAATATCACTTTCACATGTTCCACCTTTTGTAAATTGTCCATTTCTTCCCCATCTATCCAAATTCAGCGATTCACCATAAATTCATCTCTTCCAAAAAGCATACCTTTCGTTTTCTTTACATTCACTTTCATTCCTTTCCTTTTCACTATAACACGAACGAATTAAATATTGTAGAATACAATTGACAATATTGTTCGTTAGTGAACAATTCTTGGGAGATTTTATGAAACGCAATCTTTATTCGAAACTATTGGCCCTAAAAACCTTCTTAAACATCAACCTATACTTTTAATTCAGTTTTATTACCTTTAATTATAAAAAGGGTTCGAGATTGTAATCTATTTTTTAATACCTTTTACTTGATAGTCTGCGTCTATCATTTCATCTATATCATACTAAATCTGGGATATAAAAACCTCGTACTTAATATTGAAAAATAACTTTGCAGTAACGAATAACCTGACAAAATAACAGTTATTGGACCAATAATAACGTGAGTTATTGTAAAATAGCAATAACCCCTATGGTGAGTTAATAAGCTGCTACTTATAATAAATTTTATAGATTGTTATGAGAATTCTAAGGCACATATTATTGCTAAAATCAAGGCACAGTGTTATTCTAGTAACTATCAAGGAAGCTCTGCAAACATTTAATCGGTTATCAAACTGTGTATATTAAACTAACTTCCGTATCGTTAGTTTATGGTTACTAAGGAGCGATTAAGCTATTTCTTATGGGCTATAATTTTCGTGTAATATATAATATTGCATCGAAGTTTCCTGACACAAATGTAAACTTTGGTATACAAACAAACGCCCTAAGGTCGTGTTCAATTACAACTCAATATTTTGCAATTAAATGTGTGAAAATCCTTTAAATTACAACAGTAAAATAAAAACCATAACCACAACCACAACTTATCTATCGCTTAGTACAGAAGAAACCGGCAAGAAACTCAGCGATTACTTTTTTAAATATAGTTTTGTAGGTTACAATCTGTAATTTTTTGCTTCTGTATGCAATAAGAACCAGTACTACATTTATATCACTTAATTTGTTTTCAACTGTGGGTGTGGGATTCACTAGACAAATCCAGAGTACCCACTAAAACCCATCGAAACCCTCTTGATCCTTAAGTGAGGGGCCAGAGGCTCACAGGGAAAACATTCTACTCTAGCACCCCGGATTTGTTTGCATTCACAAAAGTATTATTTTAAGATGGGGCAAGCAAAACCCCGTCTTCGTCCTCCAGGCCTTCTTCGTCGGCGAGAAGTAGCATTCGCAGCGTCATGAAAAATGATTGACTCGCAGAAGGAGGCAATTGCTCTCCAGATTGTATCGCTGGCAACCATACAATTTACGATGTTTGCCAGCGAGAAATCCTCACCCGTCAGTGGCATCAAATGCTGTCTTTCCACTAATCAAGCCGGGCATACTGCTACCGTGTGGTACGCCGTATCGACTGGAGCACCACACTGTTGGCAGACGGTTGTTTTGGTGCAGGTGCAATCATTTGGTGCAGGTATTTACGGAAGCAACCGTGGCCGGTAAGCACCTGCACCAATCTGACTGAGAGCGACCCATGTCCTGCATAGCCACTTCTATAGGTGAGGACGGATTTCCCGACTATAGCCCCGCCAGATACTGGGACATCTAGGTCGTCTTTCCATCTCTGGATCAATGTAACTTTAATTTATTAACTTGTGTAAATTTTTAAGTATTAAATATAAAATGAATAAATATACTTTGCTTACAAGTGTAGGTTTAATGTATATAAACATACATACATAGCGTCACGCCTCATTCCCATAGGGGTAGGCAGAGCCAACATCCATCCACTTGCCACGATCCTTGCATATCTCCTTCGCTTCTTTTATTCTCATTAAACCTTTCACACAAGTTCATCCGTTAAGAGTACTCTTGACTTGGGTCTTATTTAAAATGTCCTGGATTTGATCCAGGAACGTTCGCTTTGGTCTTCTACTTCCAACTTTCGCATTCATTCATGACTCATAAATTCCTTTTGTCAGTCTCCTTTCATTCATTCTCTTTACTTGCCCAAATCATCTAAGCATACCTTTCTCAATTTTAGTCACTATGTCTTCTTTTATACCACAACGTTCTCTTATCACAGTATTTCTTACTGTGTTACTCAGTTGCAATCCACTCATACTTCTCAACACTCTCATCTCTACCGCATTTATTTAACTTATGATTCTTCTGCCATACCCAACTTTCACTACCATACATAAATGTTGGCACCAACACTCCAGCATGCACAGCCAGTCTGGCCTATAGAGACATCATCTGACTATTCATAAAGGCGTGCAGAGCACCATTTACCATATTCCCTGCATTCACTGTCATTTCAATGTCACTTTCACATCTTCTATCTTTTGTAAATTTAGATCCCAAGTATACAAATTCTTTGACCTCTTCCACTTGTTCCCCATCGATCAAAATATTGTCATTCATCATAGATTCATCTCTTTCAAAAAGCATAACTTTCGTTTTATTTATATTAACTCTCATTCCTTTCCCTTTCAAAGCTTCATTCATAATAATATTTACCATCTCCTGCAGCTCATTAGCGGATGACGCAAGTATCACTTGATCATCAGCGTAAAGTAAACATTTGATGAGTAATTCATCCATTCTTAACTCATACTTACTTTCTTTTAAATCTGTCAAGCAGTTTCCATGAATAGGTTGAACAGCCATGGTGACGCAACATATCCCTGTCGAACCCCTTTTTCGACAGGAAACCACTACGTGTACGCCCCGTTTATTCTGACACAAGCACTAGACCTCTTATTGAGAGACTTCAATGCTTGAATCAGATTACCGCTCACCCCATACATAGATAACGTTGACCACAGCTCATTCCTCACCACTCGATCATAGGCCTTTTCTAGATCTATAATCTATAATGTATATATGTATAATTTGACAAATATCTTTAACCTAATTATTAGTTTTCTCTGTTTCATTTCTAATATTTGTAACCATTTTTGTTTGCCTACAAAAATAATAAAAGTTTATATCTAATTTCTTCACAAGATAGACTCTGGCTATTCACAAAAAATGACAATAGCATGGCATTGAGTTGAAGCTTACTATTTGAATATGACAATCCTTTATTAAATTTTTTTATAGCTTCGTAAAACTTATTAATAAATTTATATAGATTCACTAATTTAAATAAGCTAGATTTTTAATAATGGATGGCCATTATTCTCAATAAATCTACTAATGGAGATTTGTATTCTTAAAATAGAGTACTTTTTATAGTGATATCTTTTTATCATGTATATCTTTACTATTAAAGGGTAAACTATCTCCATACCGACGAGAAAACCTCGAATTTCTTATAGATATTCCAGGCTAATCCCATATTGTTTTTATGTGACAATATATTATTTAATACACATATATTTAACTGCCTTATTGGTCTGGTCTACTTGTTCGGCTACATATTTGAGATCCTGGGTTTAAATTCAATAATTGATATTCAGTTTTCTATTAAAAAAAACTTATTATTTGCCAGAAGTTGGGAAGTTGACGGTGTACTCCATCTCCTGCCTTGGAGAGCACGCTAAGCTTCGCCTGATCTCTTCCCGGTTGTTTTGCCGTCTCATCGGATTATGAGAGTGAAGGAATAGAGAGTACACCTGTGTGCTATCCCTGCTAATCCACAGTAGAGCAGCGTGGTGGGCCTATGTTCTAACGACCCTCTCTTCCATGAATGAAGAGACCTGTGCCTAGCAGTGGGGCGTTAATGGGTTGCTTACCTTTAATTACATATATTGTAATTTTTACAGATGTTACGTATTGAATATCCATTTGTTTATAAATATGTGTGCTTTGTCCACAGTTCCACGTATGTTATCCGTATCCACCGGAGTGGGGAGAGTCATACGCCCGCACCATGGTACTGATTCGGTTTTTGCTGTACTACTCTCTACCTCTTGCTGTTATCGCGCTGTTTTATATCTTGATGGCACGTCATTTAGTGCTCAGCACACAAAATGTACCAGGAGAGATGCAAGGAACACAACGACAGGTCAGTATTTATTATATCTTTTTAATTTTCTAAAAGATAACGCATAGAAACTCCTGCCTAAATACAAGAAATTTCAGATTCTTTTCGCGATGAGATTTTAATTACACTTTTGTATTATTTATTGTCTAATATCATAGTTTCTTTGTTTACTAAATAAATAATAAATTTAGCTCCTTTATATAATTTTCTTTCCGTTGCTTTTATCTTTTTATATATCAATTTTATCAACGCTATTTCGAGCCTCTAAACTCAAAAGTTATATCAATTTTAACAATTAACTATTTTCTAAATAAATACAGTGAAATACAAATAAACTTGACAATAATTGAAGGCTTCTTTCTATGTAATGAGTTTAAGAAGTTTGTGATAGTTAACGTAGGAATTGTTTTTATTATATTGAAACCTGAATGAGCGCAATTTTATTAAGGAGAGTTCTCGTAAAAATTGTGGTTTAGAATTTTTAACAGATATTTTTAATTTTTAATGTTTACTCTACGATGATGATCAAGTAATACTTGCGTCATCCGCTAATGAGCTACAGGAGATAGTAAATATTATGAATGAAGCTTTGAAAGGGAAAGGAATGAAAGTGAATGTAAACAAAACGAAAGGTATGCTCTTTTAAAGAGATGAATCTACGATGAATGGCAATATTTTGATAGATGGGGAACAAATGGAAGAGGTGAAAGTTTATATACTTAGAATCTAAATTTACAAATGGTGGAACATGTGAAAGTGATATTGAAAGCAGAGTGAATGCAGGGAATATGGTAAATGGTGCTCTGCACGCCTTTATGAATAGCCAGATGGAGTCTCAAAGGGCCAGACTGGCAGTGTATGCAGGAGTGTTGGTGCCAACACTTATGTACGGTAGTGAAAGATGGGTGTGGCAGAAGAATCCCATAAGGAAAATAAATGCGGTAGAGATGAGAGCGTTGAGAAGTATGTGTGGATTAAAACTGAGTGACAGAGTAAGAAATAGTGTGATAAGAGAAAGTATGGTGTATAAAAGGTACGTGTGGTATAAAAGAAGACGTAATGACTAAAATTGAGAAAGGTATGCTTAGATGGTTTGGGCAAGTAGAGAGAATGAATGAAAGTAGAATGACAAAAAGGATTAATGAGTCAAGAGTGAATGCGAAAGTTGGAAGGGGAAGGCCAAGGCGAACGCTCATGGACCAAATCCAGGACATTTTAAATAAGGGCCAGGTCAAGAGTACTCTAACCTGACGAACTTGTATGAAAGGTTTAATGAGAATGTAAGAAGCGAAGGAGATATGCAAGGATCGTGGCAAGTGGAAGGACGTGGTCTCTGCCGACCCCTATGAGGCGTGATGCTATGTATGTATGTGTTATTATTTTTTGACAAGTTCGCTGTATGACCTCATAATCCTATTCAGTGGAGAGGGATAGCCTAAATTAGTGTTGGGAAAACTACATTGGAAAATGTTCCGTTTATTCACTCGAACATTTTTAGTGGGCCATTTTTATTTTTAATTAGCCACAGAGTAATAGAACTTGTTTAAAAGGACTGTTGAAACCTCTGAACGGTCAAATTCAAGTGTCATCTACTATAAATTAAAATGAATAAAAAAAAATTGGTACATAATAAATAAAATAGAAAAAACAAGTAAATAAAATATATAAAAATTCCTAGGCCTTGTAGCTTACCACAATTCCACTTTGGAGGAGATATTAATTTAAACTTGGACAGTACCATCCTTAAAATCAAAGTGAGATCTTTTGCATATTTTCAGTGCAAAACAGACACGTTTCCATTAAGAAATAAAAGCGTTTAACTGTTTCTATCAAACAAATGTCAAATAAATGGATCCAAACTATAACAAAGTTGGAGATGTACAAGTTCATTAATAAATCCTTATTGTTACTTTGTTGCTTAACTCGGATTATCAAACCAGAAACTCAGAACAAGCAAGATATAATTATAAATGTGACACGAAGTGAAACAAAATTTATGTTAAGACAAAAGAGCTCGTTAAGTTACTCTTTCTCCTTTCTGTCTGGAGAACATTTTCTTATTTTTTTTTGAAGTGAAACCTTTTTTAATGCGCTTGAGGGTTAAAACGCGTGTTTAGCGTCACGAAGATGTGCAGCGTTTTTTATCCTAATTCATTTGAAGGTTAGGTAGTTTTAATATTTACAAATAACATGTGGAATTTGAATGCCACTCGTCATTTAACAATTAATTATGCTATTTTTTCATAAAATAATAAATTAAATAAAAAATAATTTCTAATATTGACAAAAAACACGTGGCATTTTTATTTACAATTCGTCATTTGAGATTTCAATAAATAGTTTGTATTAAATTCCTAATATGTCTTCCTTTTTCCACTTTAGATTTGTATAAATATAAACAAGACATAAAAATCAGTTTGCCAAAGAAGTTTCACTTCTGACAAGTGTAATTTGTACCACACCCTTGTAACTTTTTTTTATTTAAATGTGGTATATTTATTTATTTATTTATTTATTTATTTATTTATCAAACAATACATAGTACACTAACAGCTCTCGCCAAATCGTATACAAGTTAGGTTTTTTATAATTACATATTATATATAAATGATAAAAATTATTTATTAAAATATACTGAAACATTTTTTATAAATGATGTAATCGTTTGTCCGAACACATCAGTATCCGGGATTTGGACCAATATTTTATTAAGATGCTCTACTACGCGATGAGTAGGGGCTGCGGACCCGCGACGTGTCCGCGGCTGCTCTCCCGATGCCAGCAGCCGCGGTCGCCGTCGCGGACCGCTGGCCCCGGCCGCACCGCACATGTACCGTCTCGGTGCTACGAGTCCTACACGCGCAAGGGCAATCGGATTGTCCACCTCGCCATTTAAGAGCTTATAGTAGTGCACTATAGATAATAATTTACGCCTGAACTCTAGCGTCTCTAAGCCAACCATGGCACCTATAAAAATAGACGGATATAAATATGGGTAATATCCATAGAGTCTTTTATAAAGATAGCGTGCGAATTTTTTTTGAATTTTCTCTATTAACGTTACGTATTTCATTTCATATGGATCCCAAACGATGGCCCCATATTCAAGTTTGCTGCGGACAAAACATTTATACAGTAACATCGCTACTCTGATATCAGAAAACTGTGACGATATCCTAATTATGAATCCTAGACTTTTATGAGCAGATTTACATATACTATTGTAGTGATTTTTGAAAACTAATATATATATACTATAATATATATAAACTAGTATATACTTACATAATATAATGTAAGCTAAGTAGCAGCCTATTACAGTCCCACTGCTAGGCAATAGGCCTCTTTACTTATCGGAGAGAGAGATACACCACGCTGTTTCACTGCGGTTTGTCTGGCTACACGTACCCTAGAATTACTTCAGGGATATGCAGGTTTCCTCACGATGTTTTCCGTCATCGAAAAGCACAAGTGCTAGTGTATACTTGAAGTAAAATGCGATGGTTGCGTAAGATGAATAAATATTACACCAGCAAGGTACTTCACTTCTATTTTGAAATCAGAGGGGTTTTACTGAAGGAAATTGGAAGACAACTAAGGCATGCGGGTTATTAGGATAAAGGAAACGCTATATTTATATGTTACGTTAGTAATTATACGGCTAGAAACAAATATAACCGGAGCCTAATTTTAAGGCATGGTTATGTTAGCTACCTGCGACAAGATGTGTCCCCATATGGCACTTCCTATGGGGCGAGCTAAGTACTTGAGATACGGTGACGGTGCCTACGCATTGCTACGTAAATAAAAATCCAAGGTACGGATCTATGTATCACATAATATATATTCTAGTATTATATATCTGAGTAAATACAATGTGTAAAACTAAAAATCAATATGAAGTAATAATACCAATATTTAGTGTTGCCACTGACATGCATTTAGTGAAAGTTGTTAATTTGATATTACAATGACATATCAAATTTATTTATTTGTATAAATTCTCAGACTTTAGAGTTAGTATTTAGATACGTAACGTACCTATAAGCGAAGCACTTATACTAAATATACGAACTTCACCTGAGGCCCATACATTACGACCGTCTCCTTTGTTCGTAAATAAGATTTATTTTCAACAAAATTGTCGTCCAATACCCTACTTCTAAGAACTTTAGACGATCTTAAATAATACATTGGCTTAAACCGCAGTCCCTAGACGATCGTTGAAATCTGAGAGGGAAAGTTTAGTTGTATAGGTTTCGATGAAAACTTAATGAGGTTTTTATTTAATTTGTAAAGAAAAGGACTTCATTTTCTTTTAAAAACATATATTACAATAACGCCTTTGGTATATTAAATAAAACCAATGTCATGTGGGATGTGTCCTCAACTTAAATTTTGAAGTTTTAATTATGTCATTGAATGAAAAACATCCACATTTATGTTCCTATAAATTACACGCCATAATGTATATACGAGTATATAGTAGCTGACCCTACAAACTTCGTACCGCCTCAAAATCAATAAATAAATAAAAAAACTGAATGTTAATTGCTGATGCTTCAATTTAAGTAATAAATATGGTCAATAATTAATCGCAACAAAAAGAATTCGTTATCAAAAAATGCTATCTTTATGATATAAGATTTATCAGAGATTCCCACCAAAGTCTCTAGAATATTATAGTTGGGAACAGAAATTGTTGGTTGTCAATGTCAAAAGTAAAAATGAAATTTAAAAATTCAATGTTATTTCTGAACTACGGGATCATATACATATTTTTGACAAAGAGGAATCGTTTGTAAGGGATAGCGAAATTCCTGTTTTCATTATACGAGTACAGCAAGCATTTTTTCATGCTTCTTCACCTTTTAAATCTTCCCTGGACTACCACAAATAACTCCAAATCTAAATTAGACAAATAAGTCCAGCCGTTTTAAGTTTTAGCAAAAACCAATTGAATTATATATGTAATGATCGCCGGTCCGTGTGCAATAGTCTGTGGAACGCTGTCGCCATCTGTCTATTGTCGTGGGGCAGAGTCATTAAGTGGCAGGCCGGCGCGTCTCTCGGGAGTTCTCGAGTGACGGTCGGCCGGAGCGGTCGACTATTGAAACTGTCGCGTTCCTAGCTATTATTAATAATGAGTTTGTGTAAATTGATATCGGGAACTTTAAGTGATTGAACATTATAATCTGAGTTAATTACTGTTCAGTGCGACTGCATTATCACAATAATTAAGATAATGTGTGTTACATACAAGAATATAAAAAAATAACAAATAAAATTAATTAAATCAAATAATAAGCCGCATCCAAATTGCTGTCCATAGGGCGTGTTCCTAAAATACTGGCAACATTACCTCTTTGGATAGCTAAGCTGATCCTTTGCCCGAGGTAAGCGCCAGCTTTGAGGTCACTTGTGGAATCCAGTAACCGCTTAGAAAGATGTTTAAAAAATATTTTGGCTTCAGAGCCCCAGAGTCCCATAGTTTCCACGCCAAATTGCAGAAATATGTGATCATTAAATATGCATCATAATAATATCTGAGTTAATTGGTAAAATGTTTGATTGCACCAACATTACCCAACAAGCGCCCGCAGTATGGAAATTATAGTTGTCATTAATGACGACGTTGTCGGAGAACCCTACGCCCCTGTGCTTTATGCTCCTTCTCTCTTATTCTCCGACATATATTTATATTAAGATATATTAGTCTATTTATGGTTATCTCTATATTAATCAAGGTTGTAACTTATTTGTTTCAGATGAGAGCCAGAAGAAAAGTAGCATTGACAGTTCTCGCCTTTGTTGTGGTGTTCGCTGCTTGCTTTCTACCCTCACATGTCTTCATGATGTGGTTTTATTACTGGTATAACAATTAATAAATAACGTTTTGAAAAACTACAGTCAATTTTAACGAATACCTCTACATCACTAACTACGTTTACCAAAGATTTATCAACACGTTTATTTATGTATATTTTATATATCATTACCATGGTTTATTTTCTTAATTGTAAGAATATTTGTCTAGCATTCTCCTCTTTCATTAGATCATTTTTATTTCTAACTTGAAGTCGTTTCGTTCTTACGGAAATCTTTAGTAAACTTTTGTCTTCATGCCTCATTGCTCTAGTGATCAGCTTTATGACTGCAGATCATGAAGTCCTGGGTTCAAATACCAGGTCGGACTAATAGAAAAATGAAAATAGGTTTTCTGTTAGAAAATCTTCGCTATGTTCCCAAAGTGATGTAGTTGGAGCCTGGAGTAAGCCTGATCTCTCTCCAGAAGAATATATAGTTTGTGTTTAACAATATCTCCTACACAAATAGCTCCTATCTTTATGGCTAATATTTCGGAAAAAAATTAAAGTTAGGAGAATTTATTACTACACTGGACTAAATTTAAGGCATTATGTGTTGGTCATATGTGGCTGATACGGTATACTCTACTTATATCCAACATTTTTGTCTGTCAGCCACGTTTTCTATGAAAATTTCATTTTTATACAACTTTTTGGAGACCGCTTCCGAATATGAAAACAGATATTAGTACTAATGATACCTTTGATGATGGCACGGATAAAAAATCGATCCTGATTTAAAAAAATCATATTTTTAAAACGATTTATTAGCATTATCTATGGTCCATTATGTTAGTACAGCACTGAAATACAAAATTAAAACAGCTGACGTCTTAACGCAGGTCAACGACCTCTAGACACCGCGGCCGCGGACACGGCTCGTTTTTCTTCCGTCCCATCTTCAAAGATATCATCTGTCTTCGTTTTCTAGAGTCGTCTCCTAACATCTAATATAGCTTAAATTAAAATACAAATTGAAATGTGCGAAAATAGCCATGAGAGTGAGCTTCTTATTGAAATATCGATAAATTTTCTTTTTTTGTAATACTAATACCAATATTTGTTAAGTCCCACAGCCCAAGACGATTACAACCCGTGGTGGCACGCCCTTCGGATCATAGGCTTCTGTTTCTCATTCCTGAACAGCTGTGTCAACCCAATCGCTCTTTACTGTACCAGTGGCATATTCAGGAAACATTTTAATAGGTACATATTGTTAACACATCTATACCAACAGATATATAAACAAAGTTTTAGAAAGGGTCAGTAAATTGCAGAATTTTTGAACATCTAATTGTTAAAAACATACGTAACAATGCCTCATTCAAATAGTGTTTTTGGGTAGCATTTAAAAATAGGCTAAATATTTTGCAAATAAGACACATAAACATTTCCAAAAGCTATTTATAAAGAGCTTTATGAACATAAAGGTCTTTGTAAATAGCTTTTTTGAGGCTCTAGTCTATATATGTACCAAACTTCATTAAAATCGGTTCAGTAGTTTTGGTATAATAGCACGACAGACAGACAGAGTCACTTTCCCATTTACAATATTAATAAGGATTGTTATTTGACACCCTTGAGGGTAAAATTATTACAAACTTTGAATGTCATATTTATTTATATCTAATCAACAGCCTCAAAAATAAGTTTTTAGTTCTAAAAATGACGATGCTTCCATACCTTATAACCCTTTTTTCGCATTCAAAAGTAGGCTATGTCCTATACCAGGCTTTAGACTATCTGTGTAGAAAATTTTATTGATATCGGTTCAGTAGTTTTATCGTGAAAGCGCGACAGACAGAGTTACAAAATATGTCAAAATTAAATAATGGCCCATTACCAAAGTAAGAATCCCAAAGAAGGGCAAGAAAAAGAAGAGGAGGCGAAGTAAAATATATTTACCTACCATTTCGTATGCTGAAATTTAGTATTGCATTAGAAATATCCAAGTTAGAATTTTTTTTATTTGTGTTTCTATCGTTTGTAAAAAGAGAAAAATCGTTAAAATACTCTTTACTTCCTTTAATAAATAGCTCCTAAAGATATCAAGCTTCTTCAACATTACTCTGATATTTCAAATCTAATCAAAATATTCTTTATACAAGCTCAAAAAGCACTTTTGAACCGTCACTAGTTTGTCCGTTGATAATAAATCTACCACCGGTTCGGAAAATTGATTCCGCTGAGAAGAAATCGGCAAGAAACTCAACGGTTACTCCTTTAAACATAGGTATTACATGTTCAGCTTTCATTTGCAAATGGAATCAAGTCCAAACATCTTTGTCACTTAAAAAACCTTCAATATTATAATATGCTTTGTGTAATAGGACGATTTTAACATATTTCTTTAAACTATGTGGAGGCAAACCCTAAAGTGATTCGGGTATCATTATAAATGCGTATGATCAACCCGACAAATGATTTCTGAACCTTCTTCACTCTAAAATATGGCATTACAAGTTTGTTTAAATTTCTTGTATTAAAATTGTGTGTTTCGCTTTTTTTGCTGTATAAATGAATATTATCACTGATATATAAAATTTATTCAATATATATTGCGATGGTACTGTGAGAATTGCTATTTCTTTGAATTTTTCTATTAAGGAAACGTGAGATTTCAATTCTGTAATATAAATATTATTTCAATGTCCCCCGTTTTACCTTATATATATATGTCGGAGAATAAGAGAGAAAGAGACATAAAGCATAGGGACGTAGGTTTCTCCGCCAACATGGGCATTAATGGCATCCAGAATTTCCATACGGTGAGCGTTTGTTGGGTAATTTTGGTGCAATCAAACACTTTACTAATTAACTCAAATTATAATGTTCAATCACTTAATGTTCCCGCTTTCAATTTACACAAACTCATTAATAATAATAGCTAGGAACGCAATTGTTTCAACAGTCGACCGCTCCGGCGGACCGGCACTCGAGAACTACCGAGAGACGCACGCCGGACTGCCACTATTGACTCATACACATATGGCGTCAGCGTTCCACAGACTACCGCACTCCGACATATATATAATTATTTAACCTGTTAATTTTAGCAATTATATTTTCATTCTTTCTTAGATATCTCCTTTGCCGTAGTGGATCAGCGCATGGCACCCGTGGGTCTCTTTCACTTTCCACATCAAGACGCCTACATTCCAGCAGGAAAACTAATATAAGCATGGTGCCTCGAACGTAAGTTTTAAGTCTTCCTATTCTGGATTCGATTCCCGTCATGTTTTTTTCTTATTCTAGATTAGACAATACGAAAGTACCTTTACAGCGCAAAACTTCCATGCGTCAGAGGAAATCTGGACCCCAACACCTGGATGAAGAGGGTTCCGCTGGGTTTTACATACTCCCGGTTGTAAGCTTATCCCATACACTGTCCGGCCAGGTTTTTGTATTAACCCCCGTAATTTCCTTTCCGCGCTTTTTAACGGAAAGACTATCAAATGTTATGATTTTTATGTTTGCTTATAGTTCAACTATACAATGTTGTCTGTTGTTTATTAAATTAGGACTCTGGTGTAGCGTTATATTGCTTTAAACTTTGGGATAGTGAAAAAAGTCCGTCTTGTATTTATAGACTCATATCTTAAAAATTAAAACTTACCTCAAGGGTTTCATTCTTATTCACTTCACTTACATAATCAAAAACACAAATAATTACTTATAAATATTCAGTTTATTAAATACCACTAAAAAACTTAACGAACTTCGAAGCGACACGCGCACCGTTGGTAACGGTCATTTTGTAAATATTTATTTTTGTATTTTCTGTTGTCTGGTGTTTTCTGTACGCGTATTTTGTTACAACAGTTACCGAGAAACGGTAGTGATATTACACATTATGACTTAAAAAACAAGAGTTCCTTATATTTCTGACTACCCGAGTTGAGACAGAACCATCGTATTATGTCAACCAGTGGTTAACACGGGCAATTTAATACTTCATCCGGCGTGCAACATGCATTTCCCAGCAAAAAAATAGCTATCTATGCAAATAGAAACTGCCTGATTGGCCTTTGGTCAACTTGTTCGGTTACAGACATGAGGTCCAAGGTTCGAGTCCCACGTCGGGCAAAATCAAACAGATATTTTTAGATAGATATAGTTTTCTATCAAGAAATTCTCAGTATTCGACAGATGTTCGTCTGTTTGCGATATGCTCTTGTGTTAGAGCATACGCTTATGTATTATACCTGCCAACTCGCAGTGGAGCAGCTTGGTGGGTTAATGCTCTAAAAACTCTCTCTCCTATAAGTAAGGAGGCCCAGAAGGAGCATTGCGACGTTAATGGATTGCTATTTACCTTACCTTTCCTATTTATGATCAACATTACATTATTTTTGAGTTTATGTAATTAAATACTTTGCTATATATTTTATGTTTGCCAAATAATAATTTAAATATAGTTATACTTTAATAAATTGTATTATTACTATCCAATTTTGAGAACAACTTTCTTCTTTTTGTTATGTAAAATGTTTCGTCTATTTATAAACAAGATCATTCAATTCAAAGCGAAACGATTAATGACGGCTACCCTCGTCAAATCGAAAACAATCGTTATACGTCCCTATCCCTATAATATCCGTTAGGATTAATTAAAAACTTTTCTGGAACAAAAAACTGGTAACAAAACTTCAACGCAAGTTGATTATCGCCTTTCTCTTTGATTATTTATTTATATAGATTCTATATACTCTCAAATAAATGTATTTTTCTGGTAATAAAAAAAGTAAAAGAATATTCAAGACAAGTCACGAATAATAGAATGACTTATGAAACAGACACACAAATACTGGAAACCCAAATAGCACGGTTACAAACATCTTTAAATATATTAAAACAAAAATATGACAAATCTGTGTCTCACTTGATTTCAACATATACACAGACACCTGTTGATATACTAGATTCAACTGCAAACAATACTTTCCAATGCAACAGTGTCAATGTGGGTAGTCATAGGGGGTCTGTGGTATATCCTGAAGAAACAAAACCAAGCTACTTGGGTGTCAGTGTCTCCAAAAATAGAAATAATAGTTCCTTAAGCCGGACCTTGAGTTGTCACAAAAGGACAACTAAAACATTCATGTACACCGATGAAATTGGTAGTAATATGGGCATATTACTAAACTCACATTTATATGGGCACACCACCTTCAATTATTGTGTCCACAATTCAAACTTAGTGTCAACAGTAGAAACAATTAATAAAAATAAAGAATCCTATGACTGTGACACAAATATCATTATCCTCTTGGGAAACAGAGGCAACTTAAATAAACAGGACTTGATAAATTGTTTTGAAAGATTAAATAAATTAAATGTAAAAAATATTATTGTGTACACATTACCATACTGTCAGAATTTGCCTACTAATGAAAATTCACTTAGGTATAAGTTAAATATGACTATGTACAATTTATGTACATTTAATAATAAATTTCATATTATTGACTTTAGCAAGTGTGCTAATGCTTATTATAATTTTTACAAAGATAGGTTTAGCCTATCAAATAATTATAAAAGACAGATAACTATTTCGTTATCATATTTATTTATAACCTTAGCCAATAACCTGGCTAGTAGACATGCTTTTATTGAGCATGATTTTACAACTGACATCTCCTTGGATAATAATCCAAGTAATTTTATTTTAAACTAGATAATAAGACAACAGGGAACTTCTCTTGCAAAAACAATAATAATTATAATAAGAATTGCCATATGCTGGACTCAAAGCATACAAATGTAAAAATTTCAAATAATAACTATATCAGCCTGGTACACCAAAATATCCAATGTATTAAAGGCAAAGACTTAGAGATTGAATTATTCTTGAATAACTTAAATATTAATATTTTGTGTATTACAGAGCATTGGTTGAAAAGTAATGAATATGTATTTAATTTTGGTAATTACCAGGTTGGTAGTTCATTCAACAGAGAGTCATCTATTCATGGGGGCTCCTTAATCCTAATTAACAAATCTTTAAAGTATAAAGAAAGGAGAGATATAGTGAGCCTATCTGTTGAACGGACAATAGAGCTAGCCTCTATTGAATTAGAGCAATTTATTATAGTAACTGTCTATAGACCACCCTTGTCAAGCTTTGAAAAATTTGAAAATTTAATGGACCAAGTACTGTTTACAATATCAAACACACATAAAAATCTAATAGTCTGTGGTGACTTTAACATAAATATATTGGAATGTAGCTCTTCAAGCATGAAATTATTAAATTTATTCAGTACATACAATTTAACAAATATGTTTATGGAGCCTACAAGAATATCTTCAACTAGTGCTACTTGCATAGACAATATATTTACAGATATAAAACCAACTGTCAAAAAGATAATTTCTAATTTAGATTCTGATCACTGTGGCCAACTCATTCGCTTTCCAACCGTAAATAAAACAGTGAAAAAACGTAAAATCACTTATGTCCCAATCACTACTGAGCGTATAGAGCGAATGAGATCAAACCTAATACTAAACTGGAATTCTTCTTCTTTATTGAATTCTCTGAATCCCAATGAAGTATACAACCGTTTTTTTAACAAATTTAATAAAATTTTTAATTCTATATTTAAGAGTAAATCGGCCATGTGTACTGACACATTGGCATTCAGTGAATGGGCAACAGTTGATCTACACAAAAGTAGACAAAAGTTATATGAGCTGTATGACAAGCGTCAATATAACACTAGTGATGAATTCAGAGATTATGTAAGATCATTTTCTAAAGAATTTAAAAAGAAATGTGTTTTAGCAAAATCGCAATACATTAAATCTAGAATTAAAAATAGCAGTAATATAATTAAAACAACATGGAGGATCATCAATGAAGAAACAGGAAAAGCATCCTCGCGCTTTAATGAATTCAATCTTAAGATAGACAATAAGAACATTACATTGGATTCAGAAGTTGCTAATGAATTTGAAGAATTCTTCACTAGCGCTCCTATCTCGACGACTAAATCTCTGAACTCATCACCATCCACTGCTCTCTCTTGGCTGGCTTGTAGTGTGCCTCAATGTTATAATATTTTCAAATTCCACCATGTCAATAGCTCGGACGTTATTAAGTCATTTAATTTAATCAATAATAAGAAAACAAATGATTTATGGGGTCTATCTGTTAACCTAGCAAGATCATTAATTGACATCCTTGCAGACGACATGGCTGAAATTTTTAATAACTGTGTAGATTGGGGTATATTTCCTGACTTAATGAAGTACAGTAAAATTATACCAATGTTTAAGTCGGGCAGTACTTCAGACCCCTCTAACTTTAGACCAATATCGGTTCTTCCGACTTTCAGTAAAGTATTCGAAAAAATGATATTGAACCAATTGCTACAACATTTTCAAAAATATAATCTATTACACAGTAAGCAATTTGGATTTACGCGAGCTCGTTCAACAACCGATGCTGGTGTACAGTTATTACATAATATTTACGAGGCCTGGGAGGAATCACGAGACGCGCTTGGTGTTTTCTGTGATTTGTCTAAGGCCTTTGATTGTGTCCAGTATGAAACTCTGATCGGGAAATTACGTCACTATGGCATCACAGACGCTGCATTAGACCTGATGAGTTCCTATTTAACTAATAGAACACAAAAGGTCTGTGTTAATGGAAAACTTTCAGAAGGGTCTGTAACGAAACTAGGTGTTCCACAGGGTTCCATATTAGGACCATTTCTGTTCCTCATTTACATTAATGACCTTCCTTATTTTGTCAAGGACGGTCATGAGATAGTTTTGTTTGCTGATGACACTTCTCTAATATTCAAAGTTAATCGACAACAAACAGATTTTGACGAGGTAAACAATTCGCTCAATAAAGTAGTACAATGGTTTGAAGCAAACAACTTATTACTGAACGGGAAAAAAACAAAATGTATTAAATTCACATTACCAAACGTAAAGCAAGTGAGAACCATTGTTAAACTTAATAATGAGGAACTTGATCTGGTAGATAGTACCGTTTTTCTAGGCATTACTTTAGATTGTAAACTACAGTGGGGGCCCCATATAAGAGGTCTATCGAACAGGCTCAGCTCTGCGGCTTACGCGGTTAAAAGAATTCGCCGTCTTACGGACGTTGAAACTGCCAGGCTGGTCTATTTCAGTTATTTTCACAGCATTATGTCATATGGCATTTTACTTTGGGGTAATGCTGCTGATATAGATGCAATATTTGTGCTGCAGAAAAGGGCCGTTCGTGCGATCTACAATATGGGTCCAAGAGAGTCGCTAAGAAACAAATTCAGAGCAGTAAAAATAATGACAGTTCACGGCGTATATATATTAGAAAACTTGTTGTACGTCCATAAAAATATTGACTCTTTTAGGAAGAAAAGTGAATGCACCTCATATAACTTAAGAAATGGAAATAAAATTGCTGTAAATTCTAGTAGGCTACATAAAATTGACAAGTCATTCAAGGGTAACTGTATACGGTTCTATAACAAACTCCCAGAAGAAGTTACAAAAATGTCTCTTAATAAATTTAAATCTTTTATTAAAAGAAAACTAATTGAGAAATCATTCTATAATTTGAAAGAATACTTAGAAGACAAAAAAGCGTGGGAGTGAATGAATTGCTCTATATATATATAGATATAGAATATTTTTAAATTAAATATTGTAATGATGATAACAAAAAAAAAAAAAAAACGTACACCCGACTGAGTTTGTTGTGGGCTCTTCTCAGATCAGGGCGCGAAGGAACCCTCGTAACTTTAGATTGTAAGTCGTTCTTTTATGTTATCATCAGTCATTCATTTAAATAATAAATGGAAAAAAAAAACGATATTTGACGATTCAAAAGTGCTGTAATAGGCCTACTTGAATAAAGATATTTTGACTTTGACTTTGGTATCTAAAACCAAATATGATTTATCGGGACTCTGTTGTTATTGCTACATTTCCAAAACTATCAAAAAACGCCATTTTCCATAATTTCATTTATCTGTTGGTTGTTATCTCTGAAACGGCTAGTATCACAGTAACGATTTTATTACTAGCAGATAGTCAGTGTTATAAGAAATAGCAATAATATTTTTGATGACGTAAAAATCCCTCTCCCAAATTCTTCCAGGTTGCTGTTCACAAGGCAGCTCGAAAGACTATCCTCACAAAATGGTTCCGTTCGTTAAAACGACCTCACTTGGCATAACATTTCGTAATATTGCACGATGTTTTCGGTATTTTTAAGCAAGTATGTAGCAGTCCATTAACGTCCCACAGCTGGGCACAGGCCTCCTCACTCATATGAGGGAGGATTTTCAGAGCATAGGCCCACGGCCCACCACGCTGCTCCACTACGGATTGGCAGGTAAAGTACATAAATGCACTCTCTATTCCTTCACTATCATAGTCCGATGGGAAGGGAATCCGACGCTATGGGAGAGAGATCAGGCGCAGGACCGACGACTCAACGTGCTCTCTGATTGAGAAAATCTTAACAGAAAACTCAATATCGATTTATTTCCGACCCGGGACTCGAACCCAGGACCACGTGTCTGTAGTCGAACATACTAACCACTAGACCAATGAGGCAGCATTTTTAAGTGTTGCCATTATATTACTCTATAACACCCAACATTTCAGAGCTATCAGTGTTGTCACCCAACTATCTATAGTCTAATAATAACATCATCGTCGTCGTCGTCGTCGCTTCAACCGATGGACGTCCACTGCTGGCCTTAGGTCTCACGTAATGACTTCCGAAAGGCCCGATCTTGAGCCGCCTGGCTCCAGCTACCGGCGACCCTCTTTATATCATCGGTCCACACTGACACCCATACAGCTTACTTTTCTCTTACAGAACTAGTGTGGGCCGTGACAGCAGCATCCGACTCTTGAATAATGGTTCCTCGAACCTCTGAGGAAGGCATCGCCCGCAAAGCGCGGCCAATAACAACCAGGAAAGGACCAAGGAGAACTACAGGAAGTGTATAGTCTTCAAAGCAGATAGCATGCCGCCTTTCCCCAAATGTTGCGAAAGTGAGAACGGTGTGAAACACACAGAAACTAATATAGACTCAAAGAATATTAGTACGGAAAGTTTTCTTTTGCCATTAGACAGCTACGGACGCAGTTAGTTATAAAAGTTGTTAAGAGGATACGTATAAGACTCGCCGTCTTGTCTTATACTTAGTTATATAGGAAGTGGATGAAAGCGTAAGTTCGAGAGAATAAATTAGAATAATTAAGTTAAATGGGCAAATTTTACTTATAACTTCATAAAATTTTGGTTAGAAGAGATGGTTATTAGAGCATAGACCCACCACGCTGCTGCACTGCGGGTTGACAGGCAACTTTCCCTCTTATGTACTAACTTAAATGTACTCTCTATTTCATCACTGTCATATTCCGATGTGACGGGAATCCAATACGATCAAAGAGATCAGGCACAAGACCGACGCCTTAACGTGCACTGACGCCATAACGTGCCCCGACGGCTTAACGTGGTTAAACTACCTCATTGGTCTAGTGGTTAGTATATTAGGCCACAATCATGAGGTCCTGGATTCGAGTCCCGATTTGCCCGAAGTTGAGAGACTGGCGGTGTGATGTGATTTAAGCCGTCGGTCTCTCTCCGACCGTGTCGGATTCCCGTAACATCAGCCTATGAGACTGAAGGAATAGAGAGTACACTTGTGTACTATGCCTGCCAACCCGCAGTGGAGCAGCGTGGTAGGTATATGCTCTAACTGCACTCTCTCCTATGAGTAAGGAGGTCTTCGCCCAGCTGTAGGATGTTAATGGGCTGCTACTGACATACTTATTTTTTAAAGTACTTTCCGTTGTCTATACAAACGTGGAAAGCAAATTATTACACTATCCGATATTACACATTTTATCTCCTCATTAGCTTCCTATTAGAAAAAATCGATTAAAAGAGATAAGACCGCCTATTAAGCGACACTATTAATGTAGTTTAAGTTCTCTTTTATGTATTTTTTAAAAAATGGTATGCTTCAATAAATAATTAAATAAAGATGCTATCTATGCAACATGAAACATCTGATGTGAGCTATGGGCGCCGCCGTGTTGGTCTTGGCTGCTCAACCGAGCGAAATCTTCAGCCCACTCCGCGACCAGATATAATGCGACAGGCGATAGATTGACGGAAAATATTGAAGCCAGGTCGAAAATTAAAAAATAAAGAGAACATAAGTTAAAAAAGTTCCACGATAAAAACTTTAACAGGTGTTATATTAAAAATCAATTTCTTTGTTCCTACTATTAGTTTATATTCTCCTTATATTTATCTTGTTCAAATTCTCAATTGTAAATAAAATGCTTTTTTTACATACATTCAATTTCGGATATTTGATATTGATGCACATTTAAATAAGAATTGATCATATTTTTTTGTGGTCTTATGCTTTTTATGTGGTATTATTTTAATAGGATAAAGTTTTTGAAGCGAAACTTCTTTAAACGCGTGAAATGATGCATTTGCAAATAACATTTTAATTTGCCACTCGTCGTATTATAATTTAAAATACTATTATTCTTTTCCAAATTTTAAATTAAAAAACAAAATTTAATTAATAATTTTAAATTTTTTTATTTACAATTCGTCATTTAAGATTTGAACAAATTATTTTCGACACTGTCAATATTTTAACGACAATTAAATTCATTAAATTCCTAACATAGCTCCTTTTTCGCTCCCTCTAGTCATTTTGCCAAAGAAGTTTCACTTCTGACATGTGTACTTTGTACGCACGAACTTTTACCTTTTTTCTACAAAGATATTTAAGTAATTCTTAACAAACCGTTTTTATTTAATTCAATAAAGTAAGGATTTTCGAATATTTATTTATCAAGGATTTTCGAATTTTTTTCTGCGAAAAATTGTACAGAGCCAACTTTGGGAAACTTCATGTAAAAGGTGGAAAGATTTTTCCTATATAACGAGGTTAAGAAGTTCGGATTATTTGGCGTATGAATTAACTTTAATATTGTTTTACTTGTTATAGTTTAATGTAATGACTAGTCTAACAAAAGATAATTATCTCGCTACCTTTTTTACGTCCAGTATTGTACAGTATAGTAACTTGCCTCTTCTGTATATACAAATGTAATGGAAAACATGTTTATATTGTAAACTAGCAGACTCTACAGACTTCGTTCTGTCAAAAAGATTTGGAATGTGGCAGATTTCAGTTTTACGAATGATTTTCGAGGTGGAATTACAGTAGTTCTAAATATCTATGGCTCTTACATTTTTGTGACTATTCAATTTGGTCAGGTTGTGACTATTCAATTGATTTTGAACATACGGCTGCAGTAATAAAGTGCAGATTGACTCTTTGACGTTAGGAACACACCTACATTGCTTAGACAACAGTGAGTACTTGTAGTTTATTATGAACTTTAATAAATAGCAATAAAGGTCAAATTGACTCTATATTTTAGTTAGAAAACGTTTGTATGAGAAACAGAAAAGGGCTGTTTTAAGGGTTTTCCTCAGCAATTATTTTAACTTTTCTGGCCGTAAAACCATCCTTGGACTTCAACGCACATTTAAAAAAAAGAACTGTCAAAATTGACCCAGGCGTTGTTGAGTTATGCGCTTACCAACACATTTTTCGAATCATTTTTATATTATAGATAATACTTATGTGTTATATATGTAGATAAAATATTGGTGTAATATAATTTACATAACGTTTGGTGTCAAATAAGTTTGGTGTTATGTGCTTTATTAATAAAACAAAACCCATATAATGTAGACTTATTTATATACAAAAGGCCGAAATAAGTATCAATAAAAGCTGAATTTTCAAAAAGTAATTATTTTAGACGTCTCATAAACTGATGTATATCGGCTGCACACACGAAAAATATTGACGCATTGTCACGTTACGTCTGAGCTGAGCGTGTGAGCGAGAGGCGCGATAAGCCTAATTCCATTGTTTATTATAACAACAATTATCGTCCGCAAGCCAATTTTTTATACAAATTTTGCCGCTGTCATTTCCCTTAATAAAACTAGTCTTAATATTTAAAATTAAAACACTCACTTTTCTCTTGACTGATTATGGGAATTACATTTAGAAATTTCCAAACCACTTTACATTTACTTTAAAGCGATGATTTATATTCGCAAACGATTTGTTTTAATTACAATCAGACCAAATGGTAGTCATTACTTCCTGATGATAGCCATCAACATTTTATGTATCAAAGAATTTTTTATTGACGCACAAATGACGGACCTAATTTGAAAAATTTAGCAATGAATTATTGTAAATAAAAAAAATTTATTTACTAAAACTAAATAAAATTTACCTCCTGTTTATATTTATACCGATTGACTCTTACAGAAGTAATTTCACCAATCAATCACAAAAAGAGTTAAGCGATCTCCCAACAATTATGTGTCTGTACAAGTGTTCAATTCACTCCAGGAATTTCAACATAATTTCCATATTTCCTTAATCCTGTAACCATGTAATCGAATTTTGTAAATTTTTTTTCACTGTATAAGAATTGGCTGGAAGACCTGTTTTCTGTGGGCTCTTTTAAAATCCACATTTACAAAAAATGGAACATGTGAAAATGATAAAGGAGAGTGAATGCAGGGAATATGGTAAATGGTGCTCTGCACGCCTTTATAAATAGCCAGATGGTGTCTCAAAGGGCCAGACTGGCTGTGGATGGAGGAGTGTTGGTGGCAACACTTATATATGTATGGTAATGAAAAATGGGTATGGCAGAAGAAGAACAAAAGTAATATAAATGCGGTAGAAATGAGAGCGTTGAGAAATATGAGTGGATTGAAACTGAGTGATAAAGTAAGAAATAGTGTAATAAGAGAACGTTAAGGTATAAAAGAAGATGTAGTGACTAAAATTGAGAAAGATATGCTTAGATGGTTTGGGCACGTAGAGAGAATGAATGAAAGGAGACTGACAAAAAGGATTTATGAGCCTGTGGCGATCTTGTTAATTTCCGCACCATACTCTGTATACAAAATATGTAGCTAATCTATAAGTGGTCGTGTCACACAGCTGCTCTGTGCACATACAAAAAGATCTCAAATGGTCAGCTTGGCTTGGGTAGACTTTAATACCAACTCTGTAACCGTGTAATTAGTCAAAATATATACAGTTTAATCGAGTCCGTATTTCAATTAATCCCACGATTTAGTTTAAAAGTCAAGAGTGAATGGGAAAGTTAGAAGGGGAAGAGCATGGGGAACGTTCCTGGACCAAATCCAGGACATTTTAAATAAGGATTTGGTCAAGAGTACTCTAAACTTACGAACTTGTATGAGAGGTTTAATGAGAATGAAAGAAGTGTAGGAGATATGCAAGGACTGTGGCAAGTGGAAAGACATGGCCTCTGTCTACCCCTATGGGAATGAGGCGTGATGCTGTGCATGTATTTTTAATTTACTGACAAGCTAGGGCTTGATTGTGACTAACCTTTATGATAAGTTATGATACAATTTAAGATGGAAGCGCGCTAATCTGGTTTGATGAAATCTACATCTTATGGTTTATACTTAGCATCGTATCGGAACACAAATCTCTTTGCTTAATGGTATGGCTTTGCTGGTAGGGTGGTAACTAGCCACGACCAAAGCATCCCAGTTAAAGTTGATTAAATAAGTAAAATATGCGTGTAATATAGTAAAACCAATAATTTGGCCATCCCTTAGTAAAACCAATAATTTGGCCATCCCTTAGAAACACTTCTTACCTATCAAACATTTGATGTTCGTCCCGTCGTTTAGAAATCAATAAAATTTCTATAAAAAGTCGTGCAATAATCAAACCGAATTTCAAAGCGTAGTTTTATTTAATTTTTTTTATTTGAATGCCAAATGTTTGTCCCGTCGTTCAGAATTTAATATATAATATAAAGAATATAATAAAAAGAATACTTTTGTTTTTGATATTTGACATGGACAATCAACAACTTCTGATCGCAATTTTAATATTTACCGGCATTTGGAGGGAATCTGGGCGTATAGGCGCCTTTTATTTATTACAAATTCTTTTTGTTCCGGTTAAGTTTCAACCACATTTTATTAAAGTTGAAACATTCTGCACTTATTAGTCAGCTTTTTATTTATTGATTCTGTGGGGGTGCAAAGTTTGCCGTGTCAGATAGTAATAATTAATAAACAAAAGCAAAAATACATTTGTCACTTCATGTAAACAAAATATTACTAGAATGTTAATTAGGGAGCTAGTATATTATAGCTCTAGGTCGAGACCTATGAGGCAGCTATAATATACTAACCACTAGTGGTTAGCATGTTCGACTACAGACATGAAATCCTGGGTTCGAGTCCCGGGTCGGGCCAATTCAAAAAAATCAATATTGAGTTTTTGAGCACGTTAAGCCGTCGGTCCTGCGCCTGATCTCTCCGGTCGTGTCGGATTCCCGTCCCATCGAACTATGAGAGTGAAGGAATAGATAGTGCAGGTGTACTATGCCTGCCAATCCGCAATGGAGCTGCGAAACCCTCGCTCCTCGGAGTGAGGAGGCCTGTGCCCAGTAGTGAGACGATAATGGGCTGCTACTTACTTTTTTTTACTTACTTATATTATAGCTTCTACCTGGATAACTCTGTACTTGCTTTCTAGCAGAGGTCCTTGGTTTAATCCCCAGTAGGGCAACTTTAGGACATTGCACTTTTTAGTTTATCTGAGTCTGGACTGGTGGGAGGCAAGGCAAATTAGCACCCTATCAGCACAAACATACCGCCAAGCAAGAGGTTTGTGTTCCAGTATGATGCTGTGCAGAAACTAAAGAAACAAATTGAAGTGTTTTTTTTTTATACATTTATTACACTAAAACGAAAATCACACATTAAACTTATATTTTTATAAACTCTATCATTATTCCTAACATATATATGAATGTATAGTATAAAAGAAGTACAAAATTATTCTCTTTCTTTTTGTAACTTGGATCTGTTTGCGAACGCGTGGTTTCTTTAAATATGAACTCTTATGAAAAAAGCTTTTAATGTCGTTCAAATATTCCTCTCTGAACAACATTGATATTATAAAATACGTACATATAACGTATTTTATTAGAGCTATGTAAATTTTTAGAAAACAAACTCCCCTCGGGTTACGGGTGCCAGGATTATCTGCTCAATGCTTCGGAGCCTTTTATGTGGTATATCATGAAATTTCCCCGATTTATACATAATAAACAATCATTTTAAAAAGTAAATGTTTGCTTGGGTTATATTCAATTTCCTCCTTATTTAAACGACTTTACGTTGATGCTATTATAGTAAAAATCGTCAAGGAAGTTCCAACGACATTTGTACAAAATGAAGTCACAAGCTCCATAACATACTCTGAATAAATATACACCATCCACTTACCGTTTACTTCAACTAGCTGTTCCCGGTGGTGTCACCCGTGTAGTTCATGGTCCCGTGGAGGTATGAGTAAATTCGTTATTTATTAAATTGTCAATCTAAATCATTCTTAAATCCTAAAGATACACGATAAATTTCAACTAAATGTTCCAGCCGTTTAGATGTTCCGTACACAAGCACATAAGAATTATATATATACACAGCCCAAACTATAAAATACATACATACATAGCATCTCATTAAACCTTTCGTACAAGTTCGTTGGTTTAGAGTACTCTTGACCTGGCTCTTATTTAAAATGTCCTTGATTTGGTCCAGGAAAGCCTTGGTCTTCCCTTTCCAATTTGTATTTTCATTCTTGACTCATAAATACTTTTTGTCAGTCTCCTTTCATTCATTCTCTCTACGTGCCCAAACGCTCTCATCTCTACCGCACTTATTTTACTTTTGTGCTTCATCTGCCGTACCCAACTTTCACTACCATACATAAGTGTTGGCACCAAGTCCCTCCCAGCACAGCCTGTCTAGCCCTTTGAAACACCATCTGGCTAATTCATAAAGGCGTGCAGCCCCATTTGCCATATTCCCTGCATTCACTCTCCATTTTTATGCCTGCCAATCCGCATTGGAGCAGCGTGGTGGGTCTATGCTCTAATAACCCCTCTCTCATATGAGTGAGGAGGCCTGTGCCCAGCAGTGGGACGTTAATTGGCTGCTACTTACTTACTCTCCTTTCAATATCACTTTCACATGTTCCATATAAAATGGTAAAAAAAGGGATTAGGCATGAAAATCCATAACATTTGAAGAAACAGACTTCTTTGAGTTGTTTTCCATATTCAACACTTAGAGGTATAAACGTTTATTCAATACTTCTATTACACTAACGAATGATGGCAACTGACCTCACAGGGGATTACTTAAGATCATTTTTAGTCAGATACATTCTGGAAGTACGATATATTTCAAGTATGCAAGAAATATAGATAACGAAGCAGGAATTACAAGATAGATTTAAAAAACCCAATTAACATTACTATCTACGATAGAGACTTACCTCTGACAAAGAGAGCAGTATCTTCTAAATAGATCCTGTCGATGGCTCTAATGTCGGTCAGGGCCCTTAGACCACGTAACTTTCGAAGATTATTAACTGATGTCTCTCCGGTCGTGTCGGATTGTCGTCACATCGGTCTTGTAGAGAGTGAAGGAATAGAGTGCACTTGTGTTAGCGCATGTCTTTGATATGCCCTAAGTTGGAACAAATGCAGAAAAATGAAAAAAAATATAAAAATCGGTTTAGTAGCTTCAGGAACATTGACAAGTAACACTGTGAGAGCAAATTTAAATTTAATTTAGTCACAGATGATAAAAGACAAGCCGTCACATACAACTACAGACTGCAGGCAAACTGTTAGTGTGTGGGGCTCTTTATAGTGAATACTTTAATTTATAAATCTCTCCATTTCTGGACAACTTTTCTGTATTACAAATAAATTTTATTAGCGTTTATTACTGTAAATAAAACTTTACAGTGTTTGTAAGTACAATTAAACATTTTATTACACAATAAAAAATATCGGGCACAAATTCCACTGTGCTATCATTTTCACGATGATGTCGCCTCGATATTGTTGCGAAATAAAATATTTTAGTGCGCACTTTAGCTACGGTGTGATAAAAATGTGATTATGTAAAGATGGGCTTTTGTGATCCAGGAATAGTAAATAGAATGTATTGAATATGTATATCATTTGTTGCCTTTGTATTTGTCACGTCGTTGGATTGTTTCCTATCTTCATTTTCTTTAAACGCGATATGTAAATATCGAGTATTTCTTGTACAAGAATACGTATCATACTGTCACTTATTTGTTTCTTTGTTCGAGATCTTCGTATATAAGTAGAGAATTTTTGTCAAAGAAAATGTAATTTTCTCTTGCATATGACGACAACAACTTTATCCTATCCAAACATTTAAATCAATATATTAATATGTAAAGTCATAATTTCGTTTATCTTTAAAAAAAAAATTGTAAAATTTATTAAATATTTTTCTCCGTTATCAATGTTTGGGACACATATGTATGAACTAATCTATAGATATGTACAAATTAACATAGTGGTAATGTAAATATATTAGTTTAAACTAAAATACCAAAAAAAAAGTTTTTTAATTATAATCTTGTATAAATATGTGTACATATTTCTACTTTCTATAATTTAAATAAGTTTTGTAATATTAATATATATGTCGGAGAATAATAGAGAAACGGAGAAGCATAAAGCACAGGGGTGTAGGGTTCTCCGCCGACATCGTCATTAATGGGATCCATTATTTAATTTCTTATTCTGTGGGCGTTCGTGGGTAATGTTGATGCAATCAAACACTTTCTTAATTAATTCGGATTATAATGTTCAATCACTTAATGTTCCCCATATCAATTTACATAAACTCATTAACAATAATAGCTAGGAACGTGACAGTTTCAATAGTCGACTACTCCGGCCGACCGCCACTCGAGAACTGCCGAGAGACGGGCCGGACTGCCACTTATTGACTCTGCCCCCACGTCGATACAAAGATGGCGCCAGCGTACCACAGACTATAACACGGACCAGCGATCCACAGACTTTCGCACTCCGACATATATGTATATCATAGATAATAATATTATAGATTATTGAATAATAAGGATATATCTATACTGCTATATTTTAATACTGAAGAGGCTGTTTGTAACAACCGCTAATATTAGAAACTTTTATTTCACATTAAACGCTACAAATTTTATAACATCACGTTACGACCAATAGAAACGGAGAATCAATGAAAAATGTTGTGAAAAAGGGGAAATTTATTCTCTTTTAGAGTTAAAGTTAAAGTTAAGAAACATTCATGTATGAGGTAATTATTACACATATAACGTCATGCCTCATTCCTAAAGGGGTAGACAGAGACCACGTCCTTCCGCTTGCCACGATCCTTGCATATATCCTTAGCTTCTTTCATTCTCATTAAACCTATCATAAAAGTTCATCAGTTTCGAGTACTCTTGATCTGGCCCTTATTTAAAATGTCCTGGATTTGGTTCAGGAACGTTCGCCTTGGTCTTCTCCTACCAACTTTCCTATTCACTCTTGACTCATAAATCCTTTTTGTCAGTCTCCCTTCATTCATTCTCTCTCCGTGCCCAAACCATATAAGCATACCTTTCTGAATTGTAGAGACTACATCTTATTTTATACCACAACCTTCTCTTATCCCACTATTTAATTATTTCTCTTAAAAGTTACTATAACCTTTTTATATACTTTAAACGTATTATAGTAATGTATATGAATTGTTACATTGTTACTGAATTTGTATATAAATAAAATGGCAGGTCACATATATTTTCATAATCTCTATGAGAAAGAGAGAAATGGAATGTGTGCTTGCCCCTTTCTTGCTCTTACTCCTAATACCGGGTATTGGGAGACCGTTTCCGAAAACAAAGACAGACAACAAGACTATCGACACCTGTGATGATGGGACGGAATAAAAACGATCCTGATTTTAAAACAATCTTACTTTTAAAACGTTTTATTAGCATTATTTACAGTTAAATGAAAGTATAGTTTCATAATAAAGTGCTGATGCTCGGATCAACGAACGTCCGAAAGCGGATCGGCTGTTTTTGTTTTAGTGTTTCAATGCTGTTTTTTTCAGTAATGTTTTTGAAGCGAGATTTTACGTATGAAACGTGTGATTAGAGTCACGAAGATGTGCAGCGTTTTTTATGCTAACTTCATCATTTTAAATTCCAAAACAAAATTTAATGAATAATTTCTAATATAAAAAAACAAGTGGCATTTTTATTTAAAATTCGTCATTTTAGATTCAATAAATTATTTAATTTAATTTACAACACTTTTAATATTTTAATGACAATTAAATTCCTAACATATCTTTCTTTTTCCCTCCCTCTAACTCTCGGAAGTTTTAGATTTGTGTAAATATGAACAAGTCTTAAAAATTAACGTGCCTAAGAAGTTTTACTTCTGACATGTGCACTTTGTACGCATGCGCGTTTTTAAATCAGGATAGATTTTTTTTCTGTCTCATCATCAAAAGTGTGATTAGTGCTATCGTCTGTCTTCGTTGTCGGAAACGGTCCACTAAACTGGTATACATTCACCAGCTTACTCTCCAAATCAAGCGTGAGTTAAATTCACTTCAAAAAGTTATAATTAATTTTAACACATTAGTGTAAATCATTAACGCGGCTTCGACTTTTATCAAGTTTTTAATAAAGCAATTAATCAAAATCAAACGCAGATTTCCTTCGTTTTGCCTTAATCTTTAAATAACTTAGGCGGTGAAGTAATTAATTGCAGTCTTTCACCTTAATTATTTCAGTTTTTCATTAAATTTAATTCTGAGCGAACATCAAAGAAGAATAAAACGTCTTGAAATATAAGACATTCTATAAAACACTTTAACATTCTTTACGTTCTAACTACCGATAATTGAATGAGAGAGAACAAATTTAATTGCCATAAAAAGGTTATGAGTCAATCTAACGCTTAACTGTCGTCACACCTGATGGTGAGTGATACAGTCTATAAATAAAAATTTTAACAAAAAAAGAACCGCCTTCAAAACAAACTCTTACTAATATAATAATATGTTCTAAAAAGTAAAAAATAATTGCGTATTCTTTTTTAGAGTTCTTCGTATTATTATATTCGGAGTCGGCGTTAGCGAAGGTAGGTGTGTCCCGCGTGTCCACTTGGCAGCTCCGGCGCCACTTCCACCTATAAATGAAGGTACCTTGGCACCGACTCCAAATATAAGATTACGAAGAACTCTAAAAAAGAATACGCAATTATTTTTTTACTTTTTAGAGCATATTAATATATTTGTAAGGCGGTTCTGTTCTTGTTAAAAATTGTATTTATTGTTTTAGTGAATCTGAAGTAAACTAACAAATTTGTCTCAATATGTGTACACCTAAAATGTGTGTTGCTCATATGAGACAGCACCGTTTAAATGAAACAACTTTACAAAGTTAAATTTACAATGATATCATCACACAAATCGAACCCGCAACCTAATACTCGTATGTTACAGATTAGTTATTTTGCCATCCCGCTATCACCAGTCACCACCAGCCACCAGTATATGGTAATCACAACAAGAACATAAAAAAGCACAACACTAATATGCAAGTACCCCCCGGCTTCCACCGCTTTATATATAATACACGTTATAAATGTTACAATGCAACAAAAAACGTAAGCTCATTGCTATTTCATTACAGACAGTTATATGTATATTCTGTCAAAAATCGCACCCTTACTGTAAGCCATTGATCATCATATTTATCTACGACAATCACTGGACCATACCGAAGTTATGGAGGCCGTCGTCGTTGCTTCAACCGATGGACGTCCACTGCTGGACATAGGTCTCACGTAATGACGTCCACAAGACCCGATCTTGCGCCGCCTGACTCCAGCGGCTACCGGCGACCCTTTTTATATCATCAGTCCACCTTGTGGCCGGCCTGCCTACACTGCGCCGTCCGGTGCGGGGTCGCCACTCCAGCACCTTCGGCCCCCAACGTCCATCGGTCCTTTGTGGCCCACCCATTGCCACTTCAGATTCGCGATTTGGAGGACTATGTCGGTGACTCTGGTTCTACTACGGATCTCTTCATTTCTGATTCGATCACGTAGAGAAACTCTGATCATAGCCCTCTCCATCGCACGCTGAGTGACTCTGAGCTTACGCATGAGGCCCATAGTCAGCAATCACGTCTCAGAACCGTATGACATCACTGGCAACACGCACTGTTCGAAGACTTTGGTCTACAGGCACTGAGGGTTATCGGACGAAAATATCTGACGTAGCTTCCCAAACGCAGCCCAACCGAGTTGGATTCGGCAGTTGGCCTCCTTCTCGAAATTGGACCTACCTAGCTGGACTATATATCCCAGGTATGTGTACTCGTCAACATTTTCGAGAGCGGGTTCTCAACGATGACTGGGTGAGGCGGTACATGGATATTAGACATAATTGTGGTCTTAGCCATGTTCATTTTCAGGTCCACCTGTTGAGAAACTCTGCTGAGGTCACCGAGCATTGTATTGAGATCTTCGAGAATCTCTGCCATAATGACTACGTCAACCGTAGGTGGCTCAAATAAAAGACTGGAGCCTTTTTTAAATCTATTTGAAAGGAACATTTCTGTCACTGATAACTTTAACGCAGCGCAGACAATGAAAGCTCCAAAAAGAACAAAATTTTCCTTGTTACTCAGCTCGTACTAGTGATAACGTGATATTATACAGCTTATAGCTTTCCTCAATAAATGGTCTATCCAATAATAAAAAAAAAGTTAAAAGTGCATGCGTACAAAGTACAGATGTCAGCAGTGAAACTTCTATGGTAAACAAATTTTTTAGATTTCCGAGACTTAGAGAGAGGGAAAAAGGAAGATTTGGTAGGTATTTAATAAATTTAATTGTCATTAAAATAATAAAAGTTAATGCAAATAATTTATTGAAATTTCAAATGACGAAATTGTAAATAAAAATGCCACGTGTTTTTGTCAATAATAAAACTGCCCAATCGAATTAGCTTTAAATACGCTGCACATCTTCGTGACGTTAATCACGCGTTTCATCCGTAAAAAATTATTTCAATTCGAAGCCGTGGTTTCTGAGATTATCCCGTTTAAGCAAACATACTTTTCAGTTTATCATATTACCAAAGATATTGTCATACACGAAAAAGTAAAATACTATCAAATAAATTTAGTTTATCATATATAAATATGCTTATTTTTTAAATTGTAAATAATATTTTTTAGAAAAGATAAATATTAGATGAAATATTTTCTTACGTTGTTATTAATATATAGTATGTCTGAAAAATATTATATTATTTGGATTGTTAAATTTAGAATATTTATTGCTTGAGATAAGTTTAATAATTAATACTATCGATTGTTTAAGGATTTAAATGGGTCTATCTTTGTGTTATTTATTAAAATATGCAAAAATAAAATAAATTATTCTCCGGACAGTGCCTTAGTCAAGATGACATTCGAAGTACGATAACGCTACGTGATCACGTGATATATCGATATGATACGTCATTCCCATACATTTTTAGCGTTCTACTGGCGTTAGCGTAGTTAGAATGACATCTTGTCTACAGGCTCAGTAAAATTAAATCTACCAGTTAGTAGTAAGTTCTCTCACTGTGTGTAATAAACTGTTTCATATCTAATAAGTAAATTATAGATTTCTCACCGCTTAATGGAGGTATATGTTTACATTTTTAATGTATTGATTTAATAATAAATAGTAAAAGAATTTTTAAAGCTGTTTTTTTTTTTCGTAAATTTTTACGGATGATACGCGTGATTAGCCTCACAAACAGTAGTTGAAATGGAAATATAAATTAGAGAAAGATAAATAGAGAGAGTTACGATTTGATATCTGAATAGAATCTATTTTATTTTAGAAACAAACAGTTATGTTGTAAATATTTATAAACTAAATAGACAAAACAGAAACCACTATAGCAGAACTTCAATGAACGAGAGAACCGAAAAAAAGGTATGAAATAAATTAAAAATTCAAACATAAAACTACTTCTGATTTGCTTTCTAAATAAAGGTAAACTGCAGTTAATGTATTCTATCCGATATTACTTACCTTTGCTTCAAAATATTTATAAAAATAGCTACATGGGATTATTCACGTATTTTATGTTTGAACTTCTATCAGCAATCCCTATGACTGCCATCTTTTTCTTCTTATGTTTATTAGATGAAAGCAAGTTATTTTTTATATGAAATATAATAGGTGCTACGTTAGCTGTAACAAATGTACAATCATTCCCTATCCACAGAGCAAAATAGGCGGGGCAAAGGTAACGACCCGAGGGAGCAACGTCATCGGTTCTAGACAATTGGCAATTGGTAAAAATGGATACCAAGGTTGTTCACGACCGTGTAAATGACGCTACATAAATAAAAACGAATCTACATCAACATTTATTTACCTTCGTTTACTATTATCATATTTAATGTACTAATTTTAATACTGTCGATATAATACTGTATAGAAACGTCGATAACAAGCTAGAAGAGGTTACAAATTTAACAAACTTAAATATCTTAACAAAAGAAAGCTAATTGAGAAATTGTTCTATAATTTGAAGGTCTACTTAGATAATAAAAAAATGTGGGAGTGAAGGAATTCATCTAATCTTAATATAATAAATTAATATGATAATGTAATGATGATGGTAATAAATAATATAATCAAGATACCCGACAGTGATGGAACTTTAGATTATAAATCATTGCCTTTACTCACCCCAATAAAAGAATTTCTCCTTTCGGGAGTGTGGGACTCGCAAATAACCCACTTAAACCCAGGGGATCCCTCCTCATCAATGAGTGAGATCACTAGAAGTTCCCTAACCGCATTCCGCTATAGTGACCCGGATGACACCGACTGTGAGGTCCTACTATAGGTTGAAGCATGAAGCGCATACGTGGGAGCTCGGCCACACGGCCTCCTCCGACGGCGAGGAAAGATTGTTTGCTTCCTTAGCCTCTCACTTGTCTCCTTCAGCACGATGACGGTTTCGCAAAAAAAGGCAACCGCCCTCCATCCAAGTTCACTGGCGAGCATTACCCCAATTACGCTCTCCAGTGAAAGATCTCCTCTAACCAGTGACAACGAGATATGCCGCTGAGGTGCCCACGCTGCATACTCCGCCAGAGTATGGTGCGCAATATCTGCAGGGGCACCAAACTTATGATAGGCGGGCATTTCGTAACGGCCAACGACCTTTTTTTTTAACGCTGGGAAATGCCTTTATGCACGCCGATCAGAGTAAAATTTTATCGGCAGTGTGGAACTCGCTAATAAGACAGAATACCCACTAAAACCCAGCGATACAACGGCCAACGACCTGGTGGAAGTATTTACCGAAGCAACCATGGCCAGTCATCGCCATGCACCAGACGGAAGAAAAGAGATCCGTGCCACCTGGTGAGCCAATTGTCCAGGTGAAGGTCGTATCCATCGTGACGATACCCGCAGTTGGAGACTTAAGATCGTGCCTTCATTTTTCGATCAGTGTTCTTTCAGCGATAGCCCAGATCTTAGGGATCTGGTCGTCGTAATAGACAGCGCTACTTTTACCAAATTATAAGAGATGATAAGATTGTTGCTTAGAGCAATCGCTGTTTAGAATCCTGGAAAGGGATCGGTAAGTTTATGTTTATAAAAATGTAACTTACGTGCTCGATGGTTCTATCCAATCCATCACTGTGCTTTTCGTTATAGAAAAACTTCATGAAGAATCCTGCATCGTTGTTATTGTCTCAACCGATAGATGTGCACAAGTGGACATTGAGCTCACGTAATGACGCTCACAAGGATCTTGTGCCGCCTGGCTCCAGGGGTTAACGGCGTTCCTCTTTATGTCGTCGGTCCACCTTGTGGGGGATATGCCTACATTGCGCTGTCTAGTGCGGGGTCGCTACTCCAGCACCATCGGGTTATTATTATGTAATATTTATATATAAATAAACGTAACTTCTGTCTGGAGTAACCAGTGACAATCGAAAACATGATAAAAAATATGTCTCGTAAACAAAAGGTTATTAAAAGCTACTCTCGAGAATTAATAGTAGACCTTACTACGTTTACTACTAGTAATACTTAGTATGTCTGTGATTTAGTCTTACCACCATATTGAATATTGATTAGTTGTAAAGTCCTTTAACTGATAATTGTCACCTGTAACTAATAAACGCCTTATTATTTAGAAGACAGTTTTACCTTGTTTGGAAGATTTACACCACTGTATCTATACTTGAAATTTATTTTCATACTATTTTTGTGTAAATATTATTTTATCTATTCTATCTGACTTTCACTAAGCTTGGGAGGTTTTTTTAATTTAGGGAGGGACAGATAAAAGTGTATTTGTTCGGTCCAAATAAAAGGACCTTATTTAAACAACGCTTCATTACTGACCCCGGAAGGGTTAAAGGGGATGGCTTCGACACGCAATCTTGGGAAGTAGTTACATTGAAACATCTACTGAAAAGATTACAGAGAAATGAAGGACTGACTCGACTTTGTGTTATGTATTCTGCCCTATAAGCTGTTCTTTGAACTTATTCATTCACTAGAATTTCGCTAAATAATTTAAACTTTACTCAAGTAATGGTTGTTTTTGCTGTTTTCAAGCAATTACTAACTACTCTAGCAGAAGTTCTGAGTTAGATTATCAGCAGCGCAAATTTATGAAGTCTTTTGTAAATCCATTATTTATTGGATCAAATCAATCGAAACATAAAAAGTTTCATGAGAATCAATCAGAATTACATGAACATATAAAGAATTAATGCTTCATTGGTCTAATGGTTAATATGTTCGGCCACAGTCATGAGGTCCTCGGTTGGATTTCCGGGTCAGGCGACTTCAAAACTCGATTTTGAGTAACTAATATTGAGAAAATCTTAATTTTCTCAATATTAGTTGGAAAGCCCCTAGTTGAAAAGTTAGCGGTGTGCTCTACCCCGGACCTCAGAGAGCACGTTAAGCCATCGGTCCTGCACCTGATCTCTCTCCGGTCGTGTTGGATGGCCGTCACATCGGACTATGAAAGTGAAGGAATAGAGAGTACACTTGTGTAATATGCCTGCCAACCCACAGTGGAGCGGTGTGGTGGGCCTATGTTCTAAAAACCCCTTCTCATATGAGTGAGGAGGCCTGTGCCTTTATATATTATGTGGTACACATATAATAACTTTTGTAAAATAATTATCAACGGACACACAGATCCGTACATCTGACTTTTATATACGTAGTAATGCGTAAGCGCCGCTACTATATCTCAAATACCTCGCTCGCCCCATAGGGACTACTACATGGAACACGCATCTTGTCGCAGGTAGTAGGTCATATTTGTTTTCCCGGTGAAATTAACTCGCGTTACTACTCATATAATTATCAACCTAATAATTATAACAGTCTCCTTTATCCTAACAACCAGTATATCCTAATTATCTTCCAATATCCTTAGTACAACCATTTGACGGCCTCGCTGGCGCAGTGGTGGGAGTATATTCGCCTTGCTAGCAGAGGTCCCGGGTTCGATCCCCGTTAGGACGAATTTAGGAAATTGCATTTTCTAATTTATCAGAGTCTGGTCTGGTGGAAGGCTTCGGCCGTGGCTAATTACCACCCTACCAGCAAAGACTTGTATCATTACTTACTATCAGGTGAGATCACAGACAAGCGCTAAACTTTCAGCCACAAAAAAAATTCTGACTCAAAATAAAAGTGAAAGTGCTCACTGGTGTGTATTTATTTATCTTACCCAATTAACTTCACTTCAAATTAATTGAAAAGCTGTTGATTCATAAAGTTAATTAAATTTTATATAAATGCTACCAAATATTTGCCTTTTCATATATAATGGATAACAT
The DNA here is from genome assembly GCA_015832385.1 of Elymnias hypermnestra. Classification (NCBI taxonomy): domain Eukaryota; kingdom Metazoa; phylum Arthropoda; class Insecta; order Lepidoptera; family Nymphalidae; genus Elymnias; species Elymnias hypermnestra. The sequence goes on from JACTOM010000562.1 coordinate 9,316,366, forward strand.
TTAGCACTATTTCAAAATGATGGATGGCTTAACCATTATATAGTTTGAATACGGGTGAGCATAATTACAGGGTGTATCGCGTCAAATGCTTAATTAATGGTGCCCAATATCTAGCAAATTGCTACAATATTATTTGAATTATGATTTAATGCCTTGAAATTGGACGGAGTCACTGAACGTCGCGACTGTCTTTGAGTTTTACTATTTCTAGTTTTAGCTAATATAAATACACTGTTCAAACGTTCAATCAGTACATTATTTAAAGTACAAAGTTTTGGACAAAAGAACTTTGTCTAATATAATTTTATTCTTAAAATTACATTAAATGTTGCAAGATGTCATTCATGAAATACTTTCGGGTGCTATAGGTGAATTTTTAAGCCCCTTGGGGTTAAAATTCTCGACACGCACTTATCTTGTCGAAGAGGGGGATAAACCCCTTACATATACAAAATTTGGAAATCCAGTCTCATTTTGGATGTGGAAAGGGTCTCTTTTTTAGTGTTTATTGAAATTTTAAGTTTGACTTAAACACTTTGACTGTCGTGGGGGTTAACATGACCGACACTAGTACTATATTTGAGTCTGCCGGTTGTCTCGTATAAGATAACCAATCCAAGAAATTAGGGTGCTATAGGTGAATTTAAACCCCTTGGGGTTAAAACTCTCGACACGCGCTTATCTTGTCGAAGAGGGGGATAAACCCCATTAAATATACAAAATTTCGAAATCCAGTCCCATTTTGAATGTGGAATGGGTCTCTTATTTTAGTATTTATTGAAATTTTAAATTTGACTTAAACACTAACTGTCGCGGGGGTTCAACTTGACCGACACTAGTACTATATTTGAGTCTGGATCTCTCGTATAAGATAACCAATCCCAATTACCTACATACCTAAATATACAGAGGCAGTAGTTAATAAATGGTTGCCGACTTTAACGTACACAGAAACGGAAAATTTACTCATGGTTCCGTGTTAACAATTAATTCGACTACACTACATAATTGCAACCAAATACACACACAAACACCCACTTAAACGCATATATTCACACTCGCATATACACTTACTTGCACATGCATTCATAGGCATACCCTAAATAAGATTTTAATGTAATTTTAAATGTAATATATACAAAAAATATATAGTCCCCACATATCTTAATAGTTATAATCTGAAAATTGTACTGTTGCAGTCCGGCAAATCTTATTTTCTTTATTTTAAATGTATTATTTATACTGTCATTATTTTTGTTTACGGAGGAAGGTCTTCACACTCACGACACAGGGAAACCCATTGCAAGTGCCAAGAGATTCCTTTAAAGATTGAGTGTTTGTTGATAAATAAATAAAAAAAATATATATATAAAAATAAATTGTGATTGGTTATCTTATACGAGCGATCCGGAAAACTCAAATATAGTAGTAGCATCGGTCGTTTTGACCCCCCCTCGGCAGTCTAAGTGTTAATCCATCGTAAATTTTACACCTCTATACAGAAGCTTACGTAAGAAGTGGGAGGAGGGAAACTTGAGATATCTTACGTTCCATTAAATAGCTGTGAGGGGGGAGGGGGGCAAATATTCCTTCCGTGCTTAATAAATGAAATCACTAAAAATCAAAATCATAATATTCTTTATTCAAGGAGGCTCTTATTAATTGTCATTAGTGTGACCGTAGGGCAAAGTATTTATTGTCTCGTAATTTTATTTACACTAAAATCACGGTGTGAAGTATAAATGAGACCAAGCTATATAGATATAGCTAAAAGGTATATTCAGTGAAACTTTTAACAGATCCAAGAGCTTCGTACTTAGTTGATCTTAAAGCGTTAATGGGTGAGACGAGTAGAAACTTTTATGAGTCATTTTATACAACACCCAGTAACTTTGCACAAGGGTTTCAGACCCGGTTCAAGAACTTTATAAGAAGTTGTCCCACTTTTTGCAATCTATCTATACAAATAAATAAATTTGGAGGATCTACTTGTAATTTCAGATTTACAGCTTTTCATTAAATGAACTTAAAAGTTTATACGTTTATACGGTATGATGCGGACGGGAGCAACCAGTCTACTACGGCGCTGGCCATAACTAATTTCCACACAGAACCAGAACCACACTCGCTTAAAACTCCGGATCGGAGTAGATCCTACAACTAAGCCCGAATTGTGAACTCTCAAAAATCCACAACCGAACCTGTCAACCTGGAAAAACCGAACCCTGAAGACCCATGCCCAAACCCATCAAGAACCTAAGATTTTATCCACAAGAACCGAAGATCGAAGCCCCGAACCTTATGCAGTCCACTGAATCTGAAAGGATTCTGTGATCTTGAATCCCTTCCCTACGCGGTACTTATATCAAAAAATGTATTCTTAAAATTTATGTGTATATGGTATGTTTGTTAATGCTTATCTCTGAAACGGTTGGACCTATTTTGACGGGACTTTAACTGGCAGATAAATAATCTTATAAGGAGGTTATAATTTAGTTAGGAAGAGGAAAACATGAATTTTGGAGTCAGGCAGAGGCAAACATTTAAAAAATTAATTTAAAAATCAGACAGAGAGAACCCCTTAAAAAATCAATTTTAGAATCAGAGGGCGACAAACATTTAATAAACTAGTTTTAGAAATCAGCTGAGGGAAACGTTTAAAAAACTAATTTTAGAGTCAGACAGAGACAAAAATTTAAAACCTAATTTAAGAATCACACAGAGAGAACCCCTTAAAAACTAATTTTAGAGTCAGACAGAGACAAACATTTAAAACCTAATTTTAGAATCAGGTAGAGACAAACATTTAAAAAACTAATTTTAGAATCAGGCCGAGGAAAACGTTTAAACAACTAATTTTAGAATCAGACAGAGACAAACATTTAAAAACTAACTTTAGGGTCAGGCAGACAAAGAGAATCCCTTAATAACCACTTTTAGAGTCAGCCAGAGACATACAATGTAAAAAATTATTTTAGAATCGGGTAGAGCGAACCACTTAAAAACCAATTTTAGAATCAGAGAGAGACAAACATTTAAAAAACTAATTTTAGAATCAGGCCGAGGAAAACGTTTAAACAACTAATTTTAGAATCAGACAGAGACAAACATTTAAAAAACTAACTTTTGAGTCAGGCAGGGGGAAACATTTAAAAATCTAATTTAAGAATCAGACAAAGAGAATCCCTTAATAACCACTTTTAGAGTCAGCCAGAGACAAACATTGTCAAAAATAATTTTAGAATCGGGTAGAGCGAACCACTTAAAAACCAATTTTAGAATCAGACAGAGACAAACATTTAAAAACTCATTTTAGAGTCAGACAGAGGGAAACATTTAAAACACTAATTTAAGAATCAGACCGGGAGAAACATTGTAAAAAATCATGTAATGTGATATCATAATAAACATATAACAACATTTTGTGCACTTTAATCACAAAAGTTGACTAAACCTTACGAGATAGATCAAATTAACGTTCTACGGAATTGTAAATCTTAAAAAGGCCGATAATATTGTCCAAGGTGGTATTTATTTATATCTAAAAGATAATCCACAGTAACCATTTCTATCTTCTACGTGTTACAAGAACATATGTGTTGTTTACTACGTTATTTTATACAATACAGTATTATTCCTTATCCAATTAAGTACATTACATACGTTGTATAAATCATGTAGATCAAAACTACCTTTAATAGCATTTCCTTAAAATGGATATCTTAGGAGTTACCAGCGATTTACTAAGTGGCACAGCGGCGGGATGGCCGTATGTTTCAACCTGACAATACCCATATTGAAGTGTATAAATACGCATAAAACGTAAACAATTGGTACAGTTTTGTATTTAATTAAAGCCAATTGATAAATCTTACTATAAATTTAAGGATTAATACGACGAAAACCGTGGCAGTATATAAATAGTTCTAATCTAAATAGAATAAATTATTTAGGGATTTTTTTTTTGGAATAGGCAAAATACCTCTTGTAACTTTCTATTTTAAGTCGTTCTTTAATATCTTAAACAATCGTACATTGAAAATTATATCTATGAAAAGATATTTGACTATAGAAAAGTATGTATTGTATACTTAACTAAATATTTTAAATAGATACATAATATACCTATATATAATATATAAAATAAACTTGAGAAATAAAAACTTAGAACAAGTAAATGTCATCATTAAGAACGTGAAGAAAGACCAATAATTCTTTACCAGTTTCTTGAACAAATCCAACAATTTAGTTTCTCTTATTGTTAGAGGTAACTCGTTCCATAATATTATAATAAGAACCACAAAAGAATCTGCAAATAATCTGGTTTTATGTAGTATCACATTAAGTTTTAGGTCATGAGTGGGTTCATAAAAATCTTCCATCATAACCATGGAACTCAAATTGACCTAAATACGCAGGAACACGAGAATTAGCACACAGTACAGAATATGCAAATTTCGGCGCAAACAAATAGTAACCACTTGAGCTTTCAGTCACTCGAAATTCAGACACATGGTTGTATTTGCGTAATTCATATACGAACCGAATAGAGAGATTATGTAGTCGCTCAATATTATTCAGTTAGTCTTCGGTTAGATTGTGCAAGCATAATTTTGGCACGAATGGGAAGTAGTGAACGCAAACGACGGAAGAACCCTAGACGCCAGAGTTGTAATATTAGTGATGATAGTGGTAGTTCTTGTAGCTATAGTAGTCAGGGTCGGTCTGGGCTGGAAGGGCCCGGGAGCCTGTTTCTACGATGATTTATCTTGGAGCCTTGGCGGGCACAAATGAACCCAAACCAGCATCTTCAAACCTTCTTCGTGCCGTACTCTCACTTACGGTTACACCCCGCACTGTTTCTACTCATATCGGGCTTGGACGGCCGTCAAACGTGGGTTCCTACGTACACGAAGCCGAATGAAACGATCAACCCTGCACGAAGTGCGTCTTTTTCTGCCTGGTCCTGCTCTTCTCACATAAGTACCGGTCTCCCTGAACCGGTGGATACTGTGACGGATCGTTAACACTGGTCGACTGACGGATCGTTAAAACTGGACTTTTATGTTCCGCTAAATATGCCGGTACGATTATTTTACTTACTATTATGTATGTGTAACCTTTATATATTATAATAAATATAATACCTATTCATTAGTTTTTACTTCTGTAAATTTTTATACACATGTATAGTGCACAGGTCTGTGGTGTTATCTTTAGTTAGTTTAAGTTTTATAGGCTGCAGCTGAAAATCTGCGCAGTGCGTCCGGGCTGTCTAGCCGGAAGCATAGCAATTGCTGAGCTGCAGACCTTTTCTACATTGTATATACATAGGTAGTAAGTTTTTTTTTTATTTATAATAGTTTATATGTTTATAGATAATTGTATTTTTCTTTATTTTTTGTTGGTGATTGTGCAATGTAGAATAATTTTCTTTTCTTTCTTTCTTCTTTCTAGATATTTAAAAGGTCTATCTATAACTATTCAGAAAAAGTATACCTACATCATGCTTTTAGATAACGTTTATATGACATACCTGTTTATAAAGTTAAGGCAATATTTTTTCCCTCCGCCTCGAATTTTTTAGTCTATCTGTCGTATGTCGTATTACAGCCGGCGCAAAGTGGGAGTAAAGCGAAAGGAGCTGGGCAGAACATCCAAAGCCAATGTGGCGACGCCAATAGCTGTCATCGGCTGTTTTCTATTTTTTTTATAAAAACCACTTAAGGTTTTTAAAGTCCTTGAACCTACTTACACGGCTGTATAAATAATTTGTCAAATCTTATCTGGGTAAGATACCCAAATTACTTCCAAAGGTGTGGATCGATTTTGTTGATTCACTATCAACAGCTAACAATTTTTTACCGAATTCAAGGATGGAAACAAACTTCTTGTCCTTGTATTATTGAAATTGGATTTGCCGACATAAAGTAATGTAAAATTAGTTATATCAAAAGATATACCTTCAAATAAACAAGGGCAAGAAATATTTACAGCTATAAAATATTTTAATTTCAATCTTATTATCTACAAGAATACTTACAAATTACAAACTTTAATTTGAAATATATATAGGAACTTAGAGAGATAATTATATATTTCTTAAATTTACTAATATATTATGTTTTCATATTTTATTTTATTTTAATTTGTAATGACAATTATTATTTAAATACCAATTCGATATAACCGAGTAAACGATTAAATTGATATATTATCTAAATTATTATAGACTCTCTATTATGGTAAATCTATGTTAAACTTTTTTCACCAATAACCTACGTGCCTTCTTCAAGCTACGTGACATAGGCGAAGTAAAATATGTTATTATGACAATGCGGAAAGTCCTTAAATAAAGTAAGAATCGTCAAGATCACGATTCATAATGTATTTGTTCGCCTAATATTACCTGTGGTCATAAAAATTCCTTTCGTAAATTAATTAAATAGTTATTTAGTAAATTACAAAAAGTCAAAACGAATATTTATTTTTGTCAATTTGTAATTTATTCTATATTTAAAGCGCAAAAGATATCGTTCAACTTCTTGGACTTATCATGTTATTGGTACCCAAGTTAAAAAGAAAGTCAGATATTATCTGTGAATGTCCAGTATTAATTTATCTGTGGATGTACGTACGTACGTACTCTGTGGAGTGTGGTTTTAACTTTAAATTGCTCTGGCTTGTTATTTCAGGGGTGCTTGAATTTATAAAGCTGTTTTGTTTGAATTCATATAGTTTCAGTAACTTAACGTAAAAAATAAAAGTTACAATAATATAATTTCTTTACGACTAGTTAAATAATTATGCATCATGGTGAATGTTATGAAAGGTGTTCTTGTCGAATGGTATGTACTAAAAATCAATGAAGACATTATTTTATTATAAAAAAATAATTTGAAACAGTCCATATTGCTCTAAAAATTAAGTGAAAGGCTGCTTAGTTTTCTATATAATCCATTTCAGGTGGTATGTCGAAGTTTTGTTCAATGGCCTCGTTTTCCATTTGAAAAGTATTCTTGATGTAAGATTTTAATATATAAATATTTTCTGTCCACCTGTTAATAGCAGTTTTCAAGTCCTTCAAACATTCAAAATTATTTTACACCCATACATCACAATTAAACAAAAACAGATGTGCAATCGAACCTGGGTAAGAGAATTCGTGGGACTGTCCTATCTTTCTCTTTAACTTGACTTACAGAGATTTTAACTTTACAGAGATGACATATACTACAAAATGAAGAAATTAGATGTGTTATGTGATGAATAAAAATAGTATATTTTGTTAACTTTAGCACATATATAAAGATTGGAGCCTTTTTTAAGGGTGGAATTGACCTCTGTGGCAGAAGACTGTTCTTCCTTAACAATAACAAAAACAAATGAAGAAATGAACAAAGTAAAAAAAAATAAGAGGCAAATAACAAAGTTATATGACATATGTTATATTATTGAAAGTCCTTATATAGGATTAATTTATACCAGTTTCAGTTCTAAAGGTACACATGCTGATACCTCAGGGTCCATAACTCTGTCTTGTTGAGGTTTATATACCTCTCTTAGAGTTAAAAAACTGGACCATGTAATTACTCTTTCTTAAAGATGTTTTTCCCTTACTCAGATCGAACTATTTCTGATTTCACTGCTATGTTGCGCAGTGGTGCAGAAATTGCATATTACCGAATTCGAGTCTGGAATTACAGTAGGCTTGTTACCATCCTACCATGAAACCTAACAGTCAATTTAAAAATTACATGCTGTTTGATAATAAATAAAATTAAAATTCACTGAACTATCAAACAGCAACAATAAACACCAATGCTTTAGTTTAAAGTAAGGTATAAAATTAAATAAATTTGACTCTATTATATTAAATTTATGGAAAGATTAAGCATTTTATTGTTCTATGACAAAATATATAGAAATATGCACCCTGTACAAATTACCTCAATTTCAGTTTTCACTTGGGAAATATACTCTGGATCACAATCTCTGTACTTCTGTATTTCTTTTTTAAGTTCACTCTCACGTTTTGTAATTTGTTCAAGATTTATTAAAAGATCCTCTCTTGTGTCACTTGGTTCACGTCCCACCTGTTATAAAAATTGGTATTTATTTCCCATCACTACCAAGAGTTATATAACATCAAGTTTAAAGTAAAATAATTTGAGTTGATTTTTGTATCAATTTAGTTAAAAATTTTCTTTTAGTTTTATTTGATATTATATCTTTGATAAAAACTTGTGGGTGTATGGCAAGGCAAACATAAATAAATGGGTACCTAGAGAAATTCCTTACTAGTTATTACTATGACCAAATATTACATATAATTTTGTCTTAAGCATATAAAAAAGCTACATTTTTCAATATATCCTTTATGTTTTAATTCACACACTTTTTTTTGTCTCCATATAACAGACTAAATTCTATTATTAGAAACTTATGTGAAAATATAATACAAAGTAAAGGCAAGATACAATTTATTTTAATTTTGTTATAAATTTGCTGTGACATATATTATTATTAAAATTGTTACTTCAAATTATTTGCTTCAAAAATCTGGTAAATAAAATTACATAATTTATTGATAATTAATTGACATGTTCTAATTGATAGGATATAAATTCAGAAACAGCTATTCCTGTTGCTATATTATGTTTTTGCTTATTAAAATATTGTTATATCTATATATTCATAATCAACTATAAAAAGTTCATTTTTAAAATCACAGAAACATAATATCAATATGTTTTTATGAAAGTAATCCCCTTCTTTTAGTAAATACGAAGGTAAATATAAACTTACAGATTCTGTTATAAGGGCATCTTCAGTTTTCTTCAACTTTTTTTCTGCTTCTGATAAATCATTTTGTAATCCTTGAAGTTTTCTCTTTTGAGCATTCTTTGCTTTGCTGAAAATCAATAAAATATTTTGATGGTCCCGTAATATGAAAGAGTCAAGTTCCTTTTTAGACATTTTGATGATTATAGCAACCTATTTATGAAACAAGCTCATAGTTTCATTGAAATCATAATACTATTAAAATATTACCCTTGACAGAATGTCATTAGTACAAAAGACAGTACAGTAATGAGTAACTTGAAATATGCTTGACTAACTTGACTCTTCATATGTTGGGGCTGTTTATAATTATGATAGTATGTGATATAATAAAATGATATTTTAAAACACACAAGAATGCACATTTTTTGTTGCCTTGGGTGAAGAGTTTACAACAACATAATACAAAATATTTAATTGTGTATATGTTTAAAAAAATTTCATTCTTTGAATATAATTATTATTTTGCAAAGGCAGCCTTAAAACTAAAGTGTACTCTTACAGGCCACCTATTGAGTGAAAATGATCAATTGGTTTGGTGCACACTATATCAGTAAAAAATGTACACACATTTAAATTTAAATAAATACTTAGATAAGAATACTATAATACAGATTTTCAATAAAAAGAATCCAGAAAAGTCTATATAAAAACTGATACTGTGACAATATAAGATGTCTTTATGCTATAGATTAAGTTGGACAATTTTTTTTAATTTTCAAACNCACTTTTTTTAAAGAAGGTGTTAATTATTGCTTCTGTATGATAGCTAATTTAATTAAATAGCTGCTTTTGTTACTATTCTTTCAAAGCAGTTAAATATCTATTGATTTTCAGAAAAGTTTGATTGTTATTGTTTATTAAATTGATTCAGTCATAAAATACTCATAATTAATCTGTTAAGAGCGAGCCCTGCTAATACAGATTTTGTTTTAAACTTACTAGGTTGTCTCTGCATATGTTAGATAATGAAATGAAATATAATAATGTAAGGAAATAATAAACTAAACTAATTTGTATATAGGAACTATTTATATCCACAATAATAAAAGTATAGATACAGGTAATATAAATATTGTAAATGATTTGGAAATAGTTATTGGAGAAGTAAACACACTATAAATACCTTGGGAATGACCAAAAGTATATAGAAGTGCCTATTTTTTCAGAGTCAACCAAATGATCATCAACAAGATTCTGCACCACCTCTTTGACTGATTGTAATGTGATACCTTTCTCCTTTGGTGCTATTTTCTCTAATTCCTTAAAGAATGTGATAATTCATCATATGTATATTTAAAATGTCTATATTCATCCACTTAACTTCAAAGATGTTTTTAAACTTGAAATGATTCATCAATCATAATTTAAATAATAAGATTGAGTGTATCATAATTATGCTTAAAGCAATCAGTATGTGATTTGTAATAAACAAATAGCAAAATTGCAAGCTACCTTCAATTGGAAGAAATCCTTGCTATGATGAAATATTTCTAGCATCCTTATCTTCTTTTCCTCTGCACTCAAACCCCTTTTCTTAGACATTTTTATTATATGATCTTTTCTTTTCAGTGATCCAGCTATGAAACAGTTTTTATTGCACTTGGATGAGACTCTTGCACTCGGCAGAAAATTTATCCTTCAGGACCTAGACGAAACACATTTATTTATATCATCAGACATTGTTGACACTCTACAAGCCCGTGTTGATGATTTGATGGACCAACTTAGTTTTCCAGTTCACGACAAAGGATTATAAAATATGACTACGAGGGAGTCTGGGAGGGTTAAAGATGTAGAGAAAAGGAGAGTATTAGATGATGCTGCAAGAAAGCGTAGGGCGAGGAAAGCCGTTGAGGCACTTGAGCAGGATAATTTCCATGAAGATCCTCACGCTGATCTGGTTATGTCAAAGAAGATTCCGAAATTTGCAGACTCCAATGAAAAGCCTACTAGGAAAAAGAAAGCAAAAAGTGCTGAATATTATAAAATGAGATTTCGGAAAACTTTTGCGCAGCTTGTTGAAGAAGATGCCAGCTTTAGACCAGATCCTCCAAATTATTTGTCTGCTCAAGTGCCACCATCAAAGTGAGTGGAAGTTTTATAATATTATATGTGTCATATTACTTAACTAATTTTTATCATATACATATATACAGTCTCCACATATAAGGTATAAAATTCTAATTTTGTAAGACTATCTTTCAAATATGTATAAATGATATATTACTATACCAAGCAAAGCATCAAAAATTAATGACCTAGGTTGATAAATGTGGTGATATAGTCATCATAAATCTAAAAATCTCCAAAATAACCAAAACCCAAAATATTTCGAGTGAGTAAAGCTACAAAGTGGCTGTCAAAATTATAGTTCAAATATTTTTATATAATTTTCAATAGACTTTTTTAAAGTTAAATTAAGACCTTTTTCAAACAATTTTAAGTTTTTATGTTTATTTATTTATCTTTATTAAAAGGCCACATAAAAACAAAACCAATACAGAAAAAAACTAAACTTAAATTAAAATTAATAATAATAATAAATAAATTTTAAATTAGAATCTCAATCAAAATTAAATCAAATCAATTTATGGTTAATGTTATTTTAAAATAAATGGCTTTGTTCATTGTCAATTTAACTTTACACATATTTTGTTTATTTACTGAATCTCAAGATGCTCTTTTTCAGTATTAGTCAACTCTAAAGTAAAAATAAGTAATAAATGATAAAAACTAAAATTGTTAACTTGTTTTGTAATAAAATTTGATAAATTGGTAAAGTGATTTTGGTTACAATGAAATTGAATTAATTATTTCGTGATCATATGTTATATGAATCAAACATGTTAGCAATACACACACACAAATAGTCTTAATATAACTAAGTCTTGCTCATTTTATTTTGTTATAATTCTCCTAGTTTTACATATGAAATATAACTCGCAAGTAACAACCAAAAGCAGTGTTTTTCTAGTGCAAATATAGTCTTACTATACTTAAAAGAAGACACCAACTCGTTATGTATTTACCCTGTAGGAGTTTAGGAAATAAATTCATTTTTATATGCTTTTTTTTCAGGTTTCCCGATCGTCACTTTTGTGCTGTTTGTGGATTTCCTTCAAACTACACCTGCATCCCCTGTGGGGCTCGATACTGTACTGTTAAATGTCTAGGTACACATTTAGATACAAGATGTCTTAAATGGACTGCTTAATAAGCAAATCAAAAATATGTACTATATTAATACAATAAACGCTTTTTTAAAATAAGTTTTTATGTAGCGCCATCTTGTTGTCATTGGTCAAACTATTATGTAGCACGAAGCATACAGAATCAAAATATCTAGTGATAATTCTATTCGACAAAAGATGGCGATACTATTTATTGTTTCATTAATCCTTTAATATCTGATGGTGCAAATTAATACAGAGACATTCCCCGTCTATTATTTCGACAATACGATCGCACATTATATATTTGACACTGACAATCTATTCTAGTACTACTGACGCTTAGTTTCGGACTGGAGAACTACGGATTTCTTTACTTACCTTACGGTACTACACAATTTAAAAAAAAATTACTATCTAAAACTACATAACCGAGACTTGGGGGGGAAAAAAGGAAGATTTTAGTAATACAATGAATTTAATTGTCATTAAAAGTCGAAAATTAATAAAAATAATGTATTCATATCTAAAAAGAATGAATTGTAAATTAAAATGTCACGTGTTATATGCAATATTAGAAATTCTCAATTAAATTTTGTTTTTGTATTTAAAACAGAGAAAATATGAAAATAGATATTTTTAGACATTTCAACGGATTTTAATGCAGTTTCAGGAATAGATTCAAGTGGAAGGTTTATGTATAGTACAGAAAAGGCAAAAATCGCAAACGTTGTCGAAACCTTACGAGATAGTTCAAATTAATGTAGTACATAATAGTATATCTTAAAAAGACCGATAAATAAGTCCGCAATGGTATATATTTATTTCTAAAGAGTAACTTAACCTATTTTATACAATACATTATTATTCCTTATCCAATTCAAATACATCACATACTCTATGTAAATTAAAACTGCCCTTAATAGCATTTAATTAAAATGAATATCTTTGTTGAAATCAAATTTGAAAAGCGGCAGGCGGGGTATGGAAATGTTACATAAATCATCAAATAGATGTCGCCGTACTTTAAGACCCATTTTTAAGTGTACACTGACATGGATAAGCGGATCAGCTTGGATTAAATATAAATTAATACAAATAGCAATAAAAATGTAAAGTGCGTGCGTACAAAGTACACATGTCAGAAGTGAAACTTCTTTGGCAAACTATACAAATCTAAAACTTGAGATTTCCGAGACTTAGAGGGACGGAAAAAGGAAGATTAGTTAGGAGTTTAATGATTGATTACAAATAATTTATTGAAATCTCAAATGACGAATTGTAAATAACAATGGCGCGTGTTTTTTGTCAATATAAAAAATCATTAATTAAATTTTGTTTTGAAATTTTTATATTAAATGACGAGTGGCAAATTAAAATGCCACATAATTTTTGTAAATATTAAAACTACCTAACCTTGAAACTAATTAGCATAAAAAACGCTGCACAACTTGGTGATGCTAATCACGCTTTTCATCCGTAAAAAATTTACCATCATACGCCTATAGAAGTTTCAATTCAAAAACTATATATCGTATTTACTATGTAAATTTAAATTTCCTAAGACTGAAAGTATGAAGTTGAAGGTATTTGTATGCGGTTTATTATTGATACCAAATCGATCCCCTTCATGTTGCTAAGGACATTTATGGGGTGATTGGACACATTTGCGATAATTTAACATTTGTAACAACAGCTGTCGCCATATAGTTACTGTTAAAGGGCGGATTGTTTGTAAAAGTGCAGAACAAAATGGGGGCCTATTGTTTCACATAACAAATTAATAAATAAACAAACCGGCTATAGATCCCCTTAATAATAACTACAGTGAAAGTATGAGTAAATTAGTCTTATATAACTTACCCGCGTAAGTCCTGGTGCCTTTTTTATAAGTAATTCAAGAATAAATGTACTATCCCTCAACCAATTATGTAAATTTAAAACATTAGTTTAAAAAAAGTTATATGAATCCGTACATATACAAATTACATTTAAAATGAAATCGCATTTAAACTCACGAAGTAAATATAAATTACAGTTACACCGATTTGACCAAAATATTACAGAGAAAAATCTATACAATTTAACGGAGCATTATTGTATAATAGTTTACCAAATTATATCATTTGTAAAAGATCTTTTGTGACTTGTCAATGATTACTACTAAAACACTATATGTATAATGTTTTTAATTGAGTTCTCACTCTTTTATGAATAAAGTATAGATATTCTTTAGTTTTATCATAATATGTATCACATTTTTTAAGTATGTACCCAATATTAATTCTCTTATGTATTTTATTTGTTCATATCTCATGAAGAGGTTTTTTTTTAGAATAAAGATCTTTAAAGTTAAATAATTTATTTACACTAACTAAATTAATTAAAATCCCAGAGATTAGACCCAATGCTTTCGATGGGTCTTTTACTGGCAAATAGATGATTTAACCAGCAAAAACCAAATTAAAACCAAATAATTCCACGTCTCTCACTAAAAACGATTGCTTCTATTTTTTTACGAGATTGATATTTACGGGTACTATGTTATGTACTATATAAAATTATTACTACAATATGATATTCATTAGATATTTATACAAATCGACTATACCTTATTTAAATATCCGTTATTACACAAGCACAACCAAAACTTTGTTTGTGTTTAATAAAAGATAAAACAAAATAAAAATGTTAAATTCCCGCGCTCTCCCTTTTTTAATATCACCAGGATAAGGGGCAAAGGAGTATTGACATACAGCCACGTGCCACCTTATCTGCCACCCCGAGCAGCTGTGGTCATGAGAGAAGTTATTGTAAAGCAACAGATGCCTGCTACTTCCTATTTAGGTAAATGCTGATATAAATTGTATGAATTAAGGCTACGCATAGTGTAATATGCTTCGTTTTCTTGCTAGTCAGAACTTTTATATATCTGTGAATTTAACGATGACTCTAATCTAATTATTCTGTAATTAATATAATACCTGTCAACATTCGACACTCGGGTTTAAATAATGTGGGAATCATTGATTTTATTTACTTTACATATATAAATATATGCATGTTGTGTTGTACGTTTTATTTGGTGGTGGTTCAACAATAATTAACTTTATAGGCTCTTAAAAACCGAACAATTTCTTTCGTGTCTGCTCCAATAAACTTGACACTGGCGAGATAATCTGTGCCCAATTGGCACTCCTGAAAGCCATTTAACAAAGAAGAAGAAGATTTTTTTCAATAACTGTTATCAAGTTATTTGTCATTGAAAAGTTATTCTTTCCATAGACATACATAATAAGTATAAGGCATTTATATCTACTATGAAGATATAGTATCTGGTTAATATATTAAAATCTCATACTGAAGACGGGGTTGAATAGACTATAAGCTTTGCTTTTCCCATTAAAAGATATTTAGTGTTATTCTTTTGTCAACAATGTTATTTGGTATAAATTAGATAAAGATTGTTTAATAGAGCTCTTTCTTTATCACACTGCTCCTTTACTGAATCGTTATTATAATACTCGGTCTCTCCCTTGTAAAAGATTGATAATAACGTAATAGCGCTCTTTTTGATATAAGTTAAGTTTAATTTTATCAGCATAGTTGCTTTGTTGATTATGTAATTTAGGCAATGATTTAGTAAATAAAATTAAAGATTGGCGATTTGTTTCTTCGAGTATTTCTTGTCGTTGCGCTAAAAGCAAAAGAGGTAAGTGCAAATTTAAAGTGCTGAAAGTAATCTACGGCAGGCCCTAGATATATAGACCATACCAGACCGTAGATATATAAAATATTTTATTTTCTATTTGTTCTACTCTCACAAAGTATAGTATACTCGTACACTAAGTTTTTTAAGTGCATTAAAATTATAAAGTGATTCGCATTCATTTATTTAAGGACCAATAGCTTATTAAAGAAACACAGTAATGAAAGAAGTGGGTTTGAAATTAGTTAGGTAGAACTATCATTTTAAACAAATTTCGAGATAAGAGTTTAATAACATATTAGACACTAGGAACAGCTCTAGTCACCAAATAAAAAGGTATTTATTTATATAAACAAATAGTATTGTATAAGCGAAAAACTAGGATGTCACTAATATAGTTCCTGAGCCCATGGCAATATAGGGAATTGCNTGACAATCCATGGCCAAGGCATAGTCTCAAGCAATGTCAAGCTCTAAAATTGTTTTAAATCTGCATATCAAAAGTGTCTACTATTCATCCGTCTTCCTGTCAAATGTATCGTAAGTGTTAAAAAAATGAGTTTCGAACTTTTCTTATTGTAAATGAAACAAAAAATATTTACGTATAATTTTCTTTATTTCGGTTTATAATGCGTTAGATCTATTGTTGTGCATCAATATAGTTCTCTTACAATCAAATTTACAAAATTACCGAAACATTTTTATTTCAAAGCAATTAATCGATATTTTAAGAATACAAAAATCATGAAATCAGCCCTTTTTATTTCTTTTCTTTCTTCATTGTATTTTTAGTATTACAACTTTTGCATTTAAATGTAAGATATCAATTTTAACGACTTAAAGAAAGCAAAATAAACCGCTGAAAACATTCAACTGAACATTTAATAAATTATTTTCAACGCTACAAACGTCACATTTTAACGTCCTAATTAATCTACAGAAATATATTATCACAATAAGGTACACATATATAAGGCATTCAAGTATCGGCTCGTTGCACGTAATTTTTTACGTCATTTCTATTTAAATAGTCTATTATATAATTATAAGTTTTTTTTATTGGTGAAGTACTTAGATTAATGAGGTTTAAGATTCTTTAAGGCAACTTAATCTTCACTTAATGCTGAAAACATAAACACTCCTTTTAATATAACCATAGACAACGGAGCTTTGTTTTGGATTACTTTTTTGTTGCTGTACTATATGTAAAGAGAACTTGTCAGTAGTAGTTGATAATAGTGTATGATCCATCATTAACGTTATAGTATTACTAAAGTTACGCCTTGAATTTCCCTTTACCAGAAAATTCAAGAATATTCTTCATCTTCTTCTTAGGATCATATAATATGTTATTTGACATAACGTCACTGTCAACGGAATATTGAAGCCAAATATTTGACATAATGTCGCTATCAATATAAAGTATGTTTGAGGCTTTTCCAAAACAGTTAATCTTTCAATATTTTGACAACTCCTTCAACAGAATATTAATTAAATTATTTAGTGAAGATGGCAGCAATTAAGTCTTGATGATGCTATAGTATGAGAATGTCCATTGACCATTGTCAGAATTTTTACTGCTTTAAATTAAGGATACTAATCTCAAAATAAATTATTATGCAATTTATTGCTCAAAAAATAACCCGTTGGTTTCAATGTTTCTTATTATTCAATGAAACATTTTATCAACGTTGTTATCTCATATTATATAGAAAATTATCATTCATTAATGGCGTTGGTTGACATGTTATTTAAGCGTCATTAATCCAAGAAACTCATTCATATCGGTAAATATTTGAAAATAGGCGCCGTGTTTATTTTAAACCGTTTTCTAACAAAAATGCCCTTAGGTATACACAAGTCTTCAAAAATGATTTTTACTGTACATGGTGATTAATACACTAATATTTACAAAAAACTTACGACTAACTAAATTTAATATACAATTCTGCCTTAAAATTATTGACTCGATTTGTAAACTTGTAATAAATATAAAGATTTAAAGCCAAAAATACATTAATTTACACAGTTATTATTTAGATTTTATTAATTTTTTTTAGCTTGAATAAATAATACTGTACTCTTGGGAATAGATTTATTTGAAGAAGCTATTCATATATTAGATGTATAAGGATTGTATTATTACTGTATCATTGCTGTCTATAAAGAGTAATTACAGATAAAAAAATTATGAACTTTAGTTTTGTCTTTTAGGTAACAAACCCAATATCCGTAATATTTTTTTTAAATTTTCTGTTTCACACCATACTACATTTTTAAGTTTCCGCAATCAAATTTAAATGAGGTTTTATTTAGGAATACAACAAAATTTATATGAGATTTCCTTTTTTTATTAAATTATTTAGTGGCTCTGGATTCTAGCCCTTTAAGAGTTTAAATGAGGAACATATTTTTACAGATAAGACATCTGTCAAACGAGATTCTACCCAAATTGAATTTAATGAGAAATCTTATTCTATCAGAAATAAATAGTTTAAATTTTCCAATATTATTGTCTTTTTTGTACTCAATGTACAATGTACTTTTGTACATCGTGTAGGCTTCAAAGGACGGTTTGAGAACCATTAACAAATAGGTCCTTTGCTTGGATTCTTTCACGATTCGTCTTTCTTTTTTCTTAATTTTCCTTCCGTGTGTATTGTTTGCGTGACTTTGTCCACTGCCTCAGCAAGGTCACCCTCGGGCTCCGTCGCAGCGGATAAGGCAGCAATATAAGCACACGCTATCCGTAATACGGACAGTTTGGATAATTTTTGGTTATGACTATACGACGGTATTGATTTCCGTAATGTATCAAATGCAGCACTAATTGTATGTACCCTAGTCCTTTCTCTAGCATTGGCTTCTATTCGTCTTTCTCTTGTCATATTTTTGTAATTCCTCTGCTCTCTAGGTTTTGTCTTTTCTGTGAAGGCATCTACGACTCCTGGATGTGGGGGTACCCGTGGAGGACCGGGCCTTGCTTCGGGTATTGGAGTAAGGGCTGGAGGTGGTGGAGGTTCTAAGGGCCTCCGCCTTTGCCTTAGAAGACTAACATCGCTTTTTTTAACTAGCGATAAGGGTTCTCTCTGTGGTTCTTCAGCGAAAGACCAAGGTCTAAAGGGACTTGTTGGGGATTCAGTTTCAGGACTCGCTAGATCTTCTCTTGAGTCGAGACGAATGCGTTTCTTTGGGGGTTGGATACGTATGGGAGAGTGTTCTCGTTTGACTCGCGAATCAGATTCTGTAAGTCTGACTCCTGAATCATCAGAATGCGCTGGTCCAGAACATGAATCATCATCGTCACCGCCTGATACGAAGCCTGCATCTCGTTCTAGTATACGATCTGAAACAATGGAAATAAACATTTTATTATAATAATTAATGATTGAATGGTATTGAAGTAAATAATAAAAAATTGTTATGTCTGTGAATAAAGAACTTCAGGATTTTTATCTTTTATGTTTCAAATATAAAATACCATGCTTTGTGTACTTTTAAAGTTTGTTATTCTAATATAAATGTATGTGTAAAAGTGAATATTTATATAAAATATAAATTTGCTCGTCGTACACTTAGAAGAAACCACATTTTTTGTATTATCATCAATTTCACGAGGTATTCCTTAAATGTAACAAATTCTGTATATTGAAAACATGCAAAAAAGATGGACATGATTCCACGTGCCAATAAAAACCTTATTATTGAGCACCATGTTAATAAAAACAATGAAACACGAGCAATAAAATGGCTATTATGAATATATTTATAGTAATTAATGTGCTACCCGCAGTGTGCCAAATATTATTTGAATTACCGAAAAAACCCCGTCTCTTATTTATATGGTTGCATAACTAATTTGAAAGTTGTTTAGTGGCGATCGCGCGGAAAAATTGTTAATTCCTATTTCATTCTGGTATTTAAATTTGTCATAATATCCATAGTATTAAATTTCACAATGGCGCTAACAAAGTAGGCATTCCGGTTAAGAATAACGCCTAACATTTGATTTGGTAGTCATGGATTAATTTGAATGAAAAATGTGAAAAATCTAGTCTATACATAAGTGAAAATCTAAATGATTTTATTTTACCCCCAATTTCTTGTCCATCTATCGCATGTGACATTACAGATGCTCGCGGAGTGGGAGTAAAGTTAAAGGGCCAATACGTTGCTTATTTTTATTATACGTTATTTCATTAAGGCACACGATGTTTTTTTTCTTTATTTTTAAACAAATACAGTCCATTTTTACACCATATAATAGTGAAGTCTACGGCAGGGTTTCAAAAAGTTTGTCGACCACCGTCACAGGAGACAGGCTACAAGGCAGCGCCATGAATCCTCAGTCGGACTACTCCGGGACACCAGGGAAAATGTGAAACTCAAACCCCTGGTGCCTCATTCATGGATGAAGAGGGTTCTGCTGGGTTATAGTGAATATTACGAGACGTTTTCCATCAGCGAGTCCCACTCTCCTCCTTGGATCGGGGTTTTGTGCATAAAAACGTTTCCCAAGGTAAAATAAAACAGAAACGGCTACAAAAATATATATATATATGTGCAATACAAAAAAAGCATCGATTTTTTTCGTTTAAACAAGTACTCTTTACAACACATAGGTATGTTAAGTCAAACTTCTTTAGGTAAAATTTTTATAGATGAAACGCATGATTAGCGTCACGAAGATGTGCAGCGTTTTTATGCTAATTCCTTTGAAGGTTAGGTAGTTTTAATATTTACAAATAACATGTGGCCTTTTAATCTGCCACTCGTCATTTAATAATTTAATATTCTCTTTTCAAAATTTTAAATTGAAAAATACAATTTAATTACTAATTTCTAATATTGACAAAAAACATGTGGCATTTTTATTTACAATTCGTCATTTGAGATTTCAATAAATTATTTATATTAATTTTCGATACCTAACATTTTGATGACAATTAAAATCCTAACATATCTTCCTTTTTCCCTCCCACTAAGTTTTAAATTTGTATAAATATAAAAAAAGACTTCAAAATTAATTTGCCAAAGAAGTTTCACTTCATACGTGTGTACTTTGAACACACGCACTTTTTTATTTTCAACTTTATGTATAAATGTTGTTGACATATAATACAACTAGCTGAACCCGCGACTTCGTCTGCGTGGAATGTTTTTTGGTTCAAGTCTCTACGCCTTATGGTTCCAGAGATATCGTGAGTCTCCAGTTAACACCCCCGCAACCCCCCTTGCGGGTAGAAGTTCGTAAAATCCGTTCTTACCTGACCTCTACTCGGCAAAAGGAATATTCCTACCAAATTTCAAGTCTCTACGCCTTATGGTTCCAATGATGAGTCAATAGGTACCTGGATATCTGGAACCCGCGACTTTACCACATTTTCATTAATTTAGGCAATTGTTTTACAAATAAGAAAGATACATATAAATACTTCAATAAACTATTTGCATGAGCTGTGTTTTACTGCAAAGCGCTTTTACAGGCTCTAGATCATCGGTGTATAGTTTGTAAATGCGAAAATTTCGTTTTTTTTTTAATTAACACCCCCGCGACCCCACTTTCGGGTGGAATTTTGCAAAATCCATTCTTAGCTGACCTCTACTCGGCAAAAGGAATATTCCTACCAAATGTCGAGTCTCTACGCCTAGAGACATCGTGACGAGTCAATAGATACCTGGATATCTCTTTTATATATACTATATAATAAATAAATTATCCAACATTACCGAGCTTAAAGCCTCTGATTGTCAAGTGATCAGAAAATACAAGCATACGTGAAATCATCGAATTACAATAGTCGTTTGGCTTTAGAAGTTAAAACTGCTTGTAATTCAAATGTTGCTATGCATTTTATACACGTTGTTATCATAGCTTTACCTTTCAAGTCTTGATCATTAGTCAGCAGTTTGCATTTATATGCATTAATTCAATATTTCTCAAAGCTTGGGAACAAACGCCGCGGCCAAGCGCCGGCGCCTACTCATGACGTCACGCGTTACACACGAGACGGTTTTATATTGCCGCCTATAGAATGCTAAGTTTGCAAGCCGGATATTACATTGAAATATTTACTATATATTTCTTAGTAAACAATATGTTTTCCCCTTACTAATTAAAGGTTTCTGCAGCCTATAGACTCTAGTATATAATTTGTATTATATATATCCATTATAAATACAAAATCATACTATAATTTGAAGGATTACTTAGAGTATAAAAAATGCGTTGAATTGCAAATTGATACTATATTGTAATTATATTGATGTCGATCCTTCTTTGTACAAGGAGCGAAAGAACTTTCAAAATCAAAATATTCTTTATTCGAGTAGGCTCAAATATCACCTGTTAGAAAAGTTTAATCCGCTGAGAAGAAACCGGCAAGAAACTCAACGATTAATCTTTTATTGATAGTTTTGTATGTTACAATGTGGAATGTATTGCTTCTGTTTTTTGGTTTTTTTTTTAACGTCAGGAAATCCTCGTGGATACTTGCAACACCACAGGGAGGCGTTGCAAGTTATGCCGGACTTTTACCGCCTAAAACCTGACGGTTCTCGTCCCTACGTTCGCTGGCGAAAGCACGGGATCGGAATATGTCCGCACTTCCGCCTACGATGTGCCTCCCAAGGCTCCCCCCGATGAAAAAAGGCCACGTCCCTGTTGCCACAAGGTAACCCTAAGGGGGTAGACGTCGATCATGGGCCGCCCGTCTGAGCCCCGGCCTCCTCCTACGCATGGCGGAAGCGTCTCCATCCATCTCTCAGAGATGTTCCGCCGCCTCCTCCTGCGACATCACATTTTCACAGAAAGAGACCATCGCCTCCCAACAAACTTCCCTACCTACCACAGCGGGTAGAGAAAGGTCGTTTTCGACTACTGCCACGAGTGCTGCTCGTTGGTCAGCCCACCGCGGACACGCAGCGAGTGTGTTCAGCAGTGTCCTCCACCTAAAACTGATTGCGGTATTGCTACTACTATATTGCTCAAACCGACAAATGATCTCTGAACTTTCTTAACTCTAAAATGTGGAATTACAAGTTTGATTTTTTTTACTGTATAAGTGAATATTATCACAGATATATAAGATATTATTCAATATATATTGCGACTTCTATAATACTATCATATCACATTGACATGATAGTATTATAGAAGTTGATGGATGTGTTAATGTGTTAATGTTATCACATTGAGATGTGTGGATGGAAGTTGTTAATTTCAAATTAGCAACGTGCACTCCAATTACATTTATTTTTTGTGAAGTAATTGTAAAACTTTGCTAATTTAAAATTGTTTATTGGATTAAGTTCTCACAAGAGACCGTTTAGTGAAAAATTGAATCCTTTAAATAATTCATTAGTGATAAATCTCGAGATATACCAGTATCTCATGTGCAGTGGCATTGTACTGAAGTTTATCACATACAGGTTCGATGGAAACTGGTTTGCGCCCATATGGCCGACGCGTCTTTGTTATTTATAATATTTTACTTCTAGAACAAGAGTTTGTCCGCATTCCTTCGCTTTTTGTTGCCACAGAGATAATAGTTTTTATATCATATTTCTTCTATGTGATCTACAAATTAATGTTATTATTTACGTGGTATGGAAACAATGAACTTTTCTATTCCTTCCATGCAATAGTTTATAGACAATATCCTATTTAAATTTTGTAATTGTCATGATTTTAGAATTATGGTAGTGTTTTGCATGCATTGATCTGTAGGATGGCTGAATGTCATGATTTTGAATTTTAAAAAATTACTCTGTGGGAAAAAAAGGTGGATAACTCTGTGTTCGGGTTGTCAAATTCCCGAACAAAGAACATCGACGTATTGTTTCTAGTTCTAGTAAAACGAGATACTATTTAATATTGTTGTGTAAACAAATATATTAAGATAGTTATGATCTAATAATAAAATAACAGACAATAACATTGAAGGATATAGATTGGTGTTGTAGCTAATTATCTAACACCTCCATTCGAAATTCATCTACACCACTGGATAGCCAAAAGATCAAAGAATTTATTAGGCTAAATAAGGACTGTAACACACGTACCGTGATGTTACAAAACGTATTCTCGGATAAAAAACGGCCTTGTGCATAACACAGACACACCCCATTTTAAAAATTGTAACTAGTGGGTGGTAAAAGAAAAGTGTAAAATCAATGTTTTCTTCGTTTTCAGAGTACAATTTTATAACAGTAACATGCTTTTTTATTTCTCATAATTACTGTTAAAAATCAGCAATTATACAATTCCATAAACTGAGTTTTAGAAGTTCGTGCTCTTTTTTATATTACTTATGATGTTCCTCATTGTATAAATTGTTCACACGGTGTAATACCGTAGATATAATGGCCAAACCCTATTTATTGATCATCTACTTTGCGAAAGGAGTCACATTTGCTAAATTCCTAGAGCATCGAGGAATAGTTTACGAAAATTTTGAGATGAGTAAATAAGTATTGCGGTTTGAGACGTCATTTAGATTATTTCAAAGTTAATAATGAAAATAGATTGAAATCTATTTTTGTATTTATTACTTTTATATTATATTTATATAGATAATTATTACTAACCTGTAAAATGGTATTATTCAGTAATCCGTTGCCTTTCTGGAAATCTTTATGAGAAATGAGGTTTTATACGTCAAACAGCCGCGTTTCTGATTTACTTAAATTTGAACGCATCTGAAGATTTTTTTTTGCATTAATACCATATTTTAACAATATAACATTTAGAAAGTAGTAATATTAATAATTTTCATAACATAGAAGTCGGCAATGTATCCATTGGTAATACTAATTAATTTATTTAAAAACAAGAGAAATCTTTTGATTAATACAAGATAAATCTTAAGTCCGTAATAGTTGAGCTACCGGAATTGGTTTATGGCTCATAATCGAGCAAACGTGGCGCCGCAAAGGCGTTCCAAAGACAATATCTTGTCAGATAATAAAGATTAGACGAATTAGAACTTTAGGCGTAAGTGTTAAGAGTATAACTATAGGATATCGACTTAAATGTATATATTTGCTCTCTTCGTCTAAGCTGCGGACACGGTTACGTACCTTCTCACACTACAGGTGTCTTTTTTTCAATACAACTTTACTTAGATAGCCCCGCCTACGTTTGATTGAGGTTTTAATTGCTTCGAGACACTGTGGAGAATTCCTTTACCTTTCTGTAGGACATTATGAGAAATAAGATTCTCTTTGCCAATCAGTAACTGCATTCTTGACAAATATGACCTTGTTATGTTTATTAACACATTGATTAACATTTTTTATGAAGGTTAACCTTGAATACTGTTGAAATAGAAGATTAACAAAAAATTTAAAGTAACTACTTGTAATTATGTAATTACAGATGTATTTTTTCTTAAATAAACGTAGCTACTCCTTATAACGGCAGTTAAAAGTCCTGTAAAAATAAGTCCAGCTATTTTAGACATTATACTTATATTATACTCATTTTATATTAAGTTGTATAAATGAATTATAGAAAATAAGCTTACACCTAATCCCCTATTTCTATAGACTACTGTCATTTAAAATCAAATGAAAATGCAAGGTTTTCGCTTGATTTCTAAGAAAAAAGTATTAACTTTTAAATTACAGCGATAAATAGAAAAAAATGGAAACCTGTGAACATAAATAACTTTTTAGTATAAAACACTATGGTCGCTCATTAAAGCGATTCACGTTGATGTGTTAAAACAAAGAACAGAGTAACATATCCGATGCATTCAACTATAGCCCTTAAAATTATAAGCGGAGAAGTTATTCGTATTAAAAATTCAATAGTATATAAACAGGATTCAAAAGAGCCGGCGCCATCGACCCTTCAAAAGTTTGAATGGTGTTGATCTTACCACTAGATAAAACAGGTCTTGAGTGGTGATACCAATCTGGCGCCAAAATTCACAGAAACAAAACGCGTCCTTTAAAAAAAGCAACCTATTCAAACACGCTCTATTTTCTATTCGACGTTTTAAAGGCTTTAAAAGCACGGGTCAAGTGTTTCCTTCCTATTATTAAAGTCCTGCTGTATATTAAAATAAATAACGTACTAAAAATCTATCCTGTTAACAGATATGACTGTAAAAGGACAGTAGCAAAGTGGTTAAAGGAGCTAAACTACGATGATATTGAAGCCTTATTAAATTGAAACACTTAATTCAGGGTAAGACCAAAGTCTTCGAAAAGTGCGTGTTGCCAGTGATGACCTACGGTTTTGAGACGTGGTCGCTGACTATAGGCTTCATGCGGAAACTCAGAGTCACTCAGCGTGCGATGGACAGGGCTATGCTCAGAGTTTCTCTACGTGATCGAATTAGAAATGAAGAGATCCGTAGTAGAACTAAAGTCACCGACATAGTTCGACGATCGCGAACCTGAAGTGGCAATGGGCACGGCACATAGTCCGAAGGACCGATGGACGTTGGGGGCCGAAGGACCGATGGAAGGTGCTGGAGTGGCGACCCCGCACCGGACAGCGCAGTGCAGGCAGGCCCCCCACAAGGTGTACCGATGATATAAAGAGGGTTGCCGGTAGCCGCTAGAGCCAGGCGGCGCAAGATCGGGCCTTGTGGATGTCATTTCGTGAGACCTATGTCCAGCATTAACGTCTATCGGTTGAAGCAACGACGACGAATGCGGGATATAGTAGTCTTCAATAAGTTTTCAGCCGAATAAAGTTCGCTTTGAAAATTAGTCGGAAAAAACAGACTAATTATAAGTATTTACTAGTGCTGTACAATTTGAGCGTTTAAGCCGGCCATAAAGTTTAACCCGGTTAATTAGTTCAGAAGCCAACTAATTCATTGAAATTAACCGGTTAACTGATAAACCGGTAAAATTTTAAGCGGTTAAAATAATAAATAAAATTTCCTCAATGGTGTGATCAAAATTGATAGGATTTATTTTCACTATAAAATTTTTTTAGAATCATTCTTGTGTAAATCATTTCAAATTATAAAAAATTTATAATTATAATATAATTTTGTTAATCAATTATTATATGAAATTTATTTACAGTAAATTAATTAGAATAACAAAAAATTATAGAACTTTTTTATAAAAGTTTTTCAGGAAATTTCTAATCGGTTAATTAGTTGGCTTCTGAACTAATTAACCTGGTTAAACTTTATGGCCTGCTTAAACTTCAAAATTGTACAGCACTAGTATTTACAAAGCTTTTATGTTCACATAACAAACAGGCATAACCTACGTTAAATTTTATATACAAGTACGAATTTCACTCATTCCAAGTTTCGCATATATATATTTATCGAAATTAATTATTATACACTTAATTTCCAGTTTAACAAACGATATGTAACTAGATGATAGAATTACGTTAATAATTAGATTTATTACTTTTTTGTTAACATTTTTATTTATTTCAGTCCCATCATTAAAGGTGTCATTAGTCTTTCTTTTTTAGTTATAATTTTACCCCTTTATGTGAATTATTAAATTACATTTAATAATGCCAACAGAATTCAAGAAATACTGTTTTAGCCCGACTAGTTGCGAACTCAATCAAATTCCTTTTGAGTACAATATAATACAGACTATAGTTTATTGACTATAATTTGCCATATACATAATGGTGTTTAGTTTAAATTTAATCTTCAAAATGTTTGATACAATATAAATTTTCTCATATGGACAGAAATACCATCACATATTTTTAAAAATTATTTCGTAACGTGTTTTCTTTTTTAATCTGTAACTAGAACCCATGGCAGTATGTTACGTATCATTATAAAAAAAAAGGTAAAAGTTCGTGCGTAGAATGATTCTCCTTTGGAAAACTAATTTTTAAGTCTTGTTTATATTTATGCAAATCTAAAACTTTACATTTCCGAGACAATTTTTAAATAAAAATACCATGTTTTTTGTCAATATTAGATTTTGTTTTTTAATTTAAAATTTGAAATAGATAATTTACGAAATTTTTCTTATTTTATATTTAAAATATAAAATGACGAGTGGCAAATAAAATGCCGCATGTTATTTGTAAATATTAAAATTACTGACACTAATCACGCGTTTCATCCGTAAACATTTTACCCTCATGCGCCTTAAGAAGTTTCACCTAAAAAAATATCATTACTCTGTGCACCGTTACCGCCATTTGCAT
Organism: Elymnias hypermnestra; assembly: GCA_015832385.1. Lineage (NCBI taxonomy): Eukaryota > Metazoa > Arthropoda > Insecta > Lepidoptera > Nymphalidae > Elymnias > Elymnias hypermnestra. Next base: position 9,344,252 of record JACTOM010000562.1, read on the forward strand.
TTTTGTAAAATTTAAATATGGAACTGTCCAAACGTAATGATGTACAAATGATTGCGTGGGTAATTACGGATGGGTACTTACCGAAAGAAATGAGAAAATGATGACGGCGGGTATTATGAAAATGATTTATACTAATATGTCGCGTTGGCGGCTAAACATTCGCACGGTCTCTAAGCTTAATGTATGAGAAGTCGTGATGGAGGGACTTTCACCAGTAAACATTACTAGTGGCGCCAACTCAATGCGGTACAATATTGTTTAGTCAACCATACAGTCTACATTTGTAATTCAAACTTATAATACAAACTAAGAATGCACGATTAATGGGACGTACATACATACATATGATCTTACCTTTTTTTTTATTGCGGAGGCACTTAAATATGATCTCAATAGATTGCGATATAAATCGATACCGATACATGAACGCGATATATCGCTTCAATCCGATGTTATCGAATCATCTAGTATCGAATGTGATATCGATATATTTCAACCGATATACCAAAAATCGTGTTACATTCCATTTTTTCTTTATATCTACATATTCCTTTAAATCTGCGATGGGCCATTTAAATATTTAACTATGGTGGCTAGCTCAGTTCCATCTGAACGACTATTCTCAAAAGCCGCACAGATTCTTTCACAGCAGAGAAGCAGATTGCAATCCAAAGGGGTAAGTAAAATTTTGTTTTTGCAAGGTTTAAAGAAAAAGTACCGGGATTTACAAATCTCTCATGTTGGTATAGTACAAAAGAAAAAGCTGCTATTCTTTACGTGCAAATGCTAAACATGGTCTTTGGGTCGTATGACCCTGGATTCTTATTCGTATTTTTTTTCTTCTCTCTTAAGTGTTTATAGTCATAATAAACCTGATCCCTATTTAATATTATAAACTAGTTATTAAGTAATTACTTAAAATATTTTAAAAATATCGATATAACACTACGATATATTATATCGAAAAAATTGATATATTTTCACATGAACATCGCTAATTCTACGTAGAGTAGCTATAAAAAGATAAACTTTATTTCTTGTAGCAAAATCGGCAATTTTATTTATCATAGGTGTTCTTCGCCGTATTCCGTGAATGTATTTTAATTTTAATATCGATCCTGATCAAAAGAGAGTGAGTTTAGCGTCTTAAACCATCTTTAAATTATCGTCATTTTAATGCAACTTGTTTGGGGCATATTGATTGGATGTTTTCAAAGTCATATTGTATGTTTTTAAAAAGATTTTTTTGTGTTTTGTATATATAGCCTAAAACACCTTTATAAACGGAGTGAACGTAATATAAAACATGTATAGTTGGAACATCTGGCGAATAGAAATACAGACCTTGCAATGTAAAAAAGTCCTTTAAGATTTACAAAAATAATAGGCATTTGGATTAAAATGTATTCAAGTAGGCTCAAAAAGCACTTTTCTGTAGTCTGTGATTCACTCGTCAGTAGTCTCTCCGTTAGTAATAAATTTACCACCGGTTCGGAAAATTGATTCTGCTGACAAGAAACCGGTAAGAAACTCAACGGTTACTCTTCTAAAGATAGTTTTTGTAGATTACAATCTCTCGCATTTCCTGTCGCCTAAGAAAGGGTGCCTATGCCCAACAGTGTGATAGCTACTTAAGTGGAACTATTCAAATTAAAATAGGTACGTTGCAATTTTTGCGGTTGGACCCCATCAAAATAATACGTAACTGAACAAAGACATTGGAAAAACGTAAGATTTCGATTCAAAGACTTTTAAATTGTATTTCCCCAAAAGTAAATGGTAAAGCGACATTCGTTTGAAAGAATATATGGGCTTTATATCCTCTCGTATACTTCTGTGGGATTGAATCCCGCAATCCGGGCTTCTATTAGTCATGTATGCGGCGCGCGCCACCGCGGCGACACTTCGGCGCCATGCGGTCGCCATTGGTAAGTACAAAACAATCTTATATGGTATGGCTGTTAAAATATACTTTGTTAATCGCACATTACATAAGGAACCAACAATAATTAAGACAAGTAGCAATGGCAGCCTTGTAAGATAGTAATAGATGAATAAAGCTTTATCTGTGTACTAATATTATTGATGAAATACGGATGAAACTTTACGAAAATGCGCAGTGTTTTTTATGCTAATTCGTTTGAAGGTAGTTTTAAGATTTACAAATAACTTGTGGCATTTTTATTAACAATTCGTCGCTTGAGATTTCAATATATTTTCATTGTCAGGAGTGTGGGAGTCTGCGAGGGAGGAGACCTCGCAATACCCACTTAAACCCAGCGGAACCCTCTTAATCCATAAGTGAGGCACCAGGTGTTCAACTTTCGCATTCATCCCTGGTACCTCAGATGAGTCCAACGGAGGATTCAAGGGTCAAAGGTACCCTGCCTCCTACGTCGGTGAAGGAGAGCATCCGCTGCATTCTTCCTCTCTTGCTCCTGGGCTTCCTTAAGCGAAACTACGGTGTTGCAGAAGTAGAATACTCCGGCCCAATTCCTCTCATTGGAGAGCATCGCACATGTAATGCTCTCAAGCGAGAGATCATTAATTAAGGACACTTAATATTTCAACGACAATTAAACTCATTTAATTCCTAACAAATCTTTCTTTTTTTCTCGGAAATCTAAAGTTATAGATTTGTATTAATTTAAACAAGACTTAAAAATTGGTTTGCCAAAGAAGTTTCACTTCTGACTTTTGTACGCATGCATTTTTTACTTTTTTTATTAGTGATATAGATAGACGATTTATCGAGGAAAGCTATCAGCTTTATAATATCACGTTATCACTAGTAGGAGCTAAGTAAGAAAGAAAATTTATTTCTTTTCGTAGCTTTCGTTATTAGCGCTGCGTTAAAGTAATCAGTGACAGAAAGGTTCCTTTCAAACAGATCTAGAAAAGCCTCCAGTAACATATGTCTTTGACTGGAGGGAGTCTTCGGCCGTGGCTAGTTAACCTACCAACAAAGACGTTTCCAACCAAAGAGATTTGTGTTCCTGTACAATGCTGTGTAGAAACCATAAGAGGTGAATTGCCTCTTACCAGATTACCTCACGAAAATGATTTTTTTATACAGTAATACTCTGTCATCATCATTTTCCTGCCCTTATCACACTCGATGGGGTCGGCCTAGCATATTTCCTTTCGCCACTTCACTCTTTTCGCTGTCATTTCTACATTCGCACCCCTTACACACATCTTTTTTCACACAGTTCATCCACACTTTTTTTGGTCGCTCTCTTCCGGACCTGCCGCTTACCGTCATATTTAGGACCCTCTTGCATACATGGCTATCCTCCCTTCTCATGACATATCCATACCAGGCTAGCCTTCCACTCCTTAACTTCTCGGTGCCTGGTGCTACTTTCACACTTCCTCTAATATCCTTTTAATTCCTAATCTCATCTAATTTTGTCACTCCACGCATCCATCTCAACATTCGCATCTCTGCGTATTCGAAACTGTCTACATTCATAAACTAATACCATTTACAAAGTAATGTTACATAAAATAATTGATAAAAATATAACAATGCCTCGTGCGTTTACTCGAACGAACGTTACTGTCATTCACTACCCACATAAAAAGCACAGCAATTTAATTGTAATTTTTCCATTAAATGCTGCAATAATATATATAATTTGTCCAGTTTCACAAGCACGTGTCGACCAGGTGCTATGTAGAGACAAATTGTTGAGACTACATAATTAAAAACAATCGATATTTTGACTCCAGGTAGCACTCTCGTGTTATAACAGCTTGTAATTTTGTAACAATGGCTTTATTTGTTCAGCATTTTGCACCAGTAATGAGGCTAAGGCTAGTAATGTTGCCCTGAGTTATAACTTGATCCTATATTTCGGTCTGTGCTCGATTTCACAGTCGACTCTTGGATTAGTGTTATGATTTAGAAGATATAGTTACAACCATAGGGTTAAATTGCTCCTTATTAAGTAAGCGAGCATCTGTCTTAGACTATATCATCACTTACCATCACGAAAGATTACACTCAATCACTCAACTGTCATCAATAAAACATCAAGTTATTCTTTTTGAAGTTGAGTTGAAAAAAATAATATAAATGGAAGTGAAAGAATTGCTATAATCTAAATATAATAAATTAATATAACATTGTAATGATAATAGTTAGAAAAGGGGTTTCCGACTGAGTTTATTGTGGGCTCTTTTCAGGACAGGACGTGAAGGAACCCTCGTAATTTTAGATTATAAGTCGTTCTTTAATATCATCATCAGTACGTTGAAAATGATATATTTGATTTCATTCAAAAGTGCCCTTAAAGCATAATTATACAACGAATTTTCGAGTTTGAATGATGATGGTAAAAAAAGGATACCCGATTGAGATTTTTGCGCTACAGGGGGAGTAGTTGGATAAACCTCCGTCTCCTGTTTCCTATATTATGATAGTTTCACAGAAGGTGGCAACAGCATTCCAGGCCCGCTCGTTGACAAGCTTTGCACCTATAACACTTGCCAGCGAGAGGTCTGCACCGATCTGCGACGTCAGAAGGTGACACTGAGGTCCCCAAGTAGGACATTCGGTCACCGTATGGTGCGCTGTGTCCACAGGAGCACCACACTCGTGGCAAGTGGCCGACTGCTCACAGCCAACGATTTGGTGCAGGTATTTTCCAATGCAGTCATGACCGGTTAGCACCTGCACCAAATGGTAGGAAAGCACTACCCAGCCATTGCTGCAAGTGAGGACGGAGTGCTGCTGTTATAGCCCCACAGGCTGCTGGGGACCCGAGGTCCTGTTTCCATGCTTGGATCAGGGCTCTGTCAGTAATGACCTTGACCCTCCTGACTCTGGTGCTCGCAGCTAATCTGCACTGGTAAGAAGCTGCGATAATGGTATTTCTCTAGAAAATAATATTAACATTGGATTCAAAAGCGCTGTAAAAGCCTATTTGAATAAACAAGACCCTGTAACTTATAAATATTATCTTAAATACAATTAAATAAGTTTATAAAATAGTATCACAGCAACAAGAACCTTAGCAATTTAAAATTTCCGCCAACTTTTTTAACTTCATCACGTATACAATGTATAATGGATATAACCACCTGGTTGAACAAGAAATATTGCATCGCTGTGACACTTTGTCAGAAATCATTTGTTACACATCTCTAACAGTCTTCATTTGAATAAAACCTAGACTTGAATGCATTGATTTTTGTAAATGTATTAGGATTTTATTCGTATATATGACCGAGGGGGTAGGTCGTAAGCAAAAAACCTTTTCATTTTACAGTGACACAGCTGCATACATTCCGATTTAGTTTCTGATTGACAGCTGAAACAACGAACACTGTACTTACATATCTCTATATGCAAGTGGGGGCAAACGTATGGTGATTTTGTTTGTAATGATTTTTTAAGTAAACACATTAATTTTATAACTTTGTTTTTGTTATTTGACAGCTTTTTAATGTGGTCATATTTAAACAAGTTATATGAAAAAATATTTAGTTATTTGATACTTACAACTCATTGGACCTTATACAGACATTTTTTTTTCAGTGCTGACAGTTTAGCCCTTGACTGTGATCTCACCTGATAGTAAGTGATGATACAGTCTAGGATGGAAGCGCGCTAATCTAGTAAGAGGCGACAAACCCCTTATGGTTTCTACACAGCATTGTACCGGAACACAAATCTCTGTTTGGCGATACGTCTTTGCTAATAGGGTGGTAACTAGCCACGGTCGAAGCCTCCCACCAGTCCAGACTCAGACAAATTAGAAAATATAATTTCCTAAACTTTTACCGGGAATCGAACCCGGGACGGTACTGCGACGATACTGTGAGAATTGATGTTGCTTTGAATTTATCTCTTAGAGAAGCACGAGATCCTAATTGATTACAAAGTCTAAGCACTGGACTGGAACTTTGGGTAAATATTAAGATTTTAATAGAAAACTCGAAGCTAGGACCTCATGTCTCTTTGACGGCCTCGCTGACGCAGTGATGTGAAGACTCGCTTTACTATCAAAGGCCCAGGTACGATCCCAAGTAGGGCAAATTGAGGAAGCTTCAGCTGTAGCTAGTTTCCACACTACCAGCCCATTAACATCGTATTGCTGGCTACAGGACTCCTCACTCATAGGGTTGGCAGGCACAGTGCACAGGTGCACTCTCTATTCCTGGACTCCTGAATTCCTCTCTCTATTACGATGTGATGGGCATCCGGCACGAACGGGTGGAGCACACCGCCAACTAATATTAAGAACTACGAGGACCTCATGTCTGCAGTTGCACGTGCTAACCACTAGCCCAATGAAGCAGTTTACAAGTCCGGTATAATGCTGTGCAGAATCCATAAGAGGTGTATTCCTCTTACCAGATTAGCGCCCTTCCATCTTAGACTGTATCATTACCTACCCTCAGGTATGATCTTCGTCAAGCGCTAACCTGTCACCAATAAAAAACGGTCGCCTTTTGGTACCCCATGATTAAGTTGTTATTGTTAGTGGTATACAATAAAATGTATTCTTTCCGTCTCTTTATTGTGTAATATTAACCAACGGCATCTTGGCGTTGATGAAACAAATCACATATAAAAAGTTAATTTCGCATTCGGCTCTGCTGGAACCAGATGGCAAATCCCAGAGCCTTGCAGCCATCTGGCACGAAAAAATGTAATTGTAACTTCAATCTTTGCAGATACTCCGTTTGTTGATTACATGCCTCGTGTTCAGATAACATACTAACAAACCTACTTATTTATATATCATATTTTCAAATTAGATCTATATCATACTTAGATCTACATATTTATGATCTAACACATACGAAATCGTACTAACTCTCGTTCTTTTACACTTCATGACAATATAAAAGTTAAGTATTGAGTCCTTAATTTTGTCATTACCTTTATATTTAATCCATTGAAATGTTACATGAGCTTTACATTTTTTAGAGAACGCAATTTTATTTTTGGGACATGTGTGTAGGTCAATAGAAGCTTAATCCTAAGTTTGTGGGGTTGCCGCCCTTGTCCCCCTGGCCGCCATCTTGAAAAAAGGAGTGCAAACCCCTTTTACGCGATATCCCGGAAACTATATGTCCTACAAAAAAAACGAGAATACATAATTTATAGCGAATCACATTGCCTACAAATATGTTCCTATAAGTTTTTGTCTTAAATTTAAAATTAAAGAAGTTATAAGCAAAAAAGTGAGCAAAGTTCCATAAAAAGTTTATTTTTTAATCCATAAGTTTTGATAGATGGTCTTCATTCAATGTTCTTCAATCTCCATTCTTGGTAATATTTCAATGAACCATTATTACGTACGAGCCATATATTTATATACAGTTTTAGGGAGCATTATAGTATAATAGTTTACCAGATTATATAATTTGTGTAAGAACTTTTGTAACTTTTAAAATTTGGTACTAAAACACGGTATAGCTCTATAATTTTTTTAATTGAGTTCTCACTGTTTCATTATTTTCTTATCTTTAAACCTATATATAGCGTGTTATATAAAAAAACAAAAGATAAAATATTCTTCACAGGTTTCTCACAAGTATATATTGAAGAAGCAACACAGGAATTATTTTTAACTTCTAAGATGGATAATATTCTATTATATTAATATTGAGCCTAAGCGAAATAAGATAATTGGAAGATAAAATCAACAACAAAAAGGAGAACGAATTTTAAAAGGTTTTGTTTACTTTATATTAGTGAAAACTTTAATAGTTGATGTATATTTGTATGTACGTCGAAGTTTTTCTAAAGGTAGATTTAATATATATTTGACTGAACTCCTCCCTAAACAGTTTCCGCGATCATTCCATTAGAAATTCTATTCGTTAAATGACGAATCTGCCCATATTTCCACGAGATCACGATCTAAGCGGGTGAAACCGCCGGGATCAGCTAGTATATATATTACGAAACATTTATTCCCGGATGTTACTCAAAAACGAACTAGTTAGCGCCATCGCCATTTAAATTAGGCGGCAATTTATCTTAAGAGTTGTATTTTGAATTTTTCCGTACCAGTTGGCAAATTAATGCAAATGTGTCGCTCGACGCGCGCGGAATTTTATTACGTGAGCATCTTGTAAACATTGTAAGTAAACAAAAATGTATTGTTACTTTTTAATACTATCTCTGTTTAGTGACAATGTCAAAACTCTACACGTTCAATACAAATGTCGAACATAACCGAGCTTCTGTAAATGAATTTTTATCTATTTTCTATTTTCATCATATCTTATGGAGCATTGCTATAATATTGTATATGTTATGTTATTATTATCTTCACAACTGAAAAATTACGATTTTACAAAAAAAGTGCGTGCATACAAAGTATACATGTCAGAAGTGAAACTTCTTTAACTAATTTTTAGGTCTTGTTTATATTTATACAAATCTAGATTTCCGAGACTTGAATGAAAAAAAAATAGATATGTTAGCAAATTAATGACATTGAAATTGTCCAAAGTTAATACAAGTAATTTATTGAAATGTCAAATAACAAATTGTAAATAAAAATGCCACATTTTTGTCAATATTGGTTAAATTTTGTTTTTGTATTTAAAATTAAGAAAAGATAATATGGAATATTTTTATCTTATATTTTATGTAAAATAGTATTATTTGTAAATATTAACACTACCTAACTTTCAAACGAATAAGAATAAAAAACGCTGCTTCGTAACGCTAATCACTCGATTCATCAATAAATTTTACCCTTATGTGCCTAAAGAAGTTTCGCTTCAAAAAGCTTATGGATTTTGGGAAAAATTGAGCAAGTAAATAATGAATGCTGCTAGAGTGTTTTAAGCCGTATTGCTAATTAATTTCATATATCTTCACTATAAACATGTGAATGTGAATGTACACACTTCCATTATTCATAATATCGTGATTTGACTACATACAATTCTAAAGAAGTCCGCCATAAAGTATAAAACCTACGCTTCTTTTAATAGGTCTTCAATATAATATTACCGACAATGTTATATCGTATCAAACGCATCACTTTGAGCTGGAGAGCGTGAATGACACCCTGTGACCTTGTTAGGCCGTCCGGTTTTTTTTTTAATTTTTTAATTTCTTTTTATATTCTCTCGGTCCTCGACCGCACGCTCGATAACTCCTATGTATAATTTTTTCTTTTATTATCGTATATCAAACGCTATATCGAACTGAGTTGGCTTCTACGAGTATATCTGTCTTTTTAAACTTTGGAGACATCTATCAATAAAATTTAATGTCAGCTTTTATGTGAAAACTTCTTCATGCCCACTTAATTTAGGTAGTTTTAATATGCACATATAACATGTGGCATTCTAATTTAGCACACGTCATTTAAAAATTTACATATAATATAATATAAAAATATTCAATAAATTTTCTTTTCTAAATTTTAAATTCAAAAACAAAATTTATAAATATTGACAAAAAACACGTGGCATTTTTATTTACAATTCGTCATTTGAGATTTCAATTAATTATTTGTATTAATTTTCGACACTTTTATAGTTTCAATGGCAATTAAATTCAATTACTTCCCAATATTTCATCCTTTTCCCTCTCGAAAATGTAAAGTTTTAGATTTCTAAAAATATAAACAATAAATAAATATATACTTAAAAATTTGTTTGCCAAAGAAGTTTCACTTCTGACATGTGTTTTTCGTACGCCCTTAACTGTGCTTACACTTGGTGGTAAGTGATACTATGATGGAAGCACGCTAATCTGGTTAGAGGCAATTTACCTGTTGTGGTTTCTACAGTGCATCGTACCGCAACACAAGTGTCTTTGCTTGGCGATACGTTTTTCCTGGTACGGTAGTAACTAGCTAAGTCAAGGATTAGACAAATCAGATATACATTTATACATATTTTATATATCCTTTTCAAAAGAAAAATATATTGTCAATACTTTTGTGATTCCCTCTAGTAACAATTACAATATATTGTTTACAAGCTTAGATTAATTTAACCGTTAAATAAAAGCCATTCCAGCATATAATATTGTGTTTTATGATTTAATCTTTACATAATTAATTTTATTCGATTCTTTTATTATAGTCTTGCTCTGTATATGTTGTGTTTTTAAATGGAAACTTTATAGGATTATATGTATAACAGTGAAATGAAAACCATCCAACAAGCAGTATACTACATAAAAAAAATATTTTAAGCATAAAGTTTATAAAAGCTTGGACATATAACAAATGTTATTCAATCTTGTTGTCATAATTTGATTTTTCACTTTATGTGAAGTTATGTGCACTAAATTTTGGATATTTTATATAACTTTTCTCATATATAAAAATATGTTACATTTATTAACAAACTTATTTATATGCAATTCTTATCTACCTGCAATCCAATTCTTATACTCTTCCGCTTCTTGTATTATACGTACATTAACGTTTATTATTGTGGACGAAATACATTTTTAATCATTAATTAAATTGTTACTATTTTTTTTATTATTTATACTTTACGCTTCCTGTCGTGTGTACGTAAACAAAACTACATCAGACGTCACAGCATTAAAAGGCGATAACATATTGTCTGATATCTACTGATCATAATACAATTAAAGATTAGATAATTCATTGTAAAACATTTTATTTATAGGAACAATTCCTTATATATGATATGCCTGATTAAATTTTCCCCGTTTTTGCAATCCTTTAAAAATCCTGCGCTATCCAGTCGTAACTATTGTGGCCTTCCATGAAAAATGGCCTATTCAGCACATAATTATTCAATTAGTACGATTAGTCCTTTTTTGCGCTAGGAAATGTATTTAATAACCCCGGCTGAAAGTTATACCTTGAACCAGGAGTATGGGACTCGCATGAAATCAAAATGCCCACTAAAACCCATGCGCTACCCTCAGCGTCCTGAACAGGTGTACCAGAGGTTCAGTGGGGACATTACAAGCATCAGTAGCCCTGAGATTAAGACTTTCAAAACAAACTCTCCTTTTATATAATATCATAAATAACAAATTTATCTATATCTCCACGGCATCAATAGCTAGTAATAATAAAGGTAATTTAAATTATTATAAAATGTGTAATTTCTAAAATAAAAGTAAACTGGCAGTGAAACTCTCGTCAAAATCGGCCCAGGCGTTTCAGAGATTATAAATACGTATGTACAAAGTACACATGTCAGAAGTGATACTTCTTTAGCAAATTAATTTATAAGTCTTGTTTATATTTATACAAATCTAAAACATTACATTTCCTAGGCTTTCCCAGAGGAAAAAGGAAGATATGTTAGGAATTTAATAGATTTAAAAATTAATTGTGTCGAAAGTTATAAGAAATAATTTATTGAAATCTCAAATGACGAATTGTAAATAAAAAAGGCCACGTGTTTAGTGTCAATATTACAAATTGTTAAATTAATATTGTTTTTGAATTTAAAATTTAGAAAAGAGAATTTATGAAATATTTTTGTTTTATATTTTATAAAAAATATTATATTAAATTAATAAATGACGAGTGGCAAATGAAAATGCCGCATGTTATTTGTAAATATTATAACTACCTAACCTTCAAACGAATTTGTATAAAAACGCTGCATATATTCGTGACGCTAATCACGTGTTTCAGCCGTAAAAAATTTCTATGTATAATATATTTATATACATTTAGTGAAAAGCTGTTAATTTGAAATTACAAGCGCACTCCAATTTGAAGTATTAGTATAGATATATGAATATTACTTTTTGTAGTTTCTATATGAAACCTTCACGTGCCTATTTTAATACAGTATTCTATCGAGGGAAGGATGGGCAATCTTTTGTTTTTGTATGTGACCACCCGCTCGCTTCCTCCCTTTGTCCTTTTCGATGAATTTCGGGCTTCCCGTCACCCCTTCGATAATGCATATGCATGCAGATTTTATAATTTGATTCTCACCCTAAGTTTCTCACAAGAAATGTCATATCGTAAATCATCATCTTCATAATCGTTTTAATTTATTATTTACAGACCGATTAACAAATTCACTGCGATTTGAGATTTTCCATATCACTAAAAAGAGGTAAGAAACAGCTCATTAACGTCACACTGCTGGCACGTCACTTGCTGGGCACAGACCTCCTCACTCATATGAGAGAAGGTTTTTAAAGCAATAGACCCACCACGCTGCTCTACTGCGGACTGGCAGGCATAGTACTCAATAGAAGTCGGCTCTGTTTCAAGTGTGGACAAGAGGGCCACATGTCGCCTACATGCTCCAATGTCCTAAGATGTGCGGTCTGTGAAGATTCGGGGCGACCATCGGGACATGGCAGTCGATTCAACGCATCGCATTGGGCAGATTGTGCAGCCTGGGGACCTCAAGGTCACCTCCTGGTGGCGCTGATTGGCGGCGATCTCTCGCTGGGGAGCATTATAGGTGCGATGCTCTCCAATGATAGAATTTGGGCCGGAGTATCCCACTACTGCGAGACCGTAGTCTAGCTTAAGGAAGCCCATGAGCGAGAGAGGGAGAATGCAGCGGATCTTCCCGCTCACCGCCGAAGGAGGCAGGGAGCCAGGCGGCGCGTGTTTGCGCGCTTCCTTCCACCTCCTTGAATCCTCAGTTGGACTCATCTGAGGTACCAGGGACGAATGCGAAAGTTGAACACCTGGTGCCTCACTTAAGGATAAAGAGGGTTCCGCAGGGTTTTAGTGGGTATTGCGAGGTCTCCACCCTCGCCGAGTCCCACACTCCTGAACTGTAGGTCGGGATTCGTGCCTAAATGCATTTCCCAGCAAAAGAAAGAAAAAAAAATAATGCATAGTACACAAGTGCATTCTATTCCTTCACTCTCTTATTCCGATGTGGTGGTGGAGCACACCGCCAGTTCCCAACTTCGGGCAAATATTGAGACAATCTTAATAGAAACCTCAATATCGAGTTTTCGAACCAGGACCTTATGACTGTCGCCGAACACTCTAACCACTGACCAATGAGACAGGCACCCCACTAGCTGCAATATAATCATAAAAATGATTCTAATATAACCATAAAAGGTAAGTAGCAACCCTTTAATATGTTACAGCTGAGCACAGGCCTCAACACTCCTGAAGAAAGGGTTTTTAGAGCATAGACCCTCCATTCTACTCCACTTCGGGTTGGCAAGAACTAAACAGCAAGTGTTAGAGTGAAAATAATAACAAAGTAATACATAGCACGGAGCTATAACAAGAATTTCACACATTTAGACCTCTTTCACCTTACAAAAGCGCAATTGAAAAAATAAATTGCTGCTCTTCATTCCAATTTAAAGTCGAAATTAAAAGGTAAAAAATAACAAGCATTAAATACATTATAACACACACACACACACGCACGCGACACGCACGCTCGCACGCGCTTACACACAGTTCCCCCCCACACATGGACGCGAACTTTCGCACAAACACACACATCACACACACGAAGTTCAGTTGTGAATTTTTTTTATATATTATTAATTCTTATTACATTTATATTATTAACTTTTTAAGTTATTATTCTTTTATTATTATCTATGTGTAATCCTAAGTGGCCTTATTTTGTATATTATTTCTAACTGTAGGTATATTTGTATGTATAACACTGTTGATTACAATAAAATATTGAATAAAAGAACAATCAAGCACATCGTTGCTTGTCTAGGATCATAAAAGGCAAGTAGCAGCCCGTTAGCTTCCCACGGCTGGGCACAGGCCTTTCACTAATAGGAGAGAGGGTATTATATTTTACAAATACCCCAGAATCACTCCTGGGATTTTTTTTATAAAGAGAATTTGAACGATTTTATTGAACACGAATCCATAAGTTTCACCACTATCATGGCTGTTGTTTATAGCATTATGTAAAACGATATTAAATGTACAATGACAATTAAGAAACTTCGACAATATATATATCCTATAGTTGCTATTACACTTCCAATTCCGAGGAAAATAGTTTAGTTACAACAACAAGGTCAGAGAATCTAGCAATTGGTATTAAAGCAAAATCGGTGTTTTTTAAATGCTTAGCAATACAAATAATATTCAAACACAGACAGATGTTAAGCATCATTATTGTAGCACATTAAACAATGTTAGTGTCATAAGGCAGACAGATGGACGAACAATCTACAATATGCATTTGTTACAAAACAGATGTGGATCAACTGGGAAAATTTCGTAATCTTGTCTTTGTGTTGAAAGAGCCACTGGTCCACATATTTTATATTATAATAATGTCGCTACAGTTTAGTCTTTATGTGTTTTTGCTGGTAGAGAAGGCTAGCTTTTTTTTCACGTTGGGAAATGTCTTTACGCACCCCTTTCAGACATAATCTAAACGGGAGTATGGGACTCACTGGTAGTAAGCCGGAATACCCACTAAAACCCAGTGATACTCTAAACTAAACTCTTTTCTCGTTCAATTAGTCTATAATTGGTAGATTTAAACATTTTCTAAAGTTATTAGTATTATTATTTATTGTTAATTGTGTCAATATTCTTCTAAATCAGCGTTGTATGTTAACACGTCTACGCGTTAAGAACTATTTCGAGTTCAAAACAACGTATTGCGTATCGAACACGTGCCCACCTTCACGTGCCACTGTTTCAAAATACCGCCCGTAAAAATTGCCAATAAAACGCATATCTTTGAAACTGAGAACAGATTTCCGGTTGGAAAGAGAAATTAGATTTGATTTTTAACGTTTGGATATGACGCACTAGCACTTCAGAAGTATTGGTCCCGAGGTTACAGTTCGGAAATAACCTTGAGGAACACGAAGCCAATAGCTACTGTTTAATGATTTCTTTCATACATATAATATGTATCAACCGTGATCCAAGAAACAATATATGTAGAAAACTGTTTAGTCTAGTCTGTCTGAAGCTGGATCGGTGGGATGCTTCCATCTTCAATTAACACCTTACCAGCAGGCGTGTGGCCAAACATGTTTGACAGTGAGATAGGATGGTATGCGGTTGCCTCTTTCTACGAGGCCGTCATTTCTTAGAAGGAGGCAATGAAGCAGATGCCACTCGGGGGAGGAGGCTGGGTGGCAGAGGGCGTTTTTACGAACGCCTTTTGTCCACTCCTTGATATCCCCAGTCGATTTCATCCGGGAGTGCCAGGGTAAATGAGCAAGGGAGCCTCTGACACTCCCAATTCGTGGTAAAAACGATGTTGCAGGGTTTTAGTCGATATTTTGGGCCTGTCGGAGAGTCCCACGGACTAAAAAAAGACGCGTCGCACAAGCAAACAATGCTTTATAGAAAGCTCAAAAGGTAAGCACTGTAAAGAGGGTAAGGAAACCAGTACTAGCAACCAGTAAGCGAGAGTCTGAAGACTTAGCTTGCGGTGGTACAACCACATAGACCTGGTAAGAGAGGCTTTAGCAACCTAAAGTTCTAAATAATCACCAAAAAAGCTAGTGCAGAAGGCAAGGGGAAACCACTGCAACTAATTTTCCTAAGAAATTCATCATGGAATTGCGACAATCCTCAATGATCACGACGCAACCACTAGAAAGAATCTCACTTATGAAGAGGTGAGATTACAGTCAAGCACCAACCAGTTAGCATAAATTTACTCATTAAAAGTATAACATTTGTTAACAATAACTCACATTTGAGTAATATTTTTATTTTTAGGTAATCTTGGCGATAATTGTTATATATTATCTACAATCAGTTAAACAGAAATACTAAATATCATTCTAATCTTGCGTGCCTTTTGTAACTGATAAATAACGTCATATTTGCACATAGGATCTTTAATATATTAGCTATTAATTTTAAAGAAAAACTTCTTCCGTACAGAAATAATTTCTAGAAGCTTTTTTAATACAAATATCTATAAAATTGACAAAAACAGTTACTCTATAATAATGCATATTGTCAGTATACACAGACAACACTACAAAGATGCTTGACTCTTAATAAAAGCTTATATATGTGTATAAATTTGAAAGTTATAAAAGCTTTGTTTTTAATCAGTCATTTATCGGATCGAATAGGCAATCTACACTGTTCTTTAATCCACTTAAAACGTACACGTAACACCTAAGTAGCAGTAACGTCCCACTGCTGGGCACAGGCTTCCTCGCTCATAGGAGAGAGGGTTTTTCAGAGAAAAGACCCACCACGCTGCTCCAAGTTGACAAACATGTGTACAAATAAAAGATAAACTTCAATTCATCAATTGCAGAGAGGTCTTAAATAGAGTTAACTTTACAATCTTCACTGAAAATCAAATTTATTTAGTCTTAATTCTAAGTAAAGTGTGACTGATTAAAGACCCAACAGACACTGAAACATAACGAAAATATCCCCCTAACGTGCAATAAAAAGTTTCATTTCAAAATTACCTCAAAATCGTTATAACAGTTCAATTATACAGAAGAGTTGTATATATAATTTATTATAGCGTTCAAATTCGTTGACAAACAAGCTTTAATTTTTAGTCTACAAAGTTTGGAGTCCAACCTCGCTAGTAATACCGATGTTATCGTATACAAAAACACTTACATATCGCATTTTTTTTGTTGAGATACCTTAAGCATTACGCCATTGGGAAATCCCACATTATTTCGTCGCTATAAGCAAGATCCTGATGTCTTCATCACATTTCAGTTCAATTTATTTCTGCTATGCATATCAAAGGCTTCGAAAGCCATACTAACAACGGATATAACCAAGTATTTAACATTGTACGATTTTTAATAATAATTAATAACACAACTTCAAATGCGGTTTAATGTTTTTCAGAAGCTTTAAAAATCCTTTGTTATTAAGATATCTGAATCACTGTTGGGTTTGTCTCCACATAGTTTTAAGAAATATGTTATAACGCCCTGTTACGATAAACATATTATAATGTTGAAGATTATTTGAACAACAAAGATTCCAGTTGCACATGAAAGCGAAACGTATTGTAACCTACAAAAACTATATTTAAAGGAGTAACCGCTGAGTTTCTTGTCGGTTTCTTCTAAGCGGAATCAATTTTTCGAACCGGTGGTAGATTTATTAGCTACGGACAGACTAGTGGCAATTCAGAAGTGCTTTTTGGGCCTACATGAATAAAGAATCCCAACTTTATCATAAAAATCGTTATATATACCAAATTTCTAGTCTCTATGCCTTAAGGTTCCAGAGATATCGTGATGAGTCAATAGATAACTGGGTATCTCTTTTATATATATAGATTTTANGGACGTCCATCGGTTGAAGCGACGACGACGAATATTGTATTGTCAAAGCGTCTAAATTTGTAATTTAGTTTTGGTTTTATATTTGCGTGCCATGCTGTGGTGGACTATGGGCCTCATGCGGAAGCTCAGAGTCACTCAACGTGCGAAGGAGAGGAGTTTCTCTACGTGATCGAATCAGAAATGAGAAAATCCGTAGCAGAACCAGAGTCACCGACATAGTCCTACGAATCGAGAAACTGAAGTGGCAATGGGCGGGGCACATAGTCAGAAGGACCGATGGATGTTGGGGGCCGAAGACGCTGGAGTGGCTTCCCCGCACCGGACGGCGCAGTGAAGGCCGACCCCCCAAGGTGGAACGATGATATAAAGAAGGTCGCCGGTAACCGCTGGAGCCAGGCGACGCAATATCGGGCCTTGTGAACGTCATTACTTGAGACCTATATCCGCAGTGGACGTCCATCGGTTGAAGTGACGACGACGACAATGAACTGTGGTGGCTTGTTCCACTTACTTAATATAAGAACTCAAATATGTACACAATCGGCAATAAAATATTTGATTTGATTTTTTCTCCATCCCAACATCAAAGGTGTCATTAATACTATCGTGTCTTCGGAAGCGGTCTCCTAACACCTTGCATATGTTAGGCATACCGCACCGGACGGCGCAGTGTAGGGCAACCCCCCAAAGTGGAACGATGATACAATGAGGGTCACCGAAGCCAGGCGACGCAAAATCGGGCCTTGTGGACGTCATGACTTGAGACTTAAGTCCAGCAGTGGAAGTCCATCGGTTGAAGCAACAACGACGACGATCTGTGGTGGATTGTTGCCCTTACTTAATATAAGACCTCAATTATGTACACAATCGGCAATAAAATATTTGATTTGATTATTTCTCCATCCCAACATCAAAGGTGTCATTAATACTATCGTGTCTTCGGAAGCGGTCTCCTAACACCTTGCATATGTTAGGCATACATTACCACTGTAAACATTTCAGTCTTTTAGACGATTGTGTAAAAAGCGGGAGTTACACGATGTTGACAAATGAAAAATGAAAGATTACAATAATCGGGCGGTAATAAAACTGAACGGTTGTCGCCACATGTCAAAGCCGTGACGTCAAGCCGCTTGGTTACCAGATGTGGCTCCCAGATGTGGGACATAATAGCTGTAATAATACGCACTGTCGGCAGTTTCACATCTATAGCTGTGTTGCCTTTATTGAAGTAAAGGGTATGTTATAATAAAATAAGCTTTTATGGTTTGAAATGTGTACATTATAATATATTACTAGTTGACCTAACAAACTTCGTACCGCATTAGAATCAATTAATAAGACATTTCAAATCAAAAAATCTTTATTCAAGTAGGCCTATTACGGCACTTTTGAATCGTCAAATATAATTTTTTTTCCTACACAATAATTCTAAAGTAAGTCTGATGATGGTATTAAAGCACGACTTAAAATCTAAAGTTAAGAGGGTTCCTTCGCGTCCTAATCTGAGTCTATTTATTTATTGTATTTAAATTCAAATTTAATTCGTTTATTTCCAGGCGTTTCTATCGTCGTTGCAACTGATAGTATGATTTTTCAATCAACTTTCTTTTAACAAAGACATTAAATTAATTGACATCCCTAGAACGTCTTGTGGGAGTTTATTATAGAAACGTATACAGTTACCTTAAATGAGTTGTTAATTTTATGCAGCCTACTAGAATTCATAACAAGCTTGTTTTTGTTTCTTAAGTTATATGAAATGCATTCACTCTTTTTATTAAAAGAGTCAATGTTTTCATGTACGTACAAAAAGTTTTCTAATATATATACGCAGTGAACTGTCATTATTATGTTAGCTGCCTTGAATTTGTTTCTTAGCGACTCTCTTGGACCCATATTGTAAATCGCACGAACGGCCCTTTCTGCAGCACAAATATTACAGTTAAAATAGCTGAAATATCCCAGTCTGGCAGTATCATTAAAAGTGCGTGCGTATAAAGTACGCATGTCAGAAGTGAAACTTCTTCGGCAAACTAAATATTTAAGTCATTTTATTTATACAAACCTAAAACTATAGATTTGCGAGACTTAGAGGGACGGAATATAAATAATTTATTGAAATCTCAAATGACGAATTGTAAATATTATTGCCACGTGTTATTTGTACATATTACAACTAATTAGCAAAAAAAAAACGCTGCACATCTTCGTAGCACTAATCACGCGTATCATCTGCAAAACTTTACCCTCATGAGCCTAAAGAAGTTTCACTTCATGAAAGCTAATTTATATTTACAGAATGATTTGAGTAAAATATGTGCTCTAAATTTAAACGGAACAAAACGAATCCCGTAAGATTAGCAATATATATCATTTTTTAAATTCCTACTTGATAAATCTTAATGTTAATACGATTTTTTTTGAGATTTTGATTCGTTAATTACATTTATTTCGCTGAAAATTGTACATTGCGTTTATTGAAAGTTACCTTATTAAGATCGTTTTTGATGGCGTAGGAATTGACCCTTTTTATACACATATTGTTTAATTTACAGACCCAAAAAACTCGTAAGAAAATATCTATCTTCAAAAATATAATATCATTTGTATTTTACATAATAGTTACGAATAAAAGTTTTAATTGATTTTATTATAAAATATTTTATTGGTCTTATAAATACATTAATAGTATATAGATAAGATTGATCACTTTATTCGGACTTTTTACACGTAGATTAAATTTATAGATAAGACGTGTGATAACTGCTGTCACTAAGTACTCGTGTACTGAGTATATAAAAATAAAACAATTTAAATATATAAGTGACTGATATTCTTTCATTCGTAACGAAAAATATTGTTTAAATTGATTAATCACCAGTGTATATATTGAAAATATAATGTAATTTTCGTTTTGTTCAAACTTTTTGACTAATTTATCATTTTCGGTTGTTTATACAACCGAAAATGATAAATTAGTCAAATAAGGTTTTTTTTTTACAGATACACTTGTAAGTCTAACAGGAAATATCTAACAATATATATTTAAAAACGGTCCCATGTTTGTGTTTGCGGAACAGTTGGCAACATTAACGACCTAATTCTTAAAAAAAAAATAACCTTTGACTCCAAATCTCTCGCGACCCCCGCTATGCGACATGTGAACAAACAAATATGATGTGTCCCAACAAACGTCTTTATTTCCCTCACAATAAAAGTTAAAACAGATAACAGGTTAAGGAGAATAAATTAGTAGTGAAACGTACACTTGTTTCACTCAATGGGGTTGCCACCCTCGTAACATGTGCATTGGATTTTTTGTAGCACCCCTTCTGTTTTAGCGCGATAAATAAATTGGTATCGATTAATTTTTCAACGGTTATTGGGGATTACCCTATTTAATATTGAACCAGACATGCCATATTCATTCTGATATAAGTTACACGCCCACAATTTCCCTTGAAAAGTCTTCTATAACTTCAGCTAGATATCAAAGAAAGTCTCGACGAAAATAAAGCGAATTCAATATAAAAGGTTTATAGATGACATCACATATTTACTAGTTAAGTCTCGTTAAATTAAAGATTTGCAGGAACGAACAAAAAGGTAGAGAGAAATTAATTATAGATTTTCCTTCTTATTAAAACCTGTTTCTATATAGAAAGCCCATCGAAAAACATTTAAACATTACGAATTGTTAAAGTTGGTAGAGTCGTTTCGTTGACAAAGAGGCATGAATTCAATAAAAAAAGGTTTTTTGTTCCTTATATATTAGAATATTTAGAGATAATTTATAGAATGGTACGAGTACATTATTGAAACGCATTATAAACCGCCAAAGTATGTTTAAAACTCATAAAAATCGTAACTCTTGACTCAACATTACTGCAAGAACTTGTAGGCGTAGAATAATTTGCTATAGAAATTATCTCGGTCCTTTAATAGCGTATATATTTTTATGACCCTCCTAATATGGAACATGAATTTGTCATTCCGTCCGTACGTTGTAAATCTAAGACTTCCGGCGTTCATATCGAATACAGCACCCACTGAATTTTATTAGATACTAGGTAATATCGGGCAGGCTTTGTAATGCACAGATTATATTTCAACGACTCTACTTTAAATTGATAATGATTTGCCTATAAACTTATGTGACTTATATTTCAAGTCTTTCTTTAATATCATAGTGTAATGATTTTCAATTAGTAATTAAACAAATAGGTACTCTGTGCAAAAAAGCAACGATGATCTTCAAGCCATCTCTGTGGTCGGTTGTCAAGTCATAAACAAAAAAGGTTTACTATTGAAATAATGCTAAGAGATACTTGTGTTATTGTTTTGTAAAAATATTTGAGTGGCTTTATGATTAACATCAGCTTTTATTAATTTGGGAAATAATAAAACCAAGATGTTATATCGCAAGCTTAGAACTTCCATAAATTTCGGAATAAATATACACTAAGTTTTGACTTAACATTTGGCTGCGGTCCTACTATTACAGAGATTAATCAAATAAACACCTAAAATGACAATTTTAAAGTAGGACTTTTACATTAACAAATAACTTATGGCTAACATGGTGTGTTAATTTATTGGAAATTAAAAAGCTTAAGCTTTCGACGTTTTTTCCAAGGTACGTCAGTGCATAAAAGCATTTCCCAGCGAAAAAAAAAAAAAAAAAAAAGGTAAGACATCACAGATAAAAAAGCTGTGCATCGTCATTATTTTTAGAATTAATTTAAACTTTTTTGTTATACAAACATTACATTTAAACTCTATATTTCAAAAGGTGAATAAGACATATGTAAAAATTTATATAATAAAATTTTGGTAACAGCTAATATTCTGTTTTATATCAATAGAAACTAAGGGTTTTATTAGTATCGATAATTCTTGAGGCTGTATAGAGATAGATCAATTGGAAATGTTCGTTCTTTATTAGTGCACTATTATTAACATTATCAAATTATATAAATCTGTAGAGAATTCAATGGCTTCGCGATTTAATTTCAAAGTAAATAAAAATTACCTTTTCCATCAACAGTGACATCCTCGGGAGCGGTAATAAAAGTATTTGTTGACATTTTCCCTCCGTCCATTCAAAATCCAATAAACATATAGACAATCCTCAACCGATACATGGATGTACACTTATAAAAAAAACTTAGCTATATTAGCACGTATTAAACACAGTTTCATTCAGAAAAACAAACACTTAATTGTCATTATATCGTGTTACGTTTACGTGTTGGTTGCGGGGAACGCACGACATCTCCTTACAACACTCAATATTCAACTGAAGTGAAGCGATGCGAGGAACTTAGTTGGCGGCGGAACCGTAGCGGGGTAAAAAAGCGCGGCGCCAGCCTAGTCTCGCCCTTAGAGATGCACAGTCACATGTTTATCGTACAAATGAACAAGTATTATAGCAGTTTGTACTAGTTCAAACCCGTGACTATTTATAATTAACTCTAAATCGCATGTAGTAATTAAGTATGGTAGTTATTCTTCAATAACTTTATGGTAGTGAAAGTTGGTATGGTAGTAAAATAAATGCGGTAGAGATGAGACCGTTGAGAAGCATGAGTGGATTAAAACTGAATGACGGAGTAAGAAATAGTGTGATAAGAGAACGTTGTGGTATAAAAGAAGACGTAGTGACTAAAATTGAAAAAGGTATTGGGCATGTAGAGAGAATGAACGAAAGAAGACTGACAAAAAGGATTTATGAGTCAAGAGTAAATGCGAAAGTTGGAAGGGGAAGACCAAGGCGAACGTTCCTGGACCAAATCCAGGACATTTTAAGTAACGGCCAGGTCAAGAGTACTCTAAACCGACGAATTTGTATGTTTATAAGCGAAGGAGATATGCAAGGATCGCGGCAAGGGGAAGGATGTTGTCTCTGCCTACTCCTATGGGAATGAGGCGTGATGCTATGTAGGTATGTATGTAATAATTGTAACTCTGACGTTATCACAGCTCCAATAACTGATACAGTATCAAGTTATTCGTTATTGAACAATTATTCTTTCAATAGACTACATATTAGCTGCGAGGCATTTATATCATATGTTTAGTAAATAGAGATACACAAAATATATGATAGACAACGAGGACAGTATTAAGTTAATATATTAAAATCTCAAACTGAAGACTAGATAGAAAAGACTATACGCTTAGTATTAGAGTAGTTTATACCCGAGACTATTTATATTAACTCTGAATTACATGTAGTAATTAAGTATGTGAGTTATTTTTTTCAATAACTATAACTTTGACGTTATAGCTCCAATTACTGATACAGTATCAAGTTATTCGTTACTGAAAAGTTATTCTTACCATAAACTATATATTAGGTGTGAGGCATTTATATCACATGTTTAGTAAATAGAGATACACAAAATATATGATGGACAACGAGGACAGTATTAAGTTAATATATTAAAATCTCAAACTGAAGATGAAATTGAAAAGGCTATACGCTTAGTATTATTGCATTTTATACTCGAGACTATTTATATTAACTCTATATTAGATATAGTAATTAAATACGGGAGTTATTGCCTTTTTTCAATAACTGTAACTCTGACGTTATTACAGCTGCAATAACTGATACAGTATCGAGTCATTCGTTGCTGAAAAGTTATTCTTTCCATAGACTGGATATTAGGTGTGAGGCATTTATATCACATGTTTAGTGAATAGAGATACACAAAATATATATGATAGAAAACGTCTATGAAGAAGATAGTATTAAGTTAATAAATTAAAATATCAAACTGAAGACGAGGTTGAATACTATACGCTTTGTTTGTCCTATTAAAAGCATATTTATTTAGTGTTATTCTCTTATCATTTAATAATGTTCTTTCTTTATCACACTGCTTCTTTACTACATAGTTAATATAATACTCGGTCACTCCATTGTAAAATATTGATAGTAACGTAATAACGCTCTTTTTGGTATAAGTTATTTTCGTTTGATGTAGTTTTATTGATGAAGTAGTAAATAACAGATATGATAGTAATCCCATGCTTAATAGTAATAGTCTTACTTCCGGAAGAAATCACCTATTTAACATTACACTTATATAAGTTATTTTATACATCTACTAGCTGTAAATGTGGCGCAGTTCCTGAACTATCTATATTCTAAACCATTCTTGAATACATACATTAAAAAAAAATTAAAATCGGTACAGACATTTTTCACGAATTTAATTACACAAACGTACAGAACAATCTTCACATTTTATAAAACAAATTCCTCTGCCACATATGTCCATCTTTTCGCAATAATTTTAAAAGTACTAATTATATTTTCATGCGGTGTACATTAATAGATAGAGTGATCTTTAAGGAAGGCGTTTGTGTTTAATTTGTCAAGGATTCGTATAAATTTGTTAAAATATATCGATATTTGTTCCAAAAGTCGGAAAAAAAATCAAGTCTCAATAAATACAAGGCATGCTGCGATATTCCTCCATCTTATAAAAATAACTTTACACATTCTACGATATAAGTCAAATAGTGTAATTACATTACATTTATATCTAATCCACATATTCCACCATTCAACCGAAGGTACTAGTTTAAAAAAATCGAAAATTGAAACAAAACCTTTTACTTCAAAACTTAATTTTTTTTGTTTATGAATTTAATCCAGCAAAATAAAATAATACCATCAAAATCGATTAATTTAATATAAGTTTCGGAGATTATCGCACTCAAACACTAAGGTGGGAGACTTTTTATATATTACTAGCTGATCCGCGCAACTTCGTATCGCGATTTAAAAAATGGGGGGTTTTAACGCTACTAAACATACAAACAATCAATCATTCATAAAAATAAAGTGTTTTTTCCATTAATCCTTTGTTATAGAATATTAATAACAAACTACGTAATAGAAATACCCATATCAAATAAATCCTTAATATAACAACACCATATCAAAATCAAAAATATATTTATTCAAGGCCTACCTCCTGAGAAGAGCCTATAACATACTCAGTTGGGTGTTTTGCATTTTTTTTTACCATCATCATTTTTATACATATTACCTATACATATATATATGGCATCATCTGTCTATCGGCGTGGGACAGAATCAATAGTGGCAGACCGGCGCACGGTTGTCGTTATTTCTCGGGTGACGGCCCGGCGGTGCGGTCGACTTTTGAAACTGTCGCGTTCCTATTATTATTAATGAGTTTGTGTAAATTGATATCGGGAACATTGAGTGATTGAACATTATAATCTGACTTATTTAGCAAAGTGTTTGATTGCACCAACACTACTTAACAACCACCCACAGTATGGAAATTGATGTGACTTATGATTGATTGATATGATTTTTATCCGACATATATAAGAGATATCCAGGTATCTTTTGACTCATCACGATGTCTCTGGAACCATAAGGCGTAGAGACTTGAAATTTGATAGGAATATTCTTAAACATTCAAAACATTTTGCCTAAATTAATGAAATTGCTATAGCTATATAAGATGACAGGAATTAGTAATCATTTTGTTAATGTTTAATTAATTATTCGATGGTCAAGAACTTCAATCGTCACAAATTTATGTATCCATTAGTATAATAGATTTAAAAAAAAGGTTTTATAGTTAGTGTGGTGTGTATTTATCGATATATTGCAACACTGGCGCGCCAGCCGGTCGCATACTCCAGCCGGTGGCGGGCGACTTGTCGTGTTCGATGCGAACATTTTGTCCAACTTGCAGCTATTTCCATGTCCACATGTGCAAGTACGGCGTGACTCACGCACGCATACCCATTACGATACTTTACGACCGTTTATTCGCACCGAGCGATACTCCCGCATTTGGTCCAAATTGGAATTTAATATTCATTTTATTGTAGAGAACTGTGATAGCCTAATGCAGGAGTCGGAAACCAGCGGCCCGTAAGCCAATATAATGCGGCAAGCAAGCATAGTAAGTGCAACTTCTTTAAGCGCCTGAGGATTACATATTTTATAACTCAAAATACTATTTTTCGTAAAATATAAAATCAATTTTAATTTTAATAAATTATTTGTAATAATTTGCGACACATTCAATATTTTAATGACAATTAAATTACTAAAACTTAACTTCCTTTTCATTTTCACCTCCCTCTAAGTTACGCAAATCTTAAGTTTTACATTTGTATAAATATAAACAATACTTCAAAATTAGTATCACAAAGAAGTTTCACTTCTGACATGTGTACTTGTCTATTAGCATTGGACTGTGATCACACCTGATGGTAAATGGTTGAGAGATAAGAGATATGCAGGTCTACTGAGATTCGAGAGATATACAGGCTTCCTTCTTCGTATATAGTACAGTTATGAAATTGAGAACAATAAATAAACAAGAACTTTGATGGTTTCGCTGGTGCGCTTATTCCCTTCGCAGGTAGAGATCCAGGTTTCGATTTACGGTAGGCCAAATTTAGAAAACTGAATTTTCTAATATGTCTGATTTTGAACTGGTGGGAGGATTTGGCTGTGATAGTTACCACTCTACCAGCAAAGACGTACTGCCAAACAAAAGCAGACTAGAAACCGTTAAAAGTACATTACATACATAGGCATCACGCCTCATTCCCATATGGGTAGGCAGAGACCACGTCCTTCCACTTGCCACGATCTTGGCATATCTCCTTCGTTCTTTCATTCTCATTAAACCTATCATACGAGTTAGACCTATCAGTTATTTAAAATGTCCTAGATTTGGTCCAGGAACGTTCGCCTTGGTCTTCCCCTTTCAACTTTGCCATTCACTCTTGACTCATAAATCCCTTTTATCAATGATGGCCATGAAAGGGTCATTCAATCTCTCTACGTGCCCAAACCATCTAAGCACACCTTTCTCAATTTTAGTCACTACATCTTTCTTTTTTAAAATATTGTTTAAAAGTAAATTATCTCTCACAATTTTATCACGTCTCCATCTTAGACTACAGCATCACTTACACGCAGTCAATCGCTAACTTGTCAGTATATTTTAAACCTTTCTGTATAAAATACGTAAGGATAATTTATACAGACGCATGTTGTGGTGAAAAAAGTAAAAAGTATTTATTCGGTTTGCCATAATTCCTCCAGCGCCAGATTTTATGTCTATGGTGGCGGCATCCCCTTTAACATCTCTTAA
This sequence comes from Elymnias hypermnestra, assembly GCA_015832385.1. Lineage (NCBI taxonomy): Eukaryota > Metazoa > Arthropoda > Insecta > Lepidoptera > Nymphalidae > Elymnias > Elymnias hypermnestra. Next base: position 9,371,633 of record JACTOM010000562.1, read on the forward strand.
CGCGTCCAGATTTGGCAACGCTGATACGAAATCCTGTTCCGTCGACTTTTTGCTTGGACATTTCCTCAGATTCGAGGAACCGTTTGCAAAAAACAAAGTTTCGCCTGCAGCCGCTTATACAGGTTTTACCATGAATTTTTATGGGCTCACTCGGGGTAACAACATGAAATCGACTCATAAGCGTATCGAAAATAAATCAGATTTACATGTAAATTATTTACTTGAAAACTTACAAGCCAAATATTTACGACATCAATGTATGATATAAAGTCCAATGTACAAATTGCCATCGCTTTTATTTTATTTTAGGTAACAAAGAGTTTTATAATACATATAAATCTTAAAACTAACTCTGATTTCCTTCTTTGATATTGATACAGTGTAGTTAAATAAATCTAAGCTTGTAAATAAAAAAGTTTTTCCGATGAGGAGGGCGCTACGTTGTGCGATTTTGCACGTCTGCTGTCCTGATTTAAACTCTTAAGTCGGCTTCACCCGGGGTTGACAAAGCAGAATGCATCAGCGAACATGAACCCCACCAACAAGATGAAGAGGGTTTTGCTAGGTTTAACTAGGTTATGGGTATCCTGTTATTGTCAGCGAGTCCCACACTCCCATATGCAGGTTTATTTATCATCCAGCGTGTATAAAGCATTTCCCAGCGAAAAATGATTTCAATTATATATTGGTTAGAAGGCAAACAGAATCAATAATATTCCTTTCTTTCTTAAATAGAAAGACTTGTTAGCAGAATTTAAGAAAGAGAAGATAACCTTTTCTCCAGCAAAAACCGTACTTTTATTGAACATTATTAACTAGATTGAAAGGTTGCATTTAACGCAAAAATTTTAAAATGCTCAAATTGCTGCATTGGCCTATCATGTACTATTTAATGTAGAAGAAGTATTGGGTTCACTTCCAGAGTGGTAAACATATATAGGAATTTGTATTTTCTAACTCCTAAATGAGGCTGCGGCTACATCTAGTTACCAACATATTAACAAAAAGTGAGATTCAAGTCTTTTCACCAATCGCTTGAAAGAAATCATGCGAATCTTTCTTTAAACGGAAGACAAATTGCTCATAATTTATATTTATGCATATGTCAAACTGCGATTCCTTACAATATTTATACAATAATTTGGGTAGCGTGTCTGGGGGTGTGAACTTATGGAGGGATAACACCCGAACAAATACAACGCGTATATTTTGGACCAATATAAACTTGTCCTGTGTAGGCGTGAAACGGTCAGGTAAAGCTTTTGACACCTTGCTATAACCGTATGGCGTGAACTTCACCGCGTTCTGTTTAACATCTAGTTTTTTGACTGTTTTATGAATCCCTCACGCAAATGTCACTTCCTAAAATACCTTAATTTAATAGAACAAACATTCAAGGGAGTCCGTTTAGTTTTTAACGTGAATACGTCCATTGGGAGGCAATAAAAAAAGCAAATGATAAAAAAACCGGGGGACATAGTTTGGTGTTGTGATATATATCTATAATCTCCATTTGAAATACAATTGCACCAATGAATAGCTGAAAGACCAAGGAATTTATTACGCTAATAATGCCTATAGCACATCGCACGCACATGCCTTAAAAAAAGTAAAAAAAAAGATAAGACATTGAGTTTTACAATTTACATGAAGGTATTAATCATAAAAAAATAATCTAATCTAAGGAACTACTGATTCCGTTTGATAAATTCTTTCTTTGTAAAATAGCCCATTTATTAAAGAAGACTATAGGCTATGTATCATCACATTAAGACCAAGAGGAGCTGTGCACCAATGAAGTATGTTTCAAAATCGTTTCTTTTACTTTTGAGTGCATCTACTGCGTTAACGGTTAAAGTTTCACAAAAATCATGTATTATATAGAATTGTTTCCTTTAAAAAGATGTAAAAAAAAGTCTACGACAGCATCTTCCCAGATTTTAAGGTTGACTCACTATCATCTTTTTTATGATATCCAAATTTTTACCTTCTCTGTCTCTCATGTGCAAATGGAGAGGCGAGGGTTTTAAAAAAGTACGATCTTAATTACCCTACGTATGAAGCTAATATAGAATTTTAAGATAGCCTGAAGGTGAACAAACGGCATTGCCCAACGATATGATAATGAAAACGAATTCTGATTTAATTGACTCGCTGCCAAATGAAGATCTCATATCGTTTGATGCGATTTATTGGTAATGTAACGATGCGAAAGAGCAGCCACCTGGCAATGCAAGTGGCGTCAAATATAAACTCGGTAACCGTGCCTAATAATAAATACCCACTGTCTTTTAATTCATCACTAATAGCTGAATATTATCTTATTTTATTTCTAATCAAACAGCCTACAATATTACAGTGCATTGGAAAGTCTGCTAAGTCGGACTATAGATTTATTTTTGTTAGAAGTTAGAAATGCGAGCGTTGAAAAGTATGAGTGGATTGAAACTGAGTGACAGTAAGAAATAGTGTGATAAGAACGTTGGGGTATAAAAGAAGATGTAGTGACTAAAATTGAGAAAGGTATGCATAGATGGTTTGGGTCGGTAGAGAGAATGAATGAAAGGAGACTGACAAAGAGGATTTATGAGTCAAGAGTGAATGCGAAAGTTGGAAGGGGAAGACCAAGGCGAACGTTCCTGGATCAAATCCAGGACATTTTAAATAAGAGTCAAGTCAAGAATACTCTAAACCGACGATCTTGTATGAAAAGTTTAATGAGAATGAAAGAAGCGAAGGTGATAGGCAAGGATCGTGGCAAGTGGAAGGACGTTGCCTCTGCCTACTATGGGAATGAGGCGTGATTACGCGTATAAATAATATGGTTTGATTATTGTCGGCACATTTATTAATTTTTAAAATTAAAAAAAGTAGTTACAGTAGCTGGACATATGATATCCCAGGCTTTTTTTATAGATATTAATACGTTCTATAATATTATAGAACATTTTATTGTTCTATCTTTAATAGTTTTCGCAGCGCACGCGATAACAGATTTTTTGTTTCACACCTTGGGTTACATTAATGAATTTTTCTTAGGATCCCTACTTTTTTTTGGAAAAGTAATATAGCCGATGTCGTTCAGTAAAAACGACGCTTTCTAATAGTGAAAACAATTTTAAAATCGGTGCTGTAGTTTTCGTGTGAAAACGTAACAAAAATACAAAAATACAAACGCTTCTTTTTATAATATTAGTTTAGATTGGTCAGGTAAAATGCAGTTTATAAAGAATTATACAGTCACAGAAGTAATCCTTAACTACTTAAATACATTAGTTACCTTAAGTATTTCATGTACGACGCATGGGATCTTATAGACAGACAGACCGATACACCGCAGAATTTTGTTTTATAAATTTCTTGCACTATCTGTGGTGTACAATTTACGACATCTAGATACATTAGTATCTTCCTTAAGACGAAAATAAATCAACTTTATTTGAATAATATTTACAATAAGTTACTTTTAAAAATATTCAAAAACTAGAATTTTGAAGCTCTGCAGTCGGCAGCAGATTCGTTTATTAACAAAAGACCATTTTAATTCACGAGCAAATTTATGCAAATATAATATGTAACTGTAATTGAAATTAAAAAACCCTTTATTCAGTAGGCTTTTACAACACTTTTGAACTTTCAAATTTTATTTTATACATATATAATTTCCAATGTACGATAAGTGATGAAATTAAAAAAAATCTAACAATCTAAAGTTACTAGGGTTCTTTTGGGCCCTGTTGTGAGAAGAGCCCACAACAAACTCAGTGGGGTGTCCTTTATCTCATTTTAAAATTTGTTTTATTACGATTAGAACAATTAATTCGCTCCCACGTATATTATCTTCTAAATAATCCTTCAAATTATAGAACTGAACCAAAAAACAAAATGATCAAATCACAAAGATGGAATAGAAATATTTCCATTCATATTATCCAATACATTATCAGAAATATTAGTCATACAATGTGTTGAACATCAAAACTTTAATGAGGTAACATTAATAACGAATATGTATATGTTATACCAAAAACTCACGCTTCCTAAAAAGTAGCTTTCTTTTTCGTGGCGTTTGGAATTCAAAATCAAGAAACCAATTCAATACATACATCACTAATAAAGCAAATGTGACTTTATTTCATCGACAATACAGAGAGTATTCCGCTGCGGTTGAGAAATACAGCTGATGTTTATGGTTAATTGATTTTAAACTTAATTGAGGGGGAATAAAGATGGATTTTGTTTGAACTAGGTGAAACGTAGTTGGCAGGATAGCAGGCGCCGAGTTTGCCGCCGTGGCGCCGGCTGGCCGCCGACACCTCTTGTATTATGAACTAGCCCCGTGACCTGGCGTCGATCAAACACTACTTGACTCAACAAATGAACTAATATAGAGTTTCTAAGCAATTGAACATACATGGAGTTGTTTACCATGCATGAAAGATTGAAATGATTTGTTGCATTGTAAAAACTATTACGCTTTTATACGCAAAAATATTCGTCAACTCGTAAAATTTTGACATTCAGATGCCTTTAGTGCGGCCCGCAGGCCCACAAATGGGAGTAACGATAAATGTGGGTATAAATACAAAATAAGTATATTAGATGAAAAGTGGCCTGCACTGAAAATGTCATTTGTAGCCCGTATCAATGTCCTCACAACATTTGTGGCCCGCACCAATATGATCATGACATTTATGGCCTGCAACAATATCCTCATAACATTTGTGTACCCCACCAATAAGATCATGATATTTATGGTCCGCATCAATATCCGCATAACATTTATGACTCGCACCAATATCCTCATAACATTTGTGTACCTCACCAATATGATCATGATTTTTAAGGTCCGCATTAATATCCTAAAAACATTTGTGACTCGCACCAATATTCTCATAACATTTGTGGTCCACATCAATTTTCTAATAACATTTGGGACTCTTACCAATATCCTCATAAAATTTGTGGCCTGTATCAATAACCTCATAACGTTTGTGGCCTGTAACAATATCCTCATAACATATATGGCCCATCTATACGAAAAACTAGGCGACCCGTGCTTTTAGAGCATAGATATTAGAGTATAGACGAACAAAAAATAGACAATGTAGGATTGATTATGTGACATTATTGTGACAATTATTACAAAAACCAATAATGATTTGGTAATATTTAAAAAAGATATTTCTTTTGTAGAGTCGTGTATCTAATGTCTTGAGTAAAAAGTATTTAATATTTATTATAGCAATTTAAACACAAATATATTTTTTTATATATTTCGCCACTTTACCACAAAATCTTGATAATTCCGAAAATTTTATAAAAATTATTATTAATATCTCATTTTAACAAATAACCAGTTTTCTATGTTGCATTCACACATAACAATTGTAACTCGTAATCTATATGGTAAGATGAGTAACATAAAAGGTGATCATGCGTTAGTTGGGGTATTTTAATAAAAGACAACTTTTTTTACGCAACAAACCTATATATGTGAGAACGGATATGTCAATGTTTGCATCGGGAAACCTCGGCCGCGGTCTCACCAACCATTCTACGAACCGCATCGAAACAAAAACAAGTGTTTAGAAAGAGATAGACTGTAGCTACACTGCTACTTTAGAGCGAAACATCTTTAATATATGCGAACATCCCTAACAAGAATGCAGTATGAATTCATACATTCTAATTAAAACCATAACGTCTAGATCATACAGTCTAAATTTAATTGTGAATATTTTGAATAAATGCTGTAGTTGAAACAGGTGTTCCGAGCCAAGCGAATGTAATTTGTATCAATGAAAATTAAACTTTAATACAATCGAAATAAAGTTAATTTTGGTTTGTACTAAAATGTGTTTATAGTCTTTTGTATACTGTATAGTTTTCATTACTCCCAGATGTGCACTCGAATACGCCTCGATGTATTTGAGGCGCTGGCTTTGTAATGGAACGCGATGTTGGCAATTAGCAATTACTTAACAAAAACCCAATTAATTATTAACTAATGATATGTGAAAACATTTCTAACTCTTGTATGTTATGCTTACTATGTCGTAGCTCTAATTATTATTGTGATTATATGTATATTTAGTTAAAAGTCGATGATTATTGTTCACCGTAAAGGAAAGTAAGTAGCAGCCCATTACTATCCTACTGTTGGGCACAGGCCTTCTCTCATTGTGGTTTTTTTACAGCCACCCACGCTGTTCCACTGCGGACTGGCAGGCATAGTACACAAGTGTACACTCTATTCCTTCACTCTTATAGTCCGATGTGACGGCTTAACGTGGTCTCCGAGGCACGTGGATCACACCACCAGTTGCAAAGTCCAACTTCGGGCAAATATTGTGAAAATCTTAATAAGAAATTCAATATCCGTTTTTGAATTGGCCCGACCGGGGACTCGAACCCTGGACCTCATAACTTTAGTTGAAAATGCTAACCCCTCGACTAATGAGGCAATTCACACAGCATAGTTCAGGAAAACAAATTAGGCTACTTGACTGATACTCCCCAAAAGTCCCGATGGTGAGAAATTAGAAGGCTTCGCTGGCATAGTGGTGTGAGAACTCGCTTTGTTGGCAGAATCCCCGAGTTCGATCCTCTATAGGAAAAATTTAGGAAATTAAATTTTGTAAATAGTCTGAGCCTGAGCTTGTTGGAGGCTTCGGCCGCCGACGTACCGCTATGCAAGAAATTTGTGTCCGGTACGATGCTGTGCAGAAACTATAAGAGGCAAATTACCTTCGGTCTTGCTCTTAGCGGTCAAGCGCTAACCTGTCCGCAATAAAATAAATATACATTTCTATTTGCAAGGTTGCCTGGACGAAATACTTGTGTAGCGATAAGGCCGCCTTTTTGTACATAACTTAAATTTTCTTTTCACCCATTTTGGATTTATGTTTCTTGTGGTGTACAATAAGGTATTATCTATCTATCTCTAAACGAATACTTAATGACTTACAGGTTTTTATAGCACTTTTGAATCTTCAATATTAAGTCATTTTATAAATCACAAATTGTAATAATTATTGAAATTGGGCACTATTTCCCTACTTTAAATCAAAGCAAACCATTACAAAAAATCAATGGCATCAAGCAGTGTTAGTATTATATACATATAAAGGTTTCTAACAAAAGTTACCTGTCACCCTGTCAGTCACTTCACCTTGACAGGGGTGCGCCGGCGGCGCCTTGCTCCGTTATAAAAGGAACCTGTTATTTTTAAATCTTATTATCTGTGACTCTGTTGTAAAGGTAATACAATTTTAATGTGCTCTCGATAACATCGCAACGTTTTAAATTCTTATTAAATACTAGCTGTTGTCCGCGGTGTTACCCTTGCAATTCCGGATGACTTTTTTTCAAGAATAACACCTAAGTTATTCCACTTAAAATCAGCTATCTGCCGGTGAAAATGCCGACAAAAGTTCAGTCGTTTCAAAGATAAATTTCTGTTTTGAAAGTACAAACAGACATTCCAATTTCATTTATTTGTATAGACTAGCTGACCCACGCAACTCTGTGTACGTCACGCCATTGCAGACGTCCTAGCTTCGATTCCTGGTAGAGCAACTTTAGAACATTGTATTTTCTAATCTATGTGAGTCTGAACTGCCTTGGCCGTAGCTAGTTACCATCCTAACAGGAAAGACGTGCGGCTATGTAAAAAGATTCCGTTTCGTTCAATTGCTGGGCACAGTCTTCTTCGTGTATGGGAGGGAGGAGTTTTATAGCACAGAAGTATTTACGGAAGATACAGGTTTCGTCGCGATGTTTCCCTACACCACAATGCACAATGATGCCTGTCCAAGATTCCGTGATCAACCAAGAACTGTCTATTTTAAATCTTAAGGGGGAAGTAGCCGGCACATCTCAAGATGCGATATTATAATATATAATCTAATTAGGATTACTAGTTGCCTACTAGAACAACCTCCGCTAACTGATTATGATTTAAAAGATCCAAGGCAAGAGGTGGTTCGGCAGACAAAAAATAATAAGGTTGCGATGCTTCAGGGAGGGGATATGAAGAGGAATTATTGTAGATTGGGCAAGACCGGAATCGATTTGCGGAACTGACATCCAACCTCCGTCCAAGGCTCCGAAAGAAGAAGAAGGATTACTATATATTAATCAACCTTTTTATCGCTACATTTAAAATAGAATTTACTTACATAGTCTTACTCGTTATTGTCAAGGTATCCTCCGCTGATCGTAGCTTACTGCTAAGCATCGTGATGATCATAACATAACAGGCCCGTACCATTTGTTGATAGGTAGCTATGTGGATCCCCTGAGTGGCTTTTGTAATCGGCTGTTCCGCTGGTCTGACCGTTGTTTGAATCTTCGACCTTCTATATTACCAGGGAGAAAGAGTTTCTCTAGATTATTTGTTAGCCTTTTCGGGACATATCCAGAGAACTGTAGTATGCGCTTTAGATATAACCAGGACGGCCTTTAAGTAACATTTGCTCTTTTAGATATTAATTCTGTGTTGGTTTCAGAGGATATGCAATATCCGTTGCCTATCAGTAATCTTGAGTGTCCAGGCTTCTGAGCCCTTCTATCTATTGCGCCATATCGGGTCTTATTTCAAACAATAAACCCGATATAAATCCGTTAAAATATCTCGTTTTATCATAAAGAAATCATATTACCAAAAGGCCACTTATGAAGCAGTAAAAAGTGGCCGGGAGATCACAAAAGCAATACACCTGATACATTTATTAGGTTTTTCTAACATAAGTCACTGTAACCTACATCCCGGTGGCGCACCTGCGTGAATCCTTTCGTTTTTTGTGCCTACACCTGCACCTCTGCGCCATTGTGCAATATACGCTTTCAAATGTATAGAAATGGTACGAAAATTATACATTATAAGTGCAACCAAACAAAATTTTACTGTACAGACGACAAATCGTGGAATGCATTGTTTTAAATCTATCTTCTTGGGATCTAGATTTAAAAAAGATGGAACATGTGAAAGTGATATTGAATGGAGAGTGAATATGGTAAATGGTGCTCTGCACGCTTTTATGACTAGAATGAATACATTTCCACGTATCGTATAGTATATCAGTTAGTTTTTATATTTATTGTTGTACATGCATTAGTTATTTCCCAAAACAGTATTTTATTTTATATATCGTACTCGTATTTCATTTATTCATTTATTACATATTCTTACAAATTAAAATAGAGCTAAACTCATATCAAGTTGAGGCTTAAAGAAAGGGGGTCTTAAGGCTTTTTAAGAATCTCTAACAGACATTCTTAAGAGTAAACAAAAAGCAGCGGTAATCTACTGAGATATGTCTATTTGTATAAATAAACTATATGTCGTGTCTAGGCCTTTATAAGGTCTACGTTATAATCTTTTTTGACCAGTGTGTGAAGGTCGATACTTAAATTTTTTTCATCAAAGGTGTGATTCCAGAGCCGATTCCTCAAGTTTCACAAAGTTCCTGTATATATGCTCATATAATTTATAATTAGACACATGGATAAATCCAGCTGTTATTCAAATTTAGTCATACATTAATATTTTATAGTGCTATTTTCCCTGAACATTGTTTCATCGTTTAATTTATATTTCTTCGTCGACATCTTATAAAAGATGGTTGGAAAGAGAATAATTTTGACTAATAAAATGTATAATAGCTGAGTTAATCATTTACTTTGGTTAAAGTTAAAACATGATCCGAAATAATCTATATTTTGGTGTGTAAAAATATAATACGATAAAAAAAAATAACGCTATGGCACCACAAAATTACCCTATTTGCTTAAAATTCAGCCGGCTCTTCTATAAAATCAGCTTTTTTGAATTGTGCTAATATTCTTCCAATGCACTGATATATAGCATCGTACGGAAACGCAAAAAAGCTGCCAACAGTTCAGGCAATATAGAAGTCGCAATTGCTTAAAATTATCCTACCGTGAATCGAACTCATGACTTCAGCAAGCGAAGCAAATACTCGCAACATTGCGCCAGCGAAACCCTCAAAAATTTTGCCTATAACGAAAACAAAAATGTAAGTAGCAGCCCAGAAACCTCCCACTTCTGAGCACAGGCCTCCACACTCATAGGGGTGAAAGTTTTTATGTCATAGCTGCACCACACTGCTCCACTTCGGGTAGCATAGTGTACAAGTGCGTTCTCTATTCCTTCATACACCAATGTGACTACAATCAGACACAACCAGAGAGAGATCAGGATTAGAACCGACGGCTCAACGTGCTCTCCGAGGCACGATGGTAGAGCATAACACCAACTACACAACTTCGGGTAAATATTGACAAAATCTTAATAGAAAACTCAACATCTATTTATGAATTCATCCGAACCGAGACTCGAACCCAGAACCTCATATATGTAGCCTAACAATCTAACCACCAGACCAATGATATTCCAATAAAATTTGGTCCAGTGACAGAATAACATTGGGGATGTACCAAGCAATCTCAACATAATACAAAAATTTAAAAACTAAGTACTTAGGGAAATTGCTAATGAGCCCTGGTACATAAGAAATGACGGTCTTCAAGGACATAAACATAGAGCTCTTTAATAATTACCTCGAAAGAATTGCTAAATCTCATCACCAAAAACTTAGCCATGACATGAATCCCGAAGCAGCTAAAACTCTGGATATCACACGGACAAAGAGAAGACTTAAAAGAACAAAACCTTTTGAGTTAGTGAAAGTGCAGTGGCAGAATATAATGTAGAGTGGTGCTTTTAAGCAAGAACTCAAGAACAGTGTGAATCAATAGAGATTATAGAAAACTAAGCATAATTGTTGGACTCTAGGCTTAGATAATAACAATTATCTATTGGGTTGATTAGGTCAACGTATTATTACTAATTAGTCTGTAAGGCTAGATTATAATCTTATATTATAAAACAACCAAAGGTAGGTTATAATAATAATAAAAATATCGAAGAGTAGCCCTAAAACAGTGAACTAATGGATTGGAGATTAGGCTTCTTCAAAGTAGTTTGCAATTTTTATGAAAATAATTGAAAATCCTGCATTTCTCTTTGATGTTTGCCAAAAAAGTATTATTTGTGTGTGGCAGTGGCACAATCCTCAATAAACACACTTGAAATCAACAGTCCTGTGAGGTCCTGATACACAAAAACTCCCGCGCCATTTGACTAATGATCTCATCAATTTCTCGGCAAATTCCTTCCGAAAGCGACACATGCACCACATGTCATCATATGAAAATAACGATTTGCGTTTCCGGTGTGAAATAGGACCTTTTTTGAATAGTGTGGATCTCTATTAGATGTATAATTAACACCCAGAAGAAATTCTAGAGATATTACTCAATAAAATTGAAGACATTATTAAAAGAAAGACTTTTGAAAAGTTAAACTTTCGGAAACGGTAAACGTCGTGAAGATACTTGCATGCGGTATATGTGACCTGATAAACCGCAGTCAAGCTGCGTGGTGGTTCTAAAACCCTCTCTCGTATGAGTGAGAAGGCCTGTGAACAGCAGAGGGACTTTTAAAGGCTGCAACTTACATACATACATAGCCTCATTCCCATAGGGGTAGGCAGAGACCACGTCCTACCACTTGATACGATCCTTTCATATCTCCCTCGCTTCTTTCATTCTCATTAAACTTTTCATACGAGTACAAGTTCGTCGGTTTAGAGAACTCTTGATTTGAGATGCCCTGGATCTGGTCCAGGAATGTTTGCCTTGGTCTTCCCCTTCCATCTCTCCCATTCAGTTTTGACTCATAAATCCTTTTTGACAGTCTCTTTTCATTCACTCTCTCAATATGCCCTAACCATCTAAGCATATCTTTCCCAACTTTAGTCACTACATCTTCTTTATACCGCAACGTTCTACTATTTACCTTACCTTTTTTTACTTATGTGAAGGATTACTTATACAAAAGGGTGCAAAGGAACCGAAAATTTAAACTTGAAGTCGTTATTTAATATCATCATCATTCATTACCAAAACCATCATTACCATAAAAGACCAGCGTAAAAAATTCGTTTCTGTTGGATGATGTATAGAAGCCATAAGAGGTAATTTACTTCTCACCGAGATAGTTGGTTTCCTTGTTAGACTATACCATCACTTCCCATAAGGTTACAGCCAAGCACTGAACTATCAGTAATAAAAAGAGTCAGTCTTACTTTTAAAATAAAAGAAAATTACTATATTTGACGATTGAAAAATGATGTAAAAGCCTACTTGAGTGATTGTTTTTCGTTAAAGAATAACATCGTGAAATCTGCATATAATGGAAGCAATTCTAGATATTACAAAGCCTTCCAACCGTCTGGATTATTACAAACTCTCTCTCCTACGCGTGAGAAGTCTTATGTCCTCCAGTGGGACCTTGTTATGCTGCTACGTACCTTGTATCTATGAAGGTTTTAGAATATTTGTTTATACAGTTTGGTCTTCTATTAAAGAGTATTTCTTAAATCAAAATCAAAATATTCTTTATTCAAGTAGGCTCAAAAATCACTATAGAAGTAATCTTTGGTAACAAATCTATCACCGGTTCGGAAAGTAGAATCCGTTGAGAAGAAACCGGAAAGAAACTCGAAGGTTACTCTTTTTAAAATAGTTTTGTATGTTGCAATGTGTAATATTTTGCTTTTGTGAGCAACTGGAAGTCAAGTCCAAACATTTTTATTATTTAAATAATCTTCAATGTTATAATATGCCTTCTGTAAAAGTATGTTTTTGACATATACCTCAAAATTATGTGGAGGCAAATCTAAAACTGATTGCGGTTTCTCGTTAAAAATGCGTATGCTTAAACCGACAAATGATTTAAGAACCTTCTTCACTATAAAATATGGCATTACGATTTAAATTGTGTATTTCACTTTTTTGCTGTTTAAGTGAATATTATCACGAATATATAAGATATTATTCCAAATATATTGCGACGGTACTGTGAGAATTGATGTTTCTTTGAATTTACCTCATAGAGAAGGAGAAATAATTGATATATGGCATGTATTGCTCTTTTTTTGTAAAATAAAAATAGTTTCAATGCCTTAAGTTTTTTTTAATTATTCACAATTACAAGATGTTTGGATTATAATTTTATTGTATTAGAAATAGCCCGTCTTATCCATACTAAATAGACACAGGATCCTCTTATGGGTTCCCACTAAGCTGTAACATATCTGTTTACACCGACAGGTTACGAAAAAATTCAAATACGACAATTTGACAGTCAATGAGCCGGATGCCGCTTTTAATTAGTTCAAATTGGTGCATTTTATCTCCACTTAAGTTGCAAGGAAATACATTTTGTGAAGAAAAAACTGAAATAGTCATAATTATTGACGAATTGTGTTAAGTATTTAAAATGTATGTTAATCAATAACTATTGAAAATTGTCTTTTAAATAAGCACTTTTTAAAATTTTCAAAACTCGGTTTTTGTGACAAAACGACAACAGGATGGGCAGGATGGCAGTTTTCGGATAACTACGGGACATCTTTTCATCCATTATTCCTCAGTGCCTGACGACTAAGGTCTTCTAACAGCGCGTGTTGCCTGCGATTACATATGGTTTCGAGACATGGCCGCTGACTATAGGTTTCGTAAAAAGACTCAGAGTCACTCAGCGGGCAATGGCGTGTCATAATCGACCCGTGGAAGGAGGAGGTTTCACTTAAAAACGATTTAACAAAAATCCAACACGACCGGAGAGAAATCAGGTGCAAGAGCGACGTGACGGCTTAACGTGCGCTCCGAGGCACGGGTATGGATCACACCGGCTACTTCCCAACTTCGGGTAAATATTGAGATAATCTTAATAGAAAACTAAATATCCATTTTCGAATTGGTTCAACCCGGGACACAAACTCAGCACCAATGAAGCAGTGTCTTTCTATGGGCAATAATAAAATTAATAAAGTACGAGTATTGGATACTCACTAACACATCTTATGAATATAGTAATAATCTTACTGTATAACTACAAAAAACATCGTATAATAAAACTGAGACACTTTTGTTGTCCATTAAGTTGTTACATATACCTGTGACAACACACGCACATAATCACACACACACATCCACAAACAAACCCAAGGTCAGGGTCAAGGTCAAGGTTTAGGTCGTATGCTTGGCCTTTATTGCTAATAGTAAACTAATAAATTAAAGAAAAAAATTAATCCCATCAATTATAAAATTGTATAATCTTAAAGGAAAAGCGATTTCTCATAATAAATAGGTTTCCTTTAAAAGATACAGGAAGATTTCTGTTTGTTATTGATAAAGTTGTAATTGGATATGATAAAATATGTTTATAAGACCCATCTCTAATAGGTATAAAATTAGAAATATAGAATATTCTATCTAAGGGCTATCTTTTAAACTTGATCCATTTTAATCATTTGAACTTGTATCAACTTGTCAATGTTTACTCTATCCTTGATATTATGAGGCGTTTATAAATAATCAGTCGCCGCGTAAATAGCTTCTCACCAGATGGCCAAGGATATCCTGCGCGGCAGATTGCCGTAATTACGTCGGTAAGAGGCGCGTGCGCAGGCATCCGAGGTTCACCTAGGGGGTGGTTACAGAGTCGTTAAAATATCTATACATTAATACGTCAAGCAAATATTTAATAGGCAGAAAAATACTTTATTTCACGCACAACACTAAGACAAATTACAGGGAAACTTAGATTAGAATTAGAATGAAAAATATCCATCTATACCTACAAATAGCATATAGCTACAGGTGTGAGCGGCGCGGGATCTGCTAAGTAGACACGCGGGACACACTCACCGTAGCTGACGCTGACTCCAAATATAATAATAACCGTAACTACATTATCTTATCGTAACAATTTAGGAGTAGAGCATTGTGGGGTTATCAGAGTGGGCAATGGGAGTAACCCTCATATCCACGAAACAGCACTAGCAAACGATACATAAATGTCATCCCCATCAACAAGCTGATTCCCCAGCACTAGCTGGAAGAGCTCGCACCAGTCAGCGTCCGCATCACTAAGGTTTTTTGGTTTTGTGCTCTGCTGATGTAATTTGACGTCAACGCAAATTAGAAGGTAAGTGCCGAATATCTTGCAGTATGCGTTTAAGACTTTTATACTTATACGTAGGACTTGGTTAGACCATCATTACCCGCACGTTGGTGCAATGAGAGTCAAAGTTGTTTTTTTAAACTTTTATATTATCCAAAGTTGATTGCCAAATGTTCTGAAAATAATTTCTTATGATCGTTATATAAGTAAATTATGTTCAAAGGCAGCTGCATTAAATTTTGTGTTTATTATTAAAATTTTATTTAAGTTTTCGCTTAAGTGACCCACATTACCTCCCTTTCCCCTAAAAAAGAACACCTAATTATTTTTTTACTTATACGTAATAATTTGTTTTAAGGCGGTTCTTTTTTGTTAAAATTTTTATTTATAAAAGTATGAAGATACAGATACAGAGGAGTATATAATTATCCATACCCTTAGTTTACATAGAAGATTGCAGCATGCTAATATTTTATTTTAATTACGCCTATAAAATACATTAAATCAATTAAAAAACACTTTAAACACATTACCATATTCACACACTCACGGGAGAATATATGGGTATTTGTCAATCGTTGACAATTATGTCAAACGTCATAAGGTTACACTAAAAAATTTTTTATTGTCAAAAGTACTATGGAGGTTACATTAGAAATATACTATGGTAGCTAAGTTTTCATAAAACTGTTAATCGTCTACGTTACTTTCATTCATAAAAACCTCCTGAATGCAACAAATAGAAAAAAATCGACGAAATTGGCACAGCGTGACGTAGGGTTAGGGATAGGTATAGTCTTTGATAAACTTTAAAACTATAATTTTGAAAAATGTTATTATAGCACAATGGTTGAAACAACTAATAAGCATTTTAAATGAAAAAAAGATTCACCGTTATGCATTAAGCTTAATATTAACATGAACAAATTCGGAGCTCGCGTGTGGCTTCCTTTAGTTGCTAGTTGGAACCGTCAGTTGTTATCAACCCTTGAAGTTGTTTATTAAAAAAAAACATTTTAATCTTTACTGTCATTCCAAACATGACTCACGCTTGATCACTGAAAGCGTGTCTTTTAATTATTGCTGACAGCTTAGCGCTTGAGTGTAATCCCACATCTCTCTCTCTCAAAAGCCGAAGAGGTTATTTACCTGTTGTGGTTTCTACGCAGCAGCGTATTAGTGCATCGTACCCAAGACGTCAGATATCTGGTGATATTTTTCAAAGTACTTGATACGGAATACGGACATCTGGTGATACTGAAGTTTAACTTTTTTTATCAAAGTTTTTCTATTCTTATAAACAATTTTGGATTAGCGTATTACTACGGGTTTTATACCATGCCTGTCAACCCTCAATGGAGCAGCATGGTAGATCTGTGCTCTAATCCTATTAATGAGAAGGCTTGTGCCCTGCAGTGGGACGTTAATGGGATGTTACTTACTTTTCGGGTTTGCTTTCCAGCGTAGATATATTAATAATTACTTCACTATTTGAATTTATACAATTTGGCATGAAATCTTTTAATACCACTAGTTCAGGAGACACAGATCGAAGGGCATACAATTGATCCGCTTGTAAAAATTACTTCGTATTGCATAACATTACGTATTGCAAAATTACACCATGATTTTTTTTATTTTGTAAGTGTTGACTCTATATTACTCTATAACTCCCAACATTCCAGAACTAGCAAAAAATAGAATTGATCTGCTTGTTAAAATTACTTCGTAATACATAACATTTCGTATTGCAAAATTACACCATGATTTCTTAATTTCTAAGTGTTGACTCTATAACTCCCAACATTCAAGAACTATCAGGGACATAGAAAAGATCTGCTTGTTAAAATTACTTCGTAATGCATAACATTTTGTATTTCAAAATTGTACCATGATTTCTTTATTTCTAAGTGTTAACTCTATATTACTCTAAAACCCCCAACATTCCAGACCTATCAGGGGCATAGATTTGATCTGCTTGTTAAAATTACTTCGTAATGCATAACATTTCGTATTGCAAAATTACACTACGATTTCTTTATTTCTAAGTGTTAACTCTATTTTACTCTATAACTCCCAACATTCCAGACCTATCAGGGACATATAATTGATCTGCTTGTTAAAATTACTTCGTAGTGCAGAACATTTCGTATTGCAAAATTACACCGTGATTGTTTTATTTCCAAGTGTTGACTCTATATTACTCAATAACTCTCAACATTCCAGAGCTATCTGTGTTATCACCCAACTATCTATAGCCCAACATAATATAATTGAGAGGTTATTTAAAAAGAAAGTAATCCGAGAAAGGTGGACGAACCCTACAGCTTACTTCAGGATGTCGAGCTTCCGAACAACTGTTCAAGCTTACAAGACAATGAGTGACGGCGTATGTTTGTTTGTGTTAAAAATAACGCGTTCAACGCGCGTGAACCAATCCGACTTAGCGGGTATCAGTTTATTTGTAACGATGTATGCCCGAGTGAGTTATTTGATATATGAAGTGGACGTACGTATTAAAGGTACTTGTGTAATAATGTCACCTATATAATCAGAAATACTTTAACTGTGACTAAGACCACACAAAAGGAGTGAAAATTTCATCAAAACGAAGTTAAACATACATATTAAAACTATTTTTGAAGTTAAACTTCTTTACGCTTGACTGGGTAAGTAAGCTGGTAAATACATGATAAGATCTTTAAGTGTGTTCTGGCTTGGCGAATGGAAGGAGGAAACATTTGTGTTTTTGTATGTATGTACGCTGTGTGTTCAAAAAGTATCGCGAATTTTGTGTTTTTTCAAAAATTATTTATTTATTCATGAATATCTATTTTGTCCCCTTCAAAGTAATCCCCATGAGATATTATACACTTGTGCCAACGGTTTTTCCAATCTTCGAAGCACTTCAAAAAATCATTTTTTTTTTTATCTTGTTCAGCTCCTCCTTCGATGCCGTCTTTATCTCGTCAAGAGAAGAGTAACGTCGTCCTTTCATGGGCCTCTTCAGTTTAGGGAACAAGAAAAAGTCACAGGGGGCCAGATCTGGGGAATACGGTGGCTGCGGCATCATTAGTGTGTTGTTTTTGGCCAAAAAGTCGCGCACAAGCAACGATGTGTGAGCAGGGGCGTTATCGTGGTGCAAAAGCCAATTTTTGTTCTTCCACAAATCCGGGCGTTTCTGGCGGATTGCTTCGCGCAAATTGCGCATAACTTGCAGGTAATATTCCTTATTGACCGTTCTTCCCTGTGGCAAGAACTCATGATGCACCACGCCCCTGCAATCAAAGAAAACTGTCAGCAAAACTTTCACATTCGATCGAACTTGGCGCGCTTTTTTCGGTCTTGGTTCGTGCGGCAGCTTCCATTGAGATGATTGAGCTTTGGTTTCCACGTCATAACCATAAACCCACGATTCGTCACCAGTTATGACCCTCTGGAGCAAATTTGGGTCGTCGCGGACAGAGTTTAACATCTCATTAGCAATGTTCATGCGATGCTGTTTTTGGTCACAATTGAGCAATTTTGGTACGAATTTCGCGGCGACCCGTCTCATGCCCAAATCATTGATAAAAATCGAATGGCACGAGCCAATCGATATGTTTAGGTCCTCAGCAACTTCTCTAACGGTGATTCGACGATTGGCCAATACCATTTTCTCCACTTCATTAATTTTTTCGTCTGTTGTTGAAGTGCTCGGGCGTCCGGCACGCTCTTCGTCGTTCACATCTTCTCGGCCTTCTGAGAACATTTTGTACCACCGATAAACGTTGCTTCGGTCCAAGGTAGCTTCTCCGTATGCCACAGTCAACATTCGGAATGCATCCGCGCACTTAATTTCGTTTTTCACACAAAATTTGATACAGGTTCTTTGATCCATTTTTTTGAATAGGTAAAAATCGAAGACGATCCAAAACACGTGCAAGCAAAGCAGCTGTCAACAATTAAATGAACATTCAAAATGGCCGAGCTTGTCGGCATAAGTGAGAGACATGAGTACCAACATAACGCCACAAAAAATTCGAAATTCGAATATACGTAACCCGCGAAAATTCAAAATTCGCGATACTTTTTGAACACACCTCGTATGTTTGTAACGTCTTCACACAAACACTACTGGACTGATTGCAAAAATTTTCTCACCATTAGAAAGCTACATTTTCACTTAGCAATATCGGCTATACTCGTATTACTTTCTTAAAAAAATTAGGGATCCCTAAGAATAACTTTAATGTAACTCAAGGTGTGAAAAAATTTGTCATCGTGTGCTCTGCGAAAACTATTGCACATAGAACAAAAAAAGTTCTACAATATTATAGAACGTATTAATATCTCCAAAAAAGTCTAACTATTGTAGTTATGCCACTATAACCACTTTACTTTAAAAGTTAATAAGAGTGCCGTCAATAATTTCACCTTATTATTCATACCTCTATATTGACCCCTATACTAATACATGTTTAATAAAGACCGTTTCAATACCTATAAAATAGTCTTTAAATTCTTCAAATCGGACATACGATTCAAAAGATATAACGAATTAAAAAATGTCAATCTAAGAAATTAACATCGACTTATACTTTCCATCGCCACGAGACTGGTATCTACTTGGGCGAAATCGCGGGTATTGCTAGTTATGTATATATTATAAATAAATATATTTTATATTATATATTATTATATATATTATGTATAAATATATGTACTATTACGTATTGGTTTTGTTTTAATCTAGATTCGTAAAATCATGACATGTACAATAAATCCATAGAGAGATGAGAGCGTTGAGATGTATGAGTGCATTGAAACTGAATGACAAAGAAAGAAATTTTGTGTTAAGAGAACGTTGTGGTATAAAAGAAGATGTAGTGACTAAAATTGAGAAAGGTATGCTTAGAGATGGTTTGGGCACGTAGAGAAAATGAATGAAAGGAGACTGACAAAAAGGATTTATGAGTCAAGAGTAAATGCAAAAGTTGGTAGGGGAAGACCGAGGCGAACGTTCCTGAACCAAATCCAGGCCATTTTAAATAAGGGCCAGGTCAAGAGTACTCTCAACCGACGAACTTGTATGTAAGGTTAAATGAGAATGAAAGAACCGAAGGGGATCATGGCAAGTGGAAGGACGTGGTCTCAGCCTACCCCTACGGGAATGAGGCGTGATGCTACGTATGTACTCGTATGTACAATAAATCCATGCACTAATATTTATAGATGAAAGTACAATTTTTTTCTGTAGTCATCAATATATCAAATTGGGACTTTACATGCTTCTACTAAAAAGTTGAACATAGAACCGATCGATATATAATTACCATCGCATATAGATTATTGCTTTCAATAAAGTATTTGTTAGTAATACTATAATTCATAAAAAGTAATGCATTAAAATATAGCAGTGATGCGTTAACTATAACACATTGAGTAAGGGGGCTTCCCTTACTCAACATTACTCGAACGAGCGTTAAATAGCCAACCGTTTCAGCCCAATCTCTTTCTATATCAACAATTTGAAATGCACAAGGTGTCTAAAGAAGAAAAACTTCCGTATTTTCATTTATTATTTTTCTGTAACCCAAATAATTAAACCACTCGTCAATGTTATTTTACTTTTAAATAAAAAATCCCCAAAAAAATAATGAATTTTAGTGCAATAGATGGCGCCACGTGTGAGACACGCGTCTGCCACACGTCAGTTGCACGATGACCTCCGGAGGTGCAGCATCTATTATATTTAACACGTGCCATGTACTTAACTAAAGGGTGGAGAACTCGTTTCTTCTGCCCCGTTGCTTTGTTTGTATGACGCCTCAAGGATAAATGGGCGTAAATGAAATATTTCCAAATGAATATTAAAGGGATTTGTACATAACTAACTACTAGGGGTGGCTTTCCTACTGTTATATATCACTACGCAACTTAGCCAAGCGTAAGTTTGCTCTTTATCTTGTGAAACTGAAATTTATGACTACATTTACAATATTAATTGATTAGATGTGTTCGTAAAAATACATGTAAGGGATTTTTGTCAGATGTGATATTTCTATCTGTCTTTCGTCATTTCAAGCCAAAATTACTGAACCGATTTAAATGAAATTAACGATAAACATATAGTCTTAAGCCTAAGTCAAAGTCAAAGTCAAAATATCTTTATTCAAGTAGGCCTATTACACGTATGAATCATCAAATATCGTTTTTTTTCTGATGATAACATTAAAGAACGACTTACAATCTAAAGTTACGAAGGTTCCTTCGCGGCCTGCCCTGAGAAAAGCCCACAACAAACTCAGTCGGGTGTACGTTTTGTTGTATGTCATCATCATTACAATATATATATATATTCAATTTCAAGATACATATAGAGCAATTCATTCACTCCCACGGTTTTTTGTCTAAATATTCCTTCAAATTATTAAATTATTTCTCTTTTAGCTAAGCTAAGAAAGGACATAGGCTACTTTTTAATAAACAAAGAGGGTTGTAGGGGATGAAAGTAACATCATTTTATAGCTAGAAGCGATGTTGGTGGGGATATTTCCTAAGTGTTACCAGTATGGGCAGACTCGTGGTTTCACTTAAAATTTAAGGCAATAAAAGTAGGGTTTCAGAGTTTATTGGTTCTACCATGTTAAGTACGAAAATATTACATTAACTATTATTGCAAAGGAGAAAACTGTGCTTCTGTTTCATCTTTTATAGATATTTATTTCTCTGTCAATTAAGAAAACTTTACCAACTTTATAATGTCCTTAAGTTTCAAAAACTTCTTAGTATTGGAAAATCCATGCTATTTTTACGTTTGTCTCTGTTAAATTTGCTTCTCTAAAGTAAGAATTTAAATTTCCAACATTTGACACTTAAATAAATGGCACTACAAAACGCATCTGTGATACTTTTACACGTGTTAACAATCGACTATATTATGTAAAATGGTGTTCTTAGCCTTCTTTTGAGAACAATGTAAATTTGATAATCTTATTTGCGATTCTGAATAAATATCTGGCGCATTTAGGATGCGATTCTGTTGCCCGTTGTCTGAAATGCAAGGGCGTGTGAAATTTGGTCGGTATCAAATTTTTTGTGTCGATATTAAGCTATTAAATTGAAACAAATTTGTCAATTAAGCTATATACGGTTATTGCTTATTCAATGTGGACATACTTTGTATTATCTGACTCAAAAATTATTTCTAGAACCAGTATTCATCGTGTCTTATTGTGAATCTAAACTATCAATTGATCTAATCATATATGCGGTAATATCTTCAAAATCTCTGCTCGCCGACGGAGAAGGCCTGGAAGACGGGAGCGGGGTTTTTCCCGCCTCCTTCCTCTATTTTAAATTTAATACTGTTGTGAAGGCAAACGAATCCGGGATGCCAGAGTGGAATGTTTTCTCTGAGCCTCTGGCCCTTCACTAAAGGTTCAAGAGGGTTTCGCTGGGTTTTAGTGGGTATTCTGGTTTTGTCTAGTGAGTCCCACACTCCCAACCGATGACTTCGGTTGGGGTGCGTAAATGCATTTCCCAACGTAAAAAAAGGGGAATTATATAATGTAGCTTCCCATACCACTGAAATCATCATTTATTGAAACGAGCTGTCAATCTGGACCAATTTTTAATCCAACCGAGCACAAAATATTGCGCTAATATCGATGCAGCCGTTTTGGAGGAGTTTAGTGACATACACGCGTGTAAATAAAATATATAATAACGATAAGAACATTTGAGTGGTCTATGTATATGTCTGTTTATATTTAGAGAGTAGCAGAAACGTACCTCAAATAGTCCGTCTCTACAGCTCACATCGTTCTTGGTTCTTGGATAGTATCATCATTTGGTGTCATACCTGACCTGATATATGTTTTATTGTACAACATACACAATACACGAAATACATACAGTAATTTTAATTACTATATGTATTTTGGTCTGCCTCATGGGTATAGTGGTTAGGATGTTCGACTACATACATGAGGTCCTGGGTTCGAGTCCCGGGTCGGGCCAATTCGAAATAGATATTGAGTTTACTATTAAGATTTTCTCAATATTTGCCCGAAGTTGGGAAGTTGGCGGTTTGGTCCACCCCCATGCCTCGGAGAACACGTTAAGACGTCGGTCCTGCGTCTGATGTCCCTCCGGTCGTGTCGGATTTCCGTGACATCGGACTATGAGAATGAAGGTATAGAGAGTGCACTTGTATACTATGCCAACCAATCCGCAGTGGAGCAGCGTGGTGGGAATATGCTCTGAAAACCCTATCTCATATGAGAGGAGGCCTGTGCCCGGCAGTGAGACGTTAATGGGCTGCTACATACATATAATTTTAATTAAGGGTCCAACAACAACAGCAGTATATATATATACTGCTGTTGTTGTATGCGATATATATATACCGGTGGACGTCATTGGTATCCTTGGAATATGAGTTAACTCACCAGTCGCAGGCCCAGTTATATAGATTGACATTTTTTAAATTCGTTATCTATTTTAAATGGAATGTCCGATTTAATCATTTAAGAAACATTTTACAAGTATTGAAACGGTCTTTAATAAAATATCTTTTAATATGATAAGGATTAATAAAGAAGTATAAATAATATGGTTTGCATATTGTCGGCAATTTTATTAACTTTTAAAATGTAAAAAAGTAGTTATAGTGGGATAACTACAGTAGTTGGACATTTGGTATCCACAGACTTTTTTGTAAATATTATTACATTCTATAATATTGTAGAATATTTTTTTGTTCTATCATCAATAGTTTCCACAGCACACGCGATAACAGACTTTTTGTGACTAATTGTTTTCACACCTTGGGTTACTTAAATCCATTTTATCAGGACTCTCTATTTAATTTAAGAAATTAATATAGCCTATGTCGCTCAGTGAAAATGCAGCTTTTTAATGGTGTAAACATTTTTGAAATTGGTCCAGTAATTTTTGTGTGAAAACGTTACAAACATACATACTTACATACAAAAACACAAATGCCTCCTCTTTATAATATTAATTTAGATGAGAGATTTTGTATAAAAAAGGGTAAAAATATTCACAAAAGTAATTTAGTAAATGAATTTTATTTACGTAAAGTGCGTTATACCACAGGTTTATAAAACATATTTGAAGTTGAGTGCATGAATAAAGAAATAATGTGTTTTCAATTATAAAATTTCGATTATATATAGAGTGCAAGCAGTAGTAGTAAAACTATTGATATTTTTATAGCAAAATAGGTCTTCTAATACCCTCAATATCTCGTATACACAATTATTCTAAATACAATAAACATACGAAGGTGGACAATGATCGAGTCAGGTGTTTACGAATCAGCAAACAATCTGCATATGGCGGGCGATGATATCACGATGGAAGTTTGTTTTTTCACTTAGTGTTTCGACTCCCTGAATGATTATTGCTCGAATGAGTACAGATTATAAATATGTAGCGAGATTTTGGTAGATTTGTATAGTCTATATACTAACCGTTGTTCTCGAAATAGTTAGCTTAAAGTTTGCACTTCTGACTCTGAAATATCTGCAATATGATTCAAGATTTCTCTATTTTTCTTAACATCTGTCACTACAGATATACAGTAGATACTCACAGTATCTATACAAGAGTTAAACAATATCAAATCAATATAATACTCAAATAATTTAAAATGAGCGTTAAATTAAACAAACAAATTAAAAGTGCGTGCGTACAAAGTACACATATCAGAAGTGAAACTTCTTTGATAAACTAATTTATAAGTCTTGATTACATTTATTCATGTAAAATTTGAATCTAAAACTTTAGATTCATGAGACTTAGAGGGAGGGAAAAAGGACTTTACTGAATTTAATTATCATTAAATATTAAGAGCGTCGAAAGCCAATACAAATAAATAATTGAAATCACAAATGACGAATTGTAAATAAAAATGCCACGTGTCTTGTGTCAAAACTAGAAATTATTAAATAAATTTTGTGAATGGATTTAAAAATTTAGGAAGGAGAATTTATGAAAAAAATTTATTTTAGATTTCATGAAAAATAGTATATTAAATAATTATACCTTCAAACGAATGAACATAAAAAACGCTGCACATTTTCGTGACGCTAATCAGTACAAATTTTATTCTCATGCGCTTAAAGATTTCACTTCAAAAACGCAATGATTGATTTGCATTCAGACTTTCGTATACTGTTTTATCACTTTTAGTATTTAATTTGAAAAAATATGAAACTCCTGCTTTTTTAATTCCAAGATATTAAATACCACTTTCTTAAGTGAAAAATAGCTATTTTCTTACTAATTGCCAATCGTTTCCAACTTCTTTGTAGCAAAAAGTAATCTAGAATATCCGTTTTCTAATCACAGTCCATCTGTATATCAAAATTAATCGAAATCAATTTAAGTTTCTCTTTTAAAATTAAGCCTAAAACCGTACCAGTCCGACAAAGTTTCATCGCTAATATTAACAAAGATATTAGCTATAATTGTTATTATTATATTTTGCGTTATAAAAACAGCAGATATTACATTAAATGTGAATCGTCACTTTACTGATGTTTTCATGTTTTATATCTTAGCAATAGCTACTAATATAAGGTCCTGCTACAAAAAAAGGAAGGGTACTTATGTCTTTATTGTTATTTTTTTCTGTAAAAGCCTCAAATAGATTATATAGGGCATGCTTAAACGATGACTCACAACTAGTCGAAACAATATCATCACAACAATTCGGACGCAGCTTTAAGTAGTGTATAATTACGGAAAGGAAATTCCGTAACGAAAAGACAAGGTGTGTAGAAATAATTTTATAGGACAAGAGATGACCATGTTATTTTTTCTTTAAAGAAAACATTGTTATACTCAATCGAGGTACAATATACATTTTTATATTTATTTATGCACCAAGTAAAGTCACAAAAATGAACATTAACCTTAATATACAAAGGATACCTTATCCCTTTGGAAAGATCTTTCCCGGGAACCCCAGAAAGTGGAAGAATTTTAAAAAACATTTGGTGCAGATATATGAATATGCTGAGGATATATTTACATATATACAAGATAAAGATATATTATAAACATATAGACATATATTCATATAAATACAATATACATACATACACACACCCACACGTATTTACAATTCTTATGAATACACATATGTGTATTCATAAGAATTGTAAATATACCAGTATGATAATAAAGGACATTAAAAAAGAGTTTCTTAGTCCTGCATAAAGTATTTATTTTGTGACAGTCAAAAAATACTCTTTTCCAATCATTTATATAATCCTCCCATACGTGAGTACGTGACTAACTTTACTCGGATGAACCGATTCTGAAAAAAAATCTTGTGTGCAATTCACATATGGCAGAAGTGAAACATTCGAAAATTATGGCTTCAAGATAAATGTAAAATTTCGATAAGAGGATAATTGTAGTATTCTATTGGTAGTATTTGTGGATTTTCGGTAAGAAGATAGTAATGATCTAATTTTACTCCCATTATACCTCGGTAAACACAAGTGGAGGGGGTACGAACCAGAGAACAAAGAAAACCCCGAACATGAAAAACACAGTATACTCTCATTTTCTTCCACGTTAAATCTTATTAATTTGTGTCTGTCTCTTTAAACTGTCGCATTTTCGTTTCATCAACTTGCAAATCACATCGGTCAGTCAAATTAAAAAATATTTCACTTCAAAAGTGCGTGTGTATGATAGACCACCTAGCACCTGTTACTTCGTCTGCGTCATTTAAGAGATTTTGAGAATAATATTCATTGCATTAAAAAGGTTATTACAAGGCAACCTTATAAGATAGAGGTGTACTATTAAGACTTATTTTGGACCTTTTAAAACTAACAACTAAAAATATTTATTTCTAATGAAGATAAAGGGGCTATGTAATTATTATAAAAAACACCTACTCACCTTAACTAACAACTGTTATTCTCTCTACTATTTAAATATACAGAATTTGCATTATGCTAAGAATTACTTCACTATTTGAATTTATACAATTTAGCTTTAATTCTCTTAAAACAACTACTTTACGAGACCCAGCTCGAAATACTATTCGAAATACAATTGATCCGCTTGTTAAAATTACCTCGTATTGCATAACAATCCGTAATATTACACCATGATTTTTGGTATTTTTAATTGTTCCCTCTACTCTATATTACTCAATAACTTCCAACATGCCAAATCTATCAGTGTCGTCACCCAACTATCTATAATATTTTCATAACGAACCAGTAGTTCATGGGAAGTAGCATTAGCTCGGTCAACCAAAGAAACAAATAGTCTTTAGCTTTATAATCCTTACTAGTTTACCTTACTCATAATATAAATGCGAAAGTAAATCTGTCGTTCTTTCACGCTAAATTACTGAACCGATTTATTGATACACAGATAGTCTAGGGTCTGAGAAAGGACAAAAAGCTCTTTGCAGTATAACATTGCAAATAGCTCATTAATGTATGTATTAACCTATGTGTCTTATTTGTAAAATACTTAGCCTAAATTATTAAAAATACTACCCAAAATCACTATTCCTACAATATAAATATGAAAAACGTTTTCGTCATTGGTATTTTTTAGTTTTGATCTTTTACAATTGTCTCTAAGACTACAAGTCTATCGTCATCAGGTGATAATTAATCAGGTGGTCGAATTTTGATCGCTGCAAAGGTGTGCGGAGGCAACTTAATGAAAACTTTATATAAGAATTAACATTATCGCTATTTACATCTAATTGGCGGAAACAGACGGCAATTACTTAGACCTACATACAGAGATGCGAAAAAGAAAAATGTAAAATTATGTTGCAGTTTAAATGTAACAAATATATATAACATGTAAATATCTGTAAGAAAGTCGTATTCATTTTAACCTTGTATAACTCATGAATGATCAAGTTATTTTTTTACTATCAAAATAACGGAAAAATTTAGGAAAAAATTATGCGACATCTCCAAAAGAGATTGACTTGAAATTCTACATTTCTTTCACGATTAAGATCCTTATTAAGAACGGGTTTCCTTATATTTTCATAGGATCTAGGTATATACACGATCACTTATTGTGAGATATCAAAAACTAATCACTCCAAAGACTTCAAATGCGCCATACATAATCTTTTAGCGAAATTCAAACATACGAAGGTTTTAGCCTATATTTCCACGGGATCGAGAACTACGCGGGAAAAGTTGTGTGTACATACAATGTAGTTAGAGCTTGACTGTGATCTTATGTGATGAAACAGTGCAAGATAGCACGTTAACCTGGCAAAAGATTACCTCTATTTACATTTTTTTTCTTGGTGCGGCCGAAGCTACAGACGAGTCCAAAAAAGAGGTAAACTACCTATTACCAGATTAGTGCGCTTCTATAGATTGTATCATCACTTACCAGCGGGCGTTATTACAGTCAACAATTAATCTGTCAGTAAAAAAAAAAAAAAGCAAAAAAAGGCTTCAGACAAATTAGAAAATGCAATTTCCAACATTTTCTTCACAGCGAGCGATCGGCATATCTAAACTAATATTATAAAGTGGAAAAAATTGTGTTTTTATATGTAAATATGTATATACGTTAGTTACGTTTTCAAACAAAACTACAGGACCGATTTAAAAATTTTTTTCAAAATTAGGGATCTCCAATAAAAATGCATTAATACATCCCAAGTTGGGAAAAAGCGCTGGTGACACTATTGCTGATAGAACAAAAAAATGTTCTAAAATATTGTAGAAAGTATTAATATCTACATAAAACCCGGGATACTATATGTCCAACTCATTGGCCATTGGTCTAGTAGTTAGCATGTTCGATACATGAGGTCCTGGGTCGAGTCCCAGGCGGGGCCAATTAAAAAATCGATATCGAGGTTTCTATTAAAACTTTCTCAATATTTGCGTGAAGTTGGGGAAAATTTGGCGGTCTGATCCACCCGCGTCCTCGGAGAGCACGCTAAGCCGTCGGTCCTGCGCCTGATCTCTCTCCAGTCGTGTCGGATTGCCGTCACATCGGACTATGAGAGTGAAGGAATAGAGAGTACACTTGTGTACTATGCCTGCCAATCCGCAGTGGAGCAGCGTGGTGGGTCTATGCTCTAAAAACCCTCTCTCATATGAGTGAGGAGGCATATGCCCAGCAGGACGTTAATGGGCTGCTACTTATATTTCCAACTACTGTAGTTATGCCGCTATAACTACTTCTTTATATTTTAAGTTAATAAAAGTGCCGACAATAATCAAACCATATAATTCATACCTCTGTATTAATCCGTATCCTATTAAATTCTTAATATTTTATTAAAGACCTTTACAAAACCAGTAATATATTTTAAATTATTAAAATTGGCCATTCCATTGAAAAGATGTAATGAATTTAGAAATGTCATATATATATGTATCCCGAGTCGAACTCCATAGTGTCAAATGTTGTGTATAAGTTCTGAGACAATAAAGTATTACAAATAAATCTCTTCTCTAATATTATAATCTCAGGGAGATTTGCATTTTGAATATATTTTTTTAATCATTTATAATAATGAAGCTAAAAATTACTGGACTGATTTAAGAAATTCTTTCAATTTAAAACTAAGTGAAATAAAACTTTTCTGTTAACAAAATTGAATTTATAGTTCGACTTAGTGGACTTTCCACTGCCAGTATTATACAAAATGAAAACAATTTTATTAAAAAGAGACTAATTTACTGTACACTGAAATAGGTCATCCCATTTGTTTCACATTACGTATTGCATTTTCAACAAATGTCAAATGTCAGTTGTTGCCATGCTAAAAAACGGAACATTTCAGTCGGCCCAGCTGGCTGGCAATAAAAAGCCACGTGCGCGCGAAAAAAATAAAGAATAGAGGGGACAAGATGGCGTCGGCTCTCGTGCACTTGACATTTCCAATTAATTTGCCCGGGACATCTGTGCCGTTAGCAGCTGAACGATCGGCTATTTGGATATGATGCGGATTACGTTTATACGCATAACGAGGAGCGTGCCAACGACAGCGAGGGCTCATTTCAGACAAATATTGCCTTTCCGTGGAGAGGATCGTCGAATAAATAATTACGCTTTCTACTGAAGTTAGACATCTTTGTATATTTAAAACAAAGTTGTGTTAGTTATAGCTTTTAAAAAAAGGTAAGTGCTAGCCCATTAACATCCCACTGCTGGGCACAGGTCTCCTCACTTATATGTCAGGCATAGTACACAAGTGCACTCTTTATTCCTTCACTCTCATTGACCAATATGACGGAAATCAGACACGATCGGAGAGACATCAGGCGCAGAGCCGTCGGCTCAACGTGCTCTCCGAAGCACGGGAGTGGAGCACATCGCCAACTTCCGAAATTTTAATAGAAAACTCAATATCGATTTTGAAGTCGCCCGACCTGTGCCTTGCACCCAGGCATTCATGTCTGTAGTCGAACATGCTAACCAATAGACCAATGAGGCAGTAGTATAACATTTATAACTCAACAAAGGCTTGATGGACTTTAATGATCAATGATTTCTTACATTTATCTCTTCCTCGATTAGCAGAATGTTCAAGTATAGAAGAAATATTTAAAAGATTTTGATAAACACATTTACTCGAATAAAACTGGAAACGAAACTATAGGATTTAAATGACAACTGAGAAATTAATTTGAATGATGCACTTCTAGATCATTCGGTATTATAAGAGTCGTGAAGACTCTTAATTTATTTTATAGTAACAAACTTGTTATATTAATAATAATACGACCATAGACTATAAAGTATAAATTTATAAAATCATGTAGTGTCTGAAAGTCCTAAAGGAGGGCGCCACCAGTGCAGTGAGATTTTGGCAGGAAAAAATCGTCGGAGAAGAAAATCTATTTGTGTTTATAATAATTGTATAATATTTAAATGATTCATGAAAAAGCGCCTAAAATACCACCATATAAATTTAGATACAGATAGATCTCTAAAGTCTTATTATTTATGTATTCTTATGTCATTGAAATTTTCATTGTTAACTTAATGTGTAATCAAGCTGTAGAGCTGAAGTATCAAATGGCAGAAGCTTTACATCTAAAATGTTAAATGCGTCTTTCATGGAGTTTAATAAGATATAACATTAAAAAACAATATTAAATAATTGTAATATTTTTCACATTGGCGAGAGAAATCTACACTAATATTATAAAGAGGAAAGATTTGCATTTTTGTATGTAACGAATAAACTCAAAAAGTACTGGATCGATTTTAATAATTCTTTTTCATTTGAAAGCTACATTATCACTGAGTAACATAGGCCATATTTAGTACTAGATTAGTATAGAAATCTTTAGAAATTCCTATTAAAAGCGAAAGTGTAAAAAAATTTGCCATATAATGTCTTTCATCGCAGTCGCTGTGAAGAGTATTAATGATAGGACAAAACATGTTCGACAATATTATAGAATATATCAATATCTACAAAAAACTTCGTGAGACCATATGTCTAACTAATGTAGTTACGTTTGCGTTTTTTACATTTAACAAATTGATAGAAATGCCGATCAAAATCAGACCGTATTATCCATACCATTTATAAATTTTTATCCAAAAAAATTATTTAATATTCAAGACTGTCTCAATACCTGATGATTACTTTTTGAATTATTGAAATCGGCTATTCCATTCAAAAAATATCATGAAATTAAAATAAAAAGACATACCGGCGGTGGCCGCCACGCAGCGCATCAAGTAACTAACTCGACGAGAGAGGGTCAGTGCGGGAGAAGGGGTGCACCATTATGAACTAGGTAGCTGGTCGGCTCCTTAAGCAGTGGACGCAAGCGAAATTGAAAATTTCGAGTTTTTTTAACATTTTTATGCTCCACTTAAAAAGTTCTTTTCAGAGCTACTTAGTTTTAGTATCAGGAATCACACTTTTTCATAATATTTTTCAATTCATGGTCGTTTTAATTATCATGCTTAATATCTGTATCTATTTATGTCTACCCGTGCGAAGCCGGGACGGGCCGCTAGTCTTATACAAAATACTTGTTATTTACCTTTGTGAACGCATGACTTATGCAAAATATACAAGTATATGCCGATGGTTAGATAATAAATAATATTTTCCAATTTTGATTTGTCGAATAACAAAGGAACACTTTCACGCAGTCTTTTTCTTTTTTGTAGGTTACTGCGCTGTTTGCTTAAAAACCAATAAATTCTAGACAAATAGCCCTTTGTTCACTGTGTAAGCCGGTTAGTGCCCAATATTCAGGAAAGAAACCCAGCTAATTGATAGTTTCCTCTTCCTGCCTTCTGTTTATCTGTCAATAGGTAAACTAACTAGTAACTTGTGATATTCGGCCAAGACGTTTTATTATTCACCGCTCTCAAGAATTATTTGGTGGTTTCGTGTATATTTTCCTTAATATTTCATATATAAGTTGAGATGAGCTCGAAGAAAACAAAGGCTCAATCCATATCTTATCATCAATATTTTTCACATTCTTTTCTAGAAAATCGGATTAATTCTTGCTATATGTAGCGAACTTTTAAAGTAATTATTTTTTAAACATGATACTTGCAATTAGAAATTGTTTTTATGGTAACTTTAGTGATAAATATATCCAAATATTGACTAAACAAAGTAAAAGCCTACATATAAAAACTCGGTAAACACTTTAGACCGCAGAGAAAACTTCTTCAAAGCGAGGTGATTGTTATAAGAAATACAGCTAAATTTTATAATTATTTTTGTTTATGTTCTTGATAATCCAACAACGTTTTAACAAGTTATTAAATAAGATAGTTAATATACTTAAAATAAGGCCAATTATTGATTACACAAATTGCTATATTATATTTGAAGTAACAGTCATGATTGGACATGTCATGAGAAGGGAGGATAGCCATGTAAGCAAGAGGGTCCTAAATATGATGGTAAGCGGCAAGGCCGGGAGAGGGCGACCAAAAAAAGTGTGGATGATCTGTGTGTAAAAGGTGTGAATGTAGAAATGACAGCGGATAGAGTGAAGTGGCGAAAGAAAACATGCTGTGCCGACCTCAGCTAGTGGGATAAGGGCAAGAAAATTTTAAGTCTTTCCAGCTGCATCGTGGTGGTTTTAAAGATAAATAGTAATAAATTGTATAAATTCAAATATTGAAGTAATTAGTGCAAGTTATGTATAATTACTGCCTCATTGGTCTAGTGGTTTGCATGTTCGACTACAGACATGAAGTCCTGGGTTCAAGTCCCGGGTCGGGCCAATTCAAAAATCAATATTGAGCTTTCTATTAAGATTTTCACAATATTTGCCCGAAGTTGGGAAGTTGGGGGTGCGATCCACCCCCGTGCCTCGGAGAGCACGTTAAGCCGTCGGTCCTGCGCCTGATCTCTCTCCGCTCGTGTCGGATTTCCGTCACATCGGACTATGAGAGTGAAGGAATAGAGAGTGCACTTGTGTACTATGCATGCCAATCCGCAGTGGAGCAGCGTGGTGTGTCTATGCTCTAAAAACCCTCGCTCCTCAGAGTGAGGAGGCCTGTGTCCAGCAGTGGGACGGTAATTGGCTGCTAATAAATAGTGGAGAGAATAAAAGTTTAGTTTTATAATATGCCACTGTTGTCACTCACCTATCTATCTTCTAAGAAAAGTGGGATTATTAACTTTGGTTATTTCATTGGGTTTTTGATTTATTTCCATAAGCTTTGATAATATCCTTTTTTAAGGATTCTGTAACTAGGAAAATAAGTGAACCTGTAAATAACATTTATTATAACCTTGTAAAAGACATCGTCATCGTCGTCGTCGTCTCAACCGATGGACGTCCACTGCTGGACAAAGATCTCTCTTAATGAATTCCAATGATTGGGGTGTAAGGGGAAGGCTTGTCCCAGTCTATCTTCCTAAGTGTCAACCTCACCTGCACGTGGTACACCCTGCTTTTACTGACGAGGCTCTGACGACCGTCTAATGGCGGTATAACCATTCCTAATAGCTGACCTAAATCACCGACCGATAACGGGCAGCAGCGTTATCGGTGCGATAAGAACAGCACTGCGATCACCAACTCGCCTGCCAAGCTTGGTGATTATGGCACCATCCTCTTGCACATAGTTCGCATAGCACTTGCACATAGTAGACGTGAAAGACACGGTATTGTGGAATTAAGGGCATGGTTGATATGTTGATGGAGCACTCGAAATAAATTAAATAATGACATAATATATAGCAGTAAAACATTGACTATACTTTATCGCTCCCTTAGTCCATGACCTCCGAATTTACTCGAACAACTACATAGCCGAGCGTGACGGTTCGTTTTCTTTACTACAATAATAAAAATACGTATATGCTTTTGAGATTCTTATTTTAGTAGTGTAAGCTTTTGGTTTTGTGGCCATCTCGTGCAGCTGCAGATTGTAAAGACTCGTAGTCAAGAGACACGTCGAGTCAGTAAAATAGGCCGGCCCACCTACGATTCCGAAATAATGGCTAATTCGTTCGTAAATACAAGAATCAAAGTATCCTTATTTAAAGTGGATCTTACATTTCGCACTTACGTCAAGTTCTGAACATGGTGTTGTTTGCCGAGGTATAACCAATTAACATTCAATTATTTTGAGCAACACGCAAATGAAACTTAGAGAAAGGCAAATTCCATTATAATGATGAACAGTTGCTTTATGAAACTTACATTTCTCACACTTTTGTGGTCTGAAATAGATATTTTACCGTGACCAAAAATATCGTTTATCGATTATTTGATTAGGACTTGTTTGTCTTAGTTTTGAATTATTCATGCTTTGCAATAAAGTAAATATTTGACTGTTTACAAAATGCGATTTTGTCGGATATATATTACAATTTGAATCGAATTGGGCAAATGAGGCCGTCATGTTAATTTAAAAGATATTGAGCTTCTATTTTGAAAGGCTTGATATTTTCAGATAGATAACTTCGAATATACTAGAATATCTTAAATAGTCATTGTATATGTAAGATTTTTGAACTATAAAAGTTATGTTTTCATACTATTACTGATAAATATGTAGTAATTATTCTAACTCCACAAATGCCATTTCATTTCTTTTTCGTCGCTGGGCAATGCTTCAACGCACCTCTGGACCGGAGTGTGGGACTTACGGACAAGTCAGAATACCCATTAAAAACCAAACGGAAAACCCTCGACACTCTGTTACCGCGGATGCAGCCGAGCATGATTTAGGGAGGAAGCAGTAGATGCACGAACCTACGCATCCTGTTTCCCAGCCTCCTTCGTCCTGAGATCCCCAGGTGGAACACTCTGCCAACACGTGTGGCAGACGGTCGAATCCACGCAGCCGACAATCTGGTGCAAGTACTTACTAAAACAGTCATTTCTGGTCAACACCTGCACCAGTTTGTAGGATAGCGATCCATATCCTCTGGATAACGATTTGGCCACCACCATGGATAACCATTTGGCATTTCCACCACTATGGCCGTTCCCGCTACTGAGGATCCGAGATGCTCTCTCCAAGGATCTCTGTCGCTGGATCAAGGCTCTATCCGAAAGGACCCTAATGCTTCGAGCCTCGTCTCTTAATCTTGCATCCGGCCTGAACAGACAGAAGAAAGAAAAAGATCTTTATTCTGTAAATTACAGGTATATGAAATACAAACTAAAACAATAATAATAACACTCAATTTAAAAGAGAGCAATAAAATTAAATAAAACAAACTTAAAAATGCAGAAAAGGTCTGCAGCTCAGCATGGTTGCCGTGCGTCAGGCGGGCAGCCTAACACACGGCGCTGATTTTCAGCTGCAGCTCATAAAAATGACGCCACATAAATATTATATCTGTAACATTTAAATAATAATATCGTCGTCGTCGTCGTCGTCGTCGCTTCAACCGATGGACGTCCACTGCTAGACATAGGTCTCACGTAATGATGTTCACAAGGGCCGATCTTGCGCCGCCTGGCTCCAGCGCCTACAATGCGCCGTCCGGTGCGGGGTCGCCACTCCAGCACCTTCGGACCCCAACGTCCATCGGTCCTTCGGACTATGTGCCCGCCCATTGCCACTTCAGGTTCGCGATTCGTAGAACTATGTCGGTGACTTTGGTTCTACTACGCATCTCCTCATTTCTAATTCGATCACGATAATAATATGCATAGAAATTATTATAGAAATACCAATAATTAATATAAGTGCATAAGATAAAAATATTTATAAGTTAATTATTATATAAATTTAAATATTATTAGCTGTTAGCACCGACCCTATAGGAATACTCTGCTACCAAATTTTTTGTTTCCTTTTGCTTATTGTAAAGAAATGTTTTTAATGTATTTTTGAAACAAGTTTTAGTTTTTAGATTTTTAAACGGAGGTGGAATATTATAACAACATTTGGAATATATACATACCCTGTTAAGTGTATTGTATCAGATTATACACGGAAAATTACGTGTGAACGTAAAAGTATAACTAGTAAAAAAATGACAAAGTCAAAATTAATCTTGTGCCAAGATGCAGGTAGTGCGGCGTCCCTTGAGAACAATCAGAGATGTGCAAGCGCCGTATAAGCCAGGGCTGTCCTGACAGTGACGGATTATTTCTTATTTGCGGTTATAAAGTGTTGAGTTTCAACAAGATACAAGGTTACGGTGCTTTTTCATTTAACGAAACCAGTTAATATATTCTGATTTACAATTTATCGATACTTGTAAAATATATATAGGTTTACCAAACTTTGAATTCTTACAATGAGTTAGTCAGTCAGTCCTACAGCCTCCTAATAAATTCTAATAAAATTTTCAATCAGTACTTTTTATCGTTCCACTTGCACTGGTAGTATAATTGTATTATCATCAAGTATGACAATGATTATACTGCATATAAATTAAATTTTAGTATTTATTGATTTATTATTTAAATTAATTAATAATTATTAGTTGTCAGCTCTAACTATCTCAAAACTATTGTAATGGATTTATGTATTGATTTCTAAGACACAAGTTTAACAGTTCGTGCTAAATGCTACAAGGTATTGTAATATATAGGATTAGTTTTATATTACATTTTATATATTTATTTATTGGAGTGAAACTTCTATAGGCGCCTGGTGTTAAAATTTCTACGGATGAAACTCGTGATTAGCGTCACGAAGATGTGCAGCGTTTTTTATGCTAATTCGTTTGAAGTTTAGTTGAATTAATATTTACAAATAACGTTTGGCATTTTAATTTTTCACTCGTCATACATAAAATAGTCATTTGAGATTTCATTAAATTATTTGTATTAGTTTTCGACACTTTTCATATTTTAATAATAATTAAATTAATTAAGTTTCTAACACATCCTTCTTTTTCCTTTCTTCTTTGTTTTGGAAATCTAAAGTTTTAGATTTGTCTAAATATCAACACGACTTAAAAATTAGTTTACCAAAGAAGTTTCACTTCTGGCAAAGGTATGTCAATTCATGATACACTAAAATTGGGAAAATTAATGTACTTAATTATTAACTCAGAATGAACTCAGAATTGTATTTAATTTATGTGTTGTACAGTAAAAGTATGCTTTCTCTCCCTTTCAAGGCCAAATCATTTGCCGAGTATCGACAAAAACTTTCCAGAATTAATTCATACTACTATTTTCCAAAATATAAATAAATAAACTTGAATAAAACGTAGGAAATTGCGTACGTATACTACAATATTTCGAATACGCGTGTGTGTATTTATATTGATTAAACAGACTGTTTGTTTAGGAGCCGAGTGTCAGCCCTATGCACAATACCTTTGTTTATACTAAGAATCTTACTACGTTTGAAATGATTTGATAGTAATGTTATTTAATTATATAATGGTTTGCTCTTTATTTCGTAGAAAATATTAAATTTCATATTTATAAATATATGCAAAATGATCGAGTGGTGAAGAATGAGCAGTAGTCAACGTTATCTACGTATGGGGTGAGCGGTAGCCTGATTCAAGCATTGAAGGCTCTCTATGAGGGTTCTAGTGCTTGTGTCAGAATAAACGGGGCGTACACGGAGTGGTTTCCTGACGAAAGAGGTGTTCGATAGGGATGTGTTTCGTCACCATGGCTGTTCAACCTATTCATGGATAACTGTTTGACTGATTTAAAAGAAAGTATGTATGGATTCAGAATCATGAATTATTCATCAAATGTTTACTACGCCGATGATCGAGTAATACTTGCATCATCTCCTAATGAGCTACAGGAGATGGTAAATATTATGAATGAAGCTTTGAAAAGTAAAGGAATGAAAGTGAATGTAAACAAAACGAAAGTTATGCTTTTTGAAAGAAATGAATGGCAATATTTTGATAGATGGGGAACAAATGGAAGAGGTGAAATAATTTGTATACTTGGGATCTAAATTTACAAAAGATGGAACATGTGAAAGTGATATTGAAAGGAGAGTGAATGCATGGAATATGGTAAATGGTGCTCTGCAAGCCTCTATGAATAGCCAGATGGTGTCTCAAACGGTCAGACTGGCTGTACATGCAGGGGTGTTGGTGCCAACACTTATATATGGTAGTGACAGTTGGGTATGGCAGAAGAATCACATAAGTAAAATAAATGCGGTAGAGATGAGAGCGTTCAGTAGTATGAGTGGATTGAAACTGAGTGACAAAGTAAGAAATAGTGTGATAAGAGAACATTGTGGTATAAAAGCAGATGTGGTGACTAAAATTTATAAAGGTATGCTTAGATGGTTAAGGCACGTGGAGGGAATGAATGAAAGGATAATTGACAAAAAGGATTTCAAAATGAGTGATGAGTGATGAGTCAAAAGTGTGGGAAAGTTGGAAAGGGCAAATGTTCTTGGACCAAATCCAGGACATTTTAAATAAGGGTCAGGTCAAGAGTACTCTAAACCGACGAACTTGTATGAAAGGTTTAATGAAAATGAAAGAATCGAAGGAGATATGCAAAGATAGAAGGTAGTGTCTAAAATTGAGAAAGGCATGCTTAGACAGTTTGGCCATGTAGAGAGAGTGATTGAAAGGAGACTGACAAAAAGGATTAATGAGAAAAGACTGAATATGCAAGTTGGAAGGGGGACACCAAGGTGAAGGTTCCTGGACAAAATCCAGGACAATTTAAATAAGGGCCTGGTCAAGAGTACTCTAAAACGACGAACTTGTATGAAAGGTTTAATGAGAATAAAAGAAGCGAAGGAGATATGGAAGCATCGTGGCAAGTAGAAGGACGTGGTCTCTGCTTACCCTATGGGAATACTCTATGACA
The DNA here is from genome assembly GCA_015832385.1 of Elymnias hypermnestra. Taxonomy (NCBI): domain Eukaryota; kingdom Metazoa; phylum Arthropoda; class Insecta; order Lepidoptera; family Nymphalidae; genus Elymnias; species Elymnias hypermnestra. The sequence continues at coordinate 9,410,957 of JACTOM010000562.1, forward strand.
TTATTATTTTGATTTACAATTAGATTTAAACCTCACGTATCTGTGATTTGTCGATTGCAATATAAAATATTTCTCTCTGGCAAGCGGCGCTTTCCGCCAGTTTATTAGTGACTTCACGCGAGGCGAATATTTGTATGTACCGAGGGGTGAAACTGATCTGTTGGACGTTGTAGAAAAAATAATTTCCTTTTAATATTTGACGGCCTAGTTAGTGCAATTACGACTTTTAGTTTCGCTAACAGAGAACCCGGGTATATTCAATTTAGGCAAATATAGGAAATTGCATATTCTAATTTGTCTCAGTATACACTGGTGGGAGGAGATTTCGGCCTCGGCTCGTTACCGCCTTACCAGCAAAGACCCCGAAAATAAATTAAAAGTGCGTGCGTACGAAGTACAGACGTCAAAAGTAAAACTTCTTTGGCATACTCATTTTAAAGTCTTGTTTATATTTATACAAATCTAAAACTTTAGATTTCCGAAACTTAGAGGGAGGGAAAAAGGAATTTAATGAATTGAATGAACAGAGATATCGTGATGAGGCAATGGTTAACACCCCCGCAACCCCCTTGCGGGTGAAATGTCGTAAAATCCGTTCTTAGCTGACCTCTTCTCGGCAAAATGAATATTCCTACAAAATTTCAAGTCTCTACGCCTTATGGTTCCAGAGATATCGTGATGAATCAATAGATACCTGGATATCTCTTATATATATAGATAGGTATAGATTAGTAGATATCGTTCAATATTCAATATAAAGGGGCATTTAAAATGCGTTACGCTAAAACCGTTATAATGACGGCGTATTTTTATAGAAACCGCTGTCAGGGTGCGATGTGGCATTGCACCTGTTAATTGCCACGATCAGTCACAGGGACGATCGCATGATCCGTTGCGGCTGTCTTATAAATGACTGTTGGCAATTAGTACTACAGGTACAAAAAGTAATATTAATAAAGTCAATTCCTACTATTTCAATTACTAATATCATCTTCACGAACTTCTTAAACTTATTATATAGAAAGTTACCTATTAAGCTTTAACGCGAACTTTCAAAGGTGTTGTAATATTGTGAATTTAAGAAAGAAATTTTTGCTAATTTATAATATTATATCTTTATACTTTTAGTCTTTAATATTAGTTTTTTTCCGCTTTAATTGTTAATTTTTGTTTTATATTCCCATAGCCTGCGCATTATGTAGTTATTAATAGTGAAAACTTCACTGGTCAATGTATTAATTTTATTAGTTTTAGTCTTAGGCACAAAACGGATTTATTTTTTTCCGATATAAAATAAAAAACACGTATTGTGATTTTAATTGAGATTTTTAATAAATTATTTGTATTAATTTTCGTCACTTTTAATATGCCAATTAAATTAATTAAATTCCTAACATATCTTCCTCTTTCCCTCCAAGTCTCAGAAGTCTAAAGTTTTAGATTTGTATAAATATAAACAAGACTTTAAAATTAGTTTGCCAAGCAAATTTCATTTCTGACATGTGTGCTTTGTACACACGCACTTTTAACTGTTTAAATTAATTATATGGAAAGTAACTTTTTAAATTTTTACGCGAATTTTCAACAAAAGTGTTGTAAAATTTTTAGAATTTATATTTGAAAATACTTTGTTAGCGTTTATAATTACATTTGATAATACTGTTAATTATTTTAATTTTAAATTTTAAGTCTTTGCGTACAAATATAAAGGGAACAGCCCGTCAACAAGAATGGATGTGAAGATATAACAAGCTGCTTCAGTGAAAATTACCACATTATACGTCCAACCAATTCAAAAGTCGATATTGTCTTTTCTATTAAGATTTTCTCAATATATTTACCCGAAGCTGGGAAGGCCGTGTGTTCCGCCACCGTGCCACGGAGAGCACGTTAAGCTGTCGGTTCTACGCCTGATCTCACTCCGGTCGTGTCAGATTGCGGTCCTCTCGGACTATAAATGTGAAGGAAAAGGGAGTGCAGTTTTACCTATCCGATTGTCCATTTCAACAGCAGCAAACGTTGCTCTAAGCTTAGGTCCGAGCCTCACAGGAGGCGCCCTTAGAGCAACGTTTCCCCACGACGCAGCAGGGCCCTTCTACGGACCCACCCCTCGGCGAGGCTTCTACGCTCGCCACCCCTCTCGGTTACGCTGTCAAAGCCAGTAGGGCTAACAGCAACTACACACTTTTTTGTATTATATCTACGAACACGCAGCGGAGCAACTTGATGAGTCTATCCTCAAAAACCCCGCTCCCTTATGGTTGAGGAAGTTAATAGGCTGCTACTTACCTTACATAGCCCACAATTTCTTCTGAGCTATGCTGGTTTCCTGACGATGTTCGTATTGGTTTTTTCACCGAAAAGCTCAATAATTTGATATTTCCCTTCCAGAGAACATATGTGTCTTTCTGGATTCGAGCGAAACGTACAATTTCCTTCATGCGTACACCTTTTTGAATTACACTAAAAAAGTGTTGAACAAATTCTTTCATTTACTCATATTACCATCATATAATGGAATGGAAGGTAATGTCATAGATCAATAGTATTTTAATAGAACAAACTTTTCTATTGTCATTTTCTAAAATTGCTATATTGCCTCAACTGCCTCACTGGTCTAGTGGTTAGCATCTTCGACTACATACATCAGTTCCTGGGTTCGAGTCCCGGGTCGGTAAAAATCAAAAATCTATATTGAATTGTCTATTAAGATTTTCCCAATATTTGCCCGAAGTTGGGAAGTTGGCGGTGTAATCCACCCTCGCGCCTGTTCTCTCTTCGGTCATGTCGGATTCCCGTCACATCGGACTATGAGAGTGACGGAACTAAGAATGCACTTGCGTACTATGCATGCCAATCCGCAGTAGAACAGCGTGGTGGGTCTCTGCTCTAAAACCCTCTCTCCTATGAGTGAGGAGGCCTGTGCCCAACAGTGGGACGTTAATGGGCTGCTACTTACTTTAATCTTTGTCTAAACGTTTATTGGAGGCAAGTGATCGGAATATAGGATATATTGAGTAACATAATGGAAAGTGCCTCTTTATATGAAAGCACTAAAAATATTAATATCCACAGTAACAAACACAAAAAAACTTTCGTCCTTAAATATGGTCCAGATGATTTTAAAGACACTGCTAATTCTGTATAAACTGAAATAGATCTTATAAATAAAACATGTAATGCATAAAAATAATACACTAACCAAGTCTATTTAGCTTAAGCAATTAAATCTACAGATAAAAAAAATAAAACAATGAATGGGTATGTTGGGTGGTGCTCCAATGGCGCCCGATGGTCAGTCGGTCACAATCGAAGCGCCGTCATAAAATCTTTTTATAACAGTTTTACAACAAAATCAGGATTCCGTAAAGGATATAGACAAACTATAAGAACACGTGAACTTTATGAAACATTCAAAAGTCATTTGACGAACTGAATTTCATATAATATGCAAATATATGTCGGAGTGCAAGAGTCTGTGGATCGCTGGTCCGTGTGTAATAGTCTGTGGAACGCTGGCGCCATCTGTGTATCGGCGTGGGGGCAGAGTTCTTGAGTGGCGATCGGCCGGAATGGTCGACTATTGAAACTATCGCGTTCCTAGCTATTAGTGTTAAGGAGTTTGTGTAAATTGATATGGGTAACATTAAGTTATTGAAAATTATAATCCGAGTTAATTAATTAAGTGTTTGATTGCACCAACATTACCCACGAACGCCCACAGAATAAGAAATTAAATAATGGATCCAATTAATAACGACGTCGGCGGAGAACCCTACGCCCCTGTGATTTATGCGCTCCGTTCTCTCTTATTCTCCGACATATATAAAAGGTCACGTTATCTCTTCTATATAGACTCATCTATTGATACATACATACGTACATACATAGCATCACGCCTCATTCCCATAGGGGTAGGCAGAGACAACATCCTTCCACTTGCCACGATCCTTGAATATCTCCTTCGCTTCATTGATAATTCACGTAAAAGATTTAATCCGATTTAGAGTTAGTTATTTGGCTTTGTTTTTATATAAATTGTTTAATAAATCAATCAATGTATTACTGTCTTTTGAAATATCGTTAGTCTGGCCGTTAGTTACGACTGTATCACTCTTTCGGAAATTACACTTTTAAAATAGTTTTTAATTACACCTGGAGACATATTGTACATCAATAAACACCTGGATATGTGTAGAGTTTTTATTTATTATTGTGACTCTGTCATATAAGCAAACTCATTATCATTTCTTAGCTATCTTGTGTAGATAATTATTGGCATATTCAAGTTTAATTACTATATTCCCTTTAATATCTCACGCTAATTAATTAGTTTCACTAATATATTCCTATTATCTTATATTGTTTTCTTCTGACGTCCGGCCCCCCTACCCTCTTTTAAATCCGACATGTTATTTAATGGTTCTGCATTAAATATATAGATATATATGTCGGAGGGCAGGTGTCTGTGGAACGCTGGTGCCATCTATCGGCGTGGGACAGAGCCAATAGTGGCAGTCTGGCGGGAGTCTCTCGGCAGTTGTCGAGTGGCGCTCGACCGGAGCGGTCTACTGTTGGAACTGTCACGTTCCTAGTTATTATTGTTAATGAGTTTGTGTAAATTGATATCGGGAACATTAAGTGATTGAACATTATAATCCGATTTAATTAATAAAGTGTTTGATTGCACCAACATTACCCACGAACGCCCACAGTATAAGAAATTAAATTATGGATCCCATTAATTACGATGTCGGCAGAGAACTCTACCCCCTATGCTTTACACTTCCGTCTCTCTTATTCTCCGACATATATATAAGGCACTTATTGTATTGTGTATATATTTAATGCAGAACCGTTGCAAATAAACTATTCTCACTTGACCTGTTACGTATTCTCGTATTCATAAAATCCTTTTTTTTGTACATTTTGCACCTGCAAAGCTCACAAAAGGGCCAAAAGCTTGAACCCGTGTTTTGACAGGTATTTTTACACAACGCGATTAGTGGTGAATCATGCCGCCTTGCCAAATAGTAATCTAGTTTTTATGTTTTTTTATTGTGTGCAGTTTATCATTTGACTGCGACTTCACCTGACAGTAAGTGATGATGCAGATATATAGATATATACCTTTAAAAGGTTTCTATACAGCGTTGTGTTGGAATGAATAATTTGGCTGCTTTCCGACACGTTTATTTTGTATCGTGGTCTACGACCGAAGTCTTTGGTCTTGAAATTAGGTAAATTTGAAGAATCCTTTCACTAAATTTGGCTTCCTGGCAGTGGCGTAACTATACCATCTGGGGTCCGTGGCAAATTCTTTTGAAGGGGCCCGTGGCAAATCTATTGATGGGGCCTGTGGTAAGATCTATTGATTGGGCCTTGCCCCAAAAATCGTCACATGTAGTTATCCAACACTAATAACAGTTTTATTTTCAAGAACATGGGCTTATGCATTTTTATTAATTCATATTCAAAGGACTGGTCCTTTCTTAGGCTATAATCCCCACGCATGCCAGTATTAAGAGACTCCACATTCATCTTCCACTGGCTATCCTTTCGATGATTGAACAACATCTTGAGGAAACCTGTATTCACAATAAAATAAATCTTGTAAAATAAGTGTTAAAATCAATTACAATATATGTATATAACGTTAAGGTGGCATTTTCCGTATATTTAACATTATCTGATATCACCAAAGGTGATATTATGACAATAAAAAACTACATCATGCATAACACACATCTTATTTGAGATATTTGTATTTATTTGGTACTTGCTGTAGCCCGCGATGTCCCCCGCGTATTCCCGATCCCGTGGCAATATGGGTAACTTAATATTCAGTCAAAAATTTGAGTGAAATGAATCACTAGTAAATTTTAAGTCAGTTGTGTGTGTAAATAGCTCTCATGACGAGGGAATGTGAACGAGTGTAGTTAAGTGGTCTTAAACTATCTTGGCATTATTGCCTTTTTGTTTGGGGCATCTCAGTCGAATGGTTTTAAAGTCTAAGTATAAGGATATGGATAGAAACATTCCTTGGGTTTTATATATAGAGTCAAGTATCTTCTATTGCCAACCTTACCTTCCCGCGGTACACGAGACTCTGGCGACCGACAATGGCGGTATAACCATTCATTAGCTGGCTCAAATGTTCCTGACCGACAACGGGCAGCAGTGTTATAGGTGCGATACGATCAGCACTGCGATCACCAACCCGCCTGCCAAGCGTGGTGTTTACTGGCACATCCCTTCATAATACAAATTACACAATCGCGGCCCCTAGTTCCCGGTAGATTCACTATTCCCGACCTTGGCAGCAGTTCGGGTAACGGTGGGGCAGGGGATGCTAAGAACCCCCGGGAGAGATTCCGCTGCCAACCCTGACGACTTGAGCTGGCAACTTATACATACGGTTGCGAAACACGGCAAATGACTATGAGCCTTATTAGAAAGCTCAGGAACACTCAGCGGGCGATGAAACGAGCTATGCTCTGAGTATCTCTTCGGGATCAAATCCGAAACGACGAGATTCGCAGAAGAACAAGAGTTACCGACATAGCTCTAAGGGTGGCGGGGCTGAAATGGCGATGGACAGGGCACATAGCAAGGCGAACCGATGGACGTTGGGGTCCCTAGGTACTGGAGTGGCAATCACGTACCGGTAAACGCAGCGTTGGTAGACCCTCCACCAGGTGAACAGATGACCTGAAAAGGGTGGTGGTTACAAACCGCACAAGACCGTGTATTATGGAAATCCTTGGAGGAGCCCTATGTCCAGCAGTGGACGTCCATCGGTTGATATGATGATGATGACATACGTAGATAGCAACGCCCTCGGGATCTATAGAAGTGTTGGCAACTCCAAAGTCTGTTTCTAAACCTTTCTATAAACTTATCCAAAAGACATTGCAACCCATCGTTTTGCGTGGAATCCATTATGAAAAAATTTAGTAATCGGTAGCAATCGGCAGCACGCAAATTGGAAATTGAGCGGCGATTCTAATTTATATGGAATGCCGATTGGTGGCTACTTAAGGAAGATCAATACCCCAAATTATAGCCGCGAGCGTAAGAGCGACCTAACCAACAATGAATGAATTGATATTATAAGGTCTAACGTAAGCTACAAATAAAATATCTAACTACTAGCCCATCAGGGCCGTCCGATGTAATTGCTGTATGTAATTGCTATATATTTCAATCTACTCTCAAACAAAATCGGACAAGAGCGTGTGAAAGTGAGTGTCAGCAGGCGTGGCATGATACATATCACACATTTCGATGATTACTACGTTGAAAACACCGTATTGTTATCCAAAAGATCTCACGCTCCGAAACTTTTGGATGATTGTATCACGATTGGCAAAAATATCTCTTAGATTTATAAGAGATATTTTTCTTTTTAAAGATTCTGTATAAACTGAAAGTCTAATGTTTGAAAGATTATGGGATGGATAAGCAAATATTCATTTTCTCCTGTTCTATCTACTGTACGATAATGTTATTACTTAATATATCGGTTTTTTTTACGATCAGCACTATTTCTGCACAAGAAACTACAGAATACTCAATAAATCCTAAGTACCTCGCTATTACATTTGTCTGGAATGTAAAATAATCAATAAGGCACTAATATGCTCATAATTTCAACTAATTTTAAAATCAAATAGAATATCAAAACCAATAGCCAAACTAAAATATTCTTTAATTCCAGTAAACTCAGACTTTTTTGTCATTGACTTTACCATCGGTTCGGAACCTGGCTACTACTGAGAGGAATCCGGCAAAAAACTGAATAGTTACTCTTTTCTATACATGAAATATTTAGTATAGAAATACAATTGCATCATCGACAACCATTAACAGACAATATAAAAACAAATAACACACAATTATCATTATGAGATATTAATAAGACAAAATTGTTAATTTAAAGAGATACGCTGTTTTGCAGACATCGAGTTGCTCTGCAATTCGTGTAGCATTGCAGAGCAGCCCGATTTACCAACACAAATAAGTCGAAAGAGTATAACTAGTAGCTGACATTGAATAAAACTGATAACTACACCAACTTCTACGATACATAGTATTTCATAACTTTTCATTAATGAGACCATTATGTTTAAACACCAATTTATTTATTTGAAAACACACAATAAAAGGATACATATATTAATTCTTAAATATCTACGCATAGGGTTGATAATGACAGTGTTTGACACCAAATACATTTGTTCATATCATAATTATTAAGATACTACTATTTTCTGTTAATTTTTAATAGTTACAATTAATATAATTTAAGTAATTCTAATCATTTATGAAACACTAGATCGATTTTATAGCAATTTGGCACCAATAACAATGTTTCAGTCAAATGACGAACCGTATCCTTTATTTAAAATATGTTACACATTATTTTATTTTATATAGACTATCACATTCAACTCTGACAACCTGATTGAAGCTGACTCAACGGATCAATTACTTCATTAAATTTCCCATTACGTTCCTTCGAAGTCTACAATGCCACAAAATCCTAGGAGAACAGCCTTAGAGTTCAATTTATCTTAAGTAAACCCTGTTACCCATAGATTTTAGAGATTTGCATCACTGAGCACTTTGCACCGCCTGCGACCCTTTTTACCAATTCCTACCAAGATTATGTTAGCACAGTCTCTCCTTCTCTCGATTCTTGATTACGCTGACGCAAGTTACACAGATTTAACCGAAGACCAGCTAAATAAACTTGAGCGAATTCAAAATCTCTCTATTTGGTTCATATTTGGTCTGCGTAAATATGACCACGTTTATGAATTTCGCGCTAAGCTCAAGTGGCTTCCAATACGCTTTCGCCGAAAACTACATATACTCTCTCTTCTGTAACGTGTGTTATTTTATCCCAACGCACCTGCTTATCTCAAGGAAAAATTTCAATTTAAGACAGGTAAGAAAAGCTTACGAACGCCTCATCACCTCACATTAATAATAACTGCTCACAAAACGAAATTCTTTGCTAAATCTTTTTCGGCGGTAGCAGTTCTGCTGTGGAACGATCTTCCTCTTGTTTTGAGGGAAGCTCAATCGCTGGAGACATTTAAACGACTAGTAACGGATTAATATCTCTCACTTTAAACGACAAGTAATATTCATTCTCATATCTTTAAGTTTTAAATACATTTATGTAAGTATGTACTATATTTTCTTTTCACCCAAAGGTTGTCTGGAATAAATCACTACTTAGCGATAAGGCCACCTATTTTACTCCATTGTATAACATAAGCATGAGTGATGTTGTAATTCTTTGGTGTACAATGAAAAGTAATCTATCTGTCTATCTATTTTTGCAGAATTATTGCACGAATGATCAGTGTGATCTTTGGGCTTTGTCTATAAATACCGAGGGTTCCACTGGGTTTTAATGAGTATTTTGATGTCCAGCGAGTCCAACTCTACCTTATGAGTAAATTTTTGTGGCGTACGTATATTTCCCAATTTACACTAATATTTTGTGACGATATGATATCCCCACTGCTAAGTAAGTGAGTGCTATAAGGCCCAATCTGGGAACCATAAATATAAAACTATCTATCGTCTGTGTGGAATACACGCAAATGCTGATTTAATAATCAATGTGGAATTTAAACAAATATTTTCATGTAATCTCGAAGGAATGCTCGCGTGCCCCGCGGCAGTTCACACGAAGACATGGGTACCAAAAGACTTGTAAAGTAGGCTTACTTTGAATTTTGATTTCAAAATATCATCCGAGTTATAAACGGACTTGCTGCAGCTTTTTTTACTTTGTAATATTCATTTATTTATTTATAAAGAGTAAGTCAACATTATAAAAACTTGCAGAAGTTTTTCTCCCTTGTGCTGTTATTAGGGTAATGGCACATCGCATACCTCGCTCGGATAATGGTATATCTACTCCCTTCGCTAATATGAGTCCTGGAGTCGATTCTTGGTCATAAACTAATTCCATTACCGCCATGGCAAATGTGGGAAATTGTATTTGCTAATTTATCTAGACTTGGAGTTGTGAAAGGCTTAGGCCGTGGTTAAAACCCTACCAGAAAGACGTGTGTCTCTCTATAACCGCTCTTTCATGTTTGAAGATCGTGGTTCTGGTAAGACCCTAATCGTATACGGATACATGCTTTCCACCCGGTCCTTTTGGTTGCTAACTTCTCTAGCTTATAAAAGGTAGCTTGCCTGGGCCTCTAGACAAGTTACTTGCGAAGATTGCTAACGCTCAAAAAAATGTATGAAAATGACGTTTCCTATTGAAACTAATCGAAAAATTAAACATCATTCTCATACATATGTTGAGCGTTAGCAATCTTTGAGAGTAACTTGTCTAGAGGCCCCTGGTCTCGATTAACTGATCAGCCCATCGTGTCGAGGAACGGCCTCAGGATCTTTTCCTGCCTGTGTTGTGTTAGAGGGTATTCTAATTTCGACGGCCTATATTAGCAGAACAATAGCAGAAGACCTGGGTATGATTGCCAACAAGGATAATTTAGGAAATTGTATTTTCTAATTGACTCTGGACTGCTGGAAGGCTTCAGCCGTGGCTGGTTACCACCACACCAGAAAAGACAAGTCGCAAAGTTAAGGATTTGCGTTCCGATACCCGGTTAGTATGCTTTCATTCTAGACTATATCATCACTTGTACATTACAGTCAAGTTCTAACCTACCAGCAACAAAAAGCTCCCAAGATTTAAAAGAAATATCTAAATATTTCAAATATAAACATTCTCGTTCACACCTATTCAAGCTCGTGTAATATCCTAAAGAAACATGCGAAATATTTGAAACAAATACAAGGCGTATTATATACGTGACAATAACACATTTCTCTATATTAGGCAAAGATGTCAAGGTTTCGAGCACGTTTATTGAGAAGAGATTCGGAAATAACAAAAAAATTTATATAGATGCATACAACTTTAAGAGCAATAATGGATAGGATCAATATTTTAAAGTCATTCTTTACTATCATCATCATTAGAGTAAAAGATTTTTGATTTAATTAATCAATATACATATACTTCAAAATTTACTATTATTAAGTATATGCTTAATTTCAACAGTTCAGCAAACTAAAAACCAACAATTATCAAAAACTGATTTCAAATTAATTTGGGGAACTTATTCAATTTTTCTATTAAAAAGTTTTTAAGAAAGTTGAGAAGTTCGTTTCGCTGACTAAGTTCCCAAGTTCGATTCCCAGCAGCGCAAATTTAGAGTCTGGGAAAGGGTCTGGACTAATGAAAGGCTACGGACATGATTATTTAGTGTAAGAAGCAACTTATATCAGAGATGGTTTTTAGGGCATAAAAACACCACACTGTTCCATTAAGGGTTGGTGGGCATTGGACATTGGGCTATGGACTAACACAAGTGCACTCTCCATTCCGTCAGTCTCATAGTCATATGTGATGGCAATCCGACATGATCGGAGAGAGATATGGCGCTAGGCCGATGGCTTTACGTACCCTCGAGGGAGGGTGGAGCACACCGCCAATTTCCCAAATTTGAATATTGTTACTGACTACTGACTATAGGACTGCCTCTTTGATCTAGTGGTTGGCATATTCGACTACAGACATGATGTCCTGGGTTCGAGTACCATGTCGGGGCAATTCAAAAATCGATATTGAATCGGTCTCTCTCATATGAGTGAGAAGGCCTGTGCCCAGCACTGGGACGTTAATGGGCTGCTACTTACTGCCCTACCGAAAAACATATGCCACCAAGCCATTTAAAGTAAAAGACCTCTTTTCAGGTCAGCGCGTTTTAATCTTAGACACTGTCGTCACTTACCATGAGATGACTTTCAAACGCTTACCTATCAGTAATCAGCTACGAGAGTGCACATGAGGTTATTTAAAGCGGGTAGACTTTTTTTGCTGCCTTTAAGCATAAACCCCAACCCTGTGATCAGGATTATGGGAAACGGCGGAGGAGGTCTCACAATACCCACTAAAATACAGAGAACCCTCTTCTTGCATGAGTAGGACACCAGGGGTGCGGTAACACGTGCCGGCCAGCACCCCATTTCCTTTGACCATAAGAGAGAGCATCCAATGCATTCTCCTTCTCTCACTCGTAAGAGTCTGCCTCCTCATATATTTAAGAAATATACAAAAATAATATTTATACAAAAAGCATGTTATAATATTGAAGATTATTTAAATGAAAAGATGTATGGACTTGATTTCAGTGGCACATAAAAGCTAAACACGTTGTAACGAACAAAAACTATGTCTAAAGGAGTAACCGTTGAGCTTCTTGCCGGTTTCTTCTCAGCAGAACCGACTTTCCGAACCGGTGGTAGATTTGTTACCAACGGACAGACTATTGACGATTCAAAAGAGCTTTTTGAGCCTACTTGAATAAATAATATTTTAATTTGATTTGATTTGAAGGCCACTTACCCCGACATTCTTTCACTGGTGAGCATTTCACCACCAGGCGGTGACGCTGAGGTTTGCCGATAAATATATACACAATATCTCCAACGTAAATTGCTATTCACTGCATGAAATTGGCCGAAATCCAGTTAGGAACAGTTATAATATTATCTGGTTCTATGCAAAAGAAAAGACAACGTACATTGGAGCATCCAAAATTATGGTATTCACTTCATAACAGTTATGAAATATGAACGACTCTCTACTGTAATTACTAAGTACAGTAGCGATATAAACCCGGAAGCACAAATCAAGAGTCTACTATCCAAATTGGTATGGGTAATAAATTTATATTGGGTTATTTATTAGATCTAATTAATTTTAATAGGAATCTGTCTAAATGTTAGAACAGTGTGTGTAAACAACACAATAAATATCATATAAAGACATTTTTATTGCACAAATCAATAATTTAGCAAAGGGGAAATATATAATAAGATATTATTTAAAATTTTATTGCAGAAATCGCAAAAAGGCGGGCTCAAAACTAAAAAAGGGTTTATGAGTCAAGAGTGAATGCGAAAGTTGGAAGGGAAAGACCAAGGCGAACGATCCTGGATCTAATCCAGGACATTTGAAATAAGGGCCAAGTCAAGAGTACTTTAAACCGACGAACTTGTATGAAAGGTTTAATGAAAATGAATGAAGCGAAGGAGATATGCAAGGATCGTGGCAAGTGGAAAAGGATATTGTCTCTGCCTACCCCTATGGGAATGAGGCACGCCTCATTCTCATAGAGGTAGGCAGAGATGTATGATGTATGATGTGCTATGTATGTATAAAGTAAGTAGCAGCCCATTAACGTCCCACTGCTGGGCATGGGCCTCCTCCCTCATATGAGAGAGTGTTTTTAGAGCATAGACCCACCACGCTGCTCACGCGCTTCACTCCCATAGTCTGGTGTGACGGAAATCCGACACGACCGGAGAGAGATCAGGCGCAGGACCTACGGCTTAACGTGCTCTCCGGGCCACGGGGGTGGATCACACCGCCAACTTCCCAACTTCGGGCAAATATTGAGAAAATCTTAATAGAAAACTCAATATCGATTTCGAATTGGCCCGACTCAAACCCAGGACCTCATGTTTGTAGTCGAACATGCTAACCACTAGACCAATGAGGCAGTTATGATGTATGTATGTATGTGTGTTAAACTAAAATGTCATATCTACCAGCTAACCTTTCTGGTACACGAAAGTCTTTGATATATGAGTAGTAGATTTAATATATAATATAAGTTATAGACAGAAACAAGATAAGAAAGTAAGGTAAAACAACAAAAAGGTGTGTATCTTTCTTTGGGTTATTATATATAATATATATGTCGGAGAATAAGAGAAAAGGAGCGTAAAGCGTAGGGTTCTTCGCCGACATCGCCATTAATGGCATTCATAATTCAATTACCATACTGTGGGCGTTGGTGGTGCGATCAAACACTTTATTAATTAACTCAGACGTTCAATCACTTAATATTCCCGATATCAATTTACACAAACTCATTAATAATAATAGCTAGGAACGCGACAATTTCAATAGTCAACCCCTCTGACGGGCCGTCACCCGAGAACTGGACAGACGCGTGCCGGATTATCACTATTGACTCTGCCCCAGGCCGATAGACATATGGCGCCAGCGATCCACAGTCTATTGCACTCCGACACAGCGTCCCACAGACTATTGCACTCTGACATATATTAATGCAAGAATGTTCTTAGTAAATATTTATTAAGTTTCATAAGGTTTTCTGCATTTAAGAAATTAATAACTAATTTACATTTTACTAATCCGCCGTGATACAATAATCGGATTAGCCTCTTAAACGGCTGAACTGATTTTCACGATTTTTTTGTGTATATTTGAGTGGAATAAAGAAATTCTATTTAATAAATAACAGATTTGCCCACATTTCATCGCCAAGAAAAGCAGGTACCTTATCAGACACAATCTTGTGTTAGACTATACATAGTTGGATGACACATTTTTTTTTTCATTTTTTGTCGCTGGGAAATTCGTTTACGCACCCCGACTAATGGGGTCGAGAGTGTGGGACTCCGCGAGGGTTTCGAACTCGCAATACCCAATAAGACCCAGCGGAACCGCCATCAACCATGAGTGGGGGCCAGAGGTTCGTTGAGGCATTCTTCTCTGGCCCCTCGGTTGCAATCGGCTCACAGATATTCTACAGGGGGAGGAGTTGTATGAACCTGCGCCTCGTATTTCGGCGGCATTCACCCTCTCCGTTTGCCGTGTCTCCTTAAGCGAGATTACAGTCTCGCAAAAGGAGGCAACCGCACTCCAGGCCTCCTCACTGGTATGTTTTGCTCATATAATACTTGCCAGTGAGAGGTTTGTGCCGATCAGCAAAGTCATAATGAGTTGTTGAGGTTCCCAGGCGGGATATTCTGAGCGGAAAGAATAAAAGTTGTTAGTTAATCTGAGTTGGTGTTTTATCATAATTTAAGTAATGTTGTTTAATGGGCCACACTTTATTTCATTGCTAACAGGTTGAAGATTGGCTGTGATCACACTAGATGGTAAGTAATGACGATAGTCAAAGATGGAAGCGAGGTAATTTACGTCTAATGATTTCTACACAGTATCGTATCGAAACAGAAATCTCTTGTTTGGCGGTAAGTCTTTGCTGATAAGATTGGTAACTAGTGTTGAGGTTAATAACACTTATTCTTTTATTCATATGTAGGTACATGTACCTGTACATGTTGTTCTATTAATCCTGTTTTATACATACATTTCTATAAAACATTAATACTTTCTTAAGGCTCCACTGACAAACTAAAACTGTAGTACTTTACGAACAAGCTCCGCCAACTAACCAACAGAACGTCATCATGCGCTCCGCTTTACTTAGCCACTATATTTATTAATCAGTTAAGATCTTGCTAAATAAACTTCATTGTACTTGTATCGACGATTATGATAAATCAATTATAAGGTTCAATTTAAATATTCTCCAATCGTATAACGAAAATGGCGAACGTAGCCGAAAACTAAAAGACAAAAAGGTATTTCATTCAATTCGTTTTTTAAATAAACATCAAATCAAAGCCTCCCAACAAGTCCAGACTCCGACAAATTACAAAATCCCATTTCCTAAATTCCTGGAGACCATCAATATAATTGTGAAACAATTAAAGGTAAAGTAAAAGGTAGGTATCAGCCCATTAAAGTCTCACTGCTGGGCACGGGCCTCCTTACTCATAGCACTTGTGTTCTGTACCTGCCAACCCGGCTCAAGGGCGGGTTGGCAGGTACGGAACACAAGTGCGCTCTCTATTTTTTCCCCTCATAATCCGATGTGACTGGAATCCTACACGACCGGAGAAAAATCAGGTGCAGAAACGACGGCATAACGTGCTCTCCGAGGCACGAGGGTAGATCACACCGCTAATTTCCCAACTTCGGGCAAATATTGAAAGAATTTTAATATCGATTTTGAATTGCCCCGACCCAGGACTCGATCCCAAGATCTCATGTCTGTAGTCGAACATGCTAACCCCTAGATCAATGAGGCAGTTTTAATTAGCAAATTACAGGACAACAGTTATTAAAAGTAACGAAAGTTAGGTAGTTTTAAGAATTTCTGGAAGAAACCTGACCTATATCGAAAAGGAAAGTCGGTAGTAGTCAAGAATCAAATGAGCATAATAAATATTGATTCGATTTTAATAAATTGTAGATAACTGTTATTACGATCCGAATAGATGTGAGCGGAAGCACAAATCACACACGCGGTGTTTTATTGGCGGTTTATATGTCATAAATCTGCGTGTAAATACTGGCTACATATCTTACCGGATCCAATAATATTTATATCGGACTAGTATCGATACTATAGTTTTTATTATTTTGGCGGGATCACTGGCGTGGTGGTTGGAGTACTCGCTTTGCTAACAAAGGTCCCGGGCTAGATCACACGTAGGGCGAATTTAAAAAATTGTATTTTCCAATTTGTCCGAGTCTAAACTGGTGCAAGCCCAACCTACAACCAAAGACATTTGTGTTCCAATACGATGCTGTATAGAAACCTTAAGAGGTATATCGCGTCTTACCAGATTGACGCGCTTCCATTTCACACTGTATCATCACTTACCAACAATTGAGACAACAGTCAACCGCTATAGGTTTATTGCAAAATGCCAACAGCAAGTTAAAATTAAATTTACTTTTTGTCGCTGGGAAATGCATTTACGCACCCCCACAAATGGGGTCGTGAGTATGGGACTCCATGAGGGTACGAACTCTCAATACCCACTAAAACCTAGTGGGACCGTCATCAACCGTGAGTGGGGAGCCAGAGGTTCGTTAAGGCATTCCTCTCTGGCCCCTCTGTTGCAGCTTACAGATATTCTACAAGGGGAGGAGTTGTACAAATCTCCGCCTCCTGTTTACTGCACCCCTTCATCAGGGCTGGAGTGTTTCAGCCGCATTTACCCTTTTCCTTTGCCGTGCCTCCTTAAGCGAGATGACAGTTTCGCAAAAGGATGCAACCGCTATCCATGCCTGTTCACTGGTGAATATTGCTCCTAAAATACCTGTCAGTGACAGGTCTGTGCTGATCAGCGACGTCACAAAGAGTCGCTGAGGTGCCCAGGCGGGACCTAGATAGAAAGATACCTCAATGCCTGTAAAATATATTTTAAATTATTAAACTTTGACCATATTTCCAATTACCGTAAACAGCTAGAGCAGCTACCTGTCAGACTCCGTAAAAACTTTTATGGCTTATCGCTCTTATATAATGCACTTTATAATCCTCAGTGTCCAGCCTATCTTAAAGAACGCTTCCATTTCATGTCTGAAAACAAGTCAAATCTTCGTTCCCAATATGAAGATATGCTTATAATACACATGCCACACACAAGCGTAGACGAACTCCAACACCTAAGGTAAGAGACTTGATGGTATGTCTTTGATGCCTTGGAAAAAAGGAAGGTCGTTGGTGTGGGATGCTACATGTGTTGATATGCTTGCACCATCTCACATTGACGCTACCTCCAGATCAGCGGGAGCGGCGGCGTCATTAGCTGACAACGCCAAGAGGCGCAAATATGAGAGCCTTCCTTTAGAATACTTAATTGTGCCTTTTGGCGTGGAGACATTGGGACCATGGGGTCCCGAGGCTAAAAGCATTTTGAAAGAAATTTCATCTCATTTAGTTGATGTCACCCGTGACCCTAAGGCCGGGTGGTACTTCGGACAGCGTATAAGTATCGCTGTCCAAAGAGGTAACGCTGCCAGCCTTATGGGCACCCATCCATTTGCTTCTGATGGCGCATTTTAATATTTTTTTCTGTATTAATTAATGTTAAGGTTCAATATAATGGTATCTAATTAAATAACCATCACGTGTTATTCTAATATGAAAGTGTCAGTTGAAGTTATTTTATAGTTCTTAATTAGCTTTCTTTTAATAAAGAATTTACCAACACAGTTAAATTCATAATACTGTGGAAAAGCCTCCCAATACATCCATCAATCTGACTCATTATAAATTTCGCTTAAAAAACACGATTTATCTGCCGATGCTTAAAGTTTACCTCGTTTAAGTTCGCATAATTTATTGTATGTTGTATGTTTATATATGTATTTATACTTAAGTTATAATGAAATTTTATATTTATATATACGTATGTTGATATAGTTTTATAGCATTTTATGAATTATATATTAATCTATATGTGTAATTGTTAAATCTATTGTTTAAGTAGTGTATAACTGAGTCAATATTTCTCTTTTAAAGTTATTTGCACCTCCCCTTCCTATCTTCTGTTCTTCTCACCAAAGGTTGTCTGGAAGAGACCGTTCTTAGTAATAAAACCGCCTTTGCTCATCCTATCACTTAATGTCTTTTCTTGTATGCGTGCAATAAAGTTTTTAATATATAAAAAATAAAGTCAGATTTTCCATTCAAAAGATATAACGAATTGAAAAATGACAATCTAAAGAAAAGCTATTAGCTCATATTCAAAGGATACCAATGATAATATTTGGATAATAATATTAACTCTAAAAAGTCAATTTAAAAACGAGTCATCGTTATAACGCGTCATATATTTTGGATGCGAAACTATCAAACCTGTACATAATTTAAAGAAGAAAGAAAGAAAAGAGACCACACACACACAACCTATGACATGAAGTGATTGTTTCATAATCGTTAAATAAAGACAAGTACTTTAAGTTTACAAAATGGACAGATTTATCGCCTTGGGGGATTTCAATTTTGCTATAATATGTTTTGAAGAAAGGTATGTTCATTACTCAGTTTCAGTCGATGTCTTTGCTGGTCTCCTCAAAATATCAATTAGAACATTCGCAGAATTTTGCCAGGACTCTCGCTGGTAAATAGCATATGTTATAAGAAAAAAAACTAGATATACACTGAAATGATATAAGTAATACAACATTTAATGAATAGGAAACGTGGCGAAGTATGCGAGCCTTTAATTAATTATGAAATACCATTA
This sequence comes from Elymnias hypermnestra, assembly GCA_015832385.1. Taxonomy (NCBI): domain Eukaryota; kingdom Metazoa; phylum Arthropoda; class Insecta; order Lepidoptera; family Nymphalidae; genus Elymnias; species Elymnias hypermnestra. The sequence goes on from JACTOM010000562.1 coordinate 9,429,935, forward strand.
TTATAATATATAAAGAATTTATGAGTCAAGAGTGATTGGCAAAGTTGTAAGGGGAAGACCAAGGTGAACGTTCCTGGTCCAAATCCGGGACGTTTTAAATAAGGGCCAGGTCAAGAGTACTCTAAACCGACGAACTTGTATGAAAGGTTTAATGAGAATGAAAGAAGCGAAGGAGATATGCAAGGATCGTGACAAGTGGAAAGACGTGGTCTCTGCCTACCCCTATGGGAATTAGGTTCCTTATATTAAAACGATAGTAGTCTTACATAAATTCACATGTATTCATTTGTACATTATAATATCGACGAAATAGTTCCAGATTGCTTTATTACTTATCTGTTTAAAGCCTTTGAAATTATTAAAAATGTTTCACCAAAACACTCTCCATAAGAATTGGTCGAAGCATAAGAAATACACGGTTCACTTATAACTGTTTAAAATGAAAAAAAAAGGTCATCACAATTTCTATTACATTCTCGAAAGTGGATGCAATACGGTACTGGGAAATTAGCTGTAAAGATCAATCTCTTTTTTTTTAATAAACATGCAGTTATTTCGTATTAAATCCACAAAACAGTAGATCACGTACAGTTATACAATTACGCTGATCACACAAAAAATGCATGAGGCGATTTTGATGTACGCAATTAGCCAATATAGAGTGCTATCAACAAAAGAAAGCCAGCATTTGTACTGAGCACCCGCCGCAGGCCGATGCTTTGGTGTAATGCAAAGGAGGTAGATTGTATTTTAGTTTTAATGCTGACAGGTTCGTGCTTGACTATACTCTAAGATAACTCTAACTCTAACCGGGTAAGAGGTAACTCACCTCTTATCGTTTCTACAGTTCGTTCACGTTAACAATGCAGTGAGTCATCATTGTGCGCCGGTCTAGCCCCGCCCCTAACTAATCAAACCTTTTCAAATTACAAGGTCAAGTTCACAGTTACGAGTTGAATCTTCAACTGGTCACTGTGAACTTGGCGTTCTAGAGAAGCCACTTAATAAATTCAAAGACTTTGTTAAAAGAAAGTTGGTCATACTATAACTTGTAGGATTACTTAGACCATAAAAACGCATTGGAATAAACGAATTGCTCTAATTTAAATATAATAATAATATAATAATCTAATATTATATTGTGATGATGATGGTAAAAAAATTGCGCGTGTACTTATTTACACGCGTTAGAAGTTATACTTGGCATAACAAGATAAAAATCTTTAAAAAAAACTAAAATTTTGGCTATAGCTACCTTTAGGGTGTCGGTTTTTTGTAACGGTGTGTGCGCGCATCGTAAAAATTTACTCTCATAAATGTTCCCTAACGCGCCAAAAGAAGTATATCTTCAAAAATACAAAATACCCGGCTGAGTTCGTAGTGGGTTTTCTCACATGGAGCGAAGGAACCCTCGTAACTTTAGATTTTAAGTCGTTTTTTAATACCACCATCAGTCTTACATTAAAATTAATGTGGGGAAAACAAATATTTTGACGATTATTATATTTACTTAAACTTAAGAAGGTTTAGAAATCATTTTTCTGGTTGAGCATACGTATTTTTAATAAGATACCGCAATGAGTTTTAGAGTTACCTCCACATAGTTAGGCATATTATATTGTTGAAGAGAATTCGAGCGATCATAATGTCTGGACTAGATTGCAGTGGCACACAGAAGCAAAATATTACCCATTATAACATACAAAACTAGTTTTAAAAGAGTAACAGTTGAGTTTCTTGCCGGTATCTTCTCAGCGGATTCAACTTACCGAACCGGTGGTAGATTTGCTAGACTATTCAGAAGTGATTTTTGATTCTACTTAAATATAGAATATTTTGATAATTTTAACTAAGTGATCCATGCCGCGATTTACACGGTCTTTAAGTATATTACCACGAGATCGGAAACAACGCCGGTGACACCAGAGAAACAACAGGTTTCAGTAAATCGCTTCTGCTTTTAATTTGTTACCCAATATTTCTCTAAGCGATCAGTCGGTACGGGCGGCAAAAAAATGCAAATTGTCATAAGCCACGGGCTATTCACGAGCAGACATTCCCACAGTAGAGTCGACACGCCTGTGTACAGATAACATAATCATCGTATATTATATTTTTCACATTAACCTATTATACATTGGCGTGACTGTAAAGATTTATATGAGAATTTCTAACATACTTCGAAATTTTTCTCAAAATACTTTTGAAATGAAACTTCTGTAGGCGCATCAGTGTAATTTTTTTAAGGATATAACGCGTGATTAGCGTCACGAAGATATGCAGCGTTTTTTATGCTAATTTGTTTCTAGATTTTTATTTACAACTCGTCATTTGAGATTTCAATAAATTATTTGTATTAATTTTCGACACTTAACATTTTACTGACAATTAAATTCCTAATATATCTTCCTTTATCCCTCCATTTCAGTCTCGGAAACCTACTGTTTGTTTGTATAAATATAACAAGACTTAAAAATTTGTTTGCCAAAGAAGTTTCACTTCTGATATGTACTTTGTATGCACTGCTGGGCACAGGCCTCCTCACTCATAGGGGAGAGGGTTTTTAGAGCATAGATCCACCACGCTGCTCCAGTGCGGATTGGCAGGTATCCTACACAAGTGCACTCTATTCCTTCACTCTCATAGTCCGATGTGACGGAAGTCCGACACAACCGGAGAGAGATCAAGCGCAGGACCGACGAGTTAACGTGCTCTCCGAGGCACGGGGGTGGAGCACACCACTAACTTCCTAACTTCGGGCAATTATTGAGAAAATCTTAATAGAAAACTCAATATTGATATTTGAATTGGCCCGACCCGGGACTTGAACCCAGGACCTCATATCTGTAGCCGAGCATGCTAACCACTAGAACATGAGGCAGTCTCTTATATATATTTCAACAAATAAATAATATATAGATATTTTATAAGTTAATCCTATAACGTTTTATACAAACAATTACTGCTACGTACAAGTCTTAACAAATATTGTACATTTATTTAACATCCAAAATGGAGTGGGAAAGCAAGCAGAACCTTCGATAATCCCACTTGTTTGATCCCGTATTATTTTTTTAGCAAAGAGAACATGAAGCTGGAAGGTTAGACGCAATAGAAAGTTGTACATTAGAAATATATTGAAAATAAGAACTTTATTTGAGTATTCAAAAGTGCTGAAAAATGGTAGAAATTTATTGATATAATTTGTTTACTAAATATGGCAGTTTTTTGTTGATGTTACTGTAAACGTGACTAAGTCCTGCGTTCCCTCATAGACGTTAGCCAACGCGCGGAATCTGAATCAGCTCAACAATCATCGAAGATAACTTATACGTACACGATATTACTTCCACAAATACAAAACAGTGAGTTTTTCAACAAGATACACTCGGTGGCACATTCAAATCATGACGTAAATGCAAACATCTAACAAAAAATTAATAGCTTTTTTGTAACACATTTTCTAATAAAGAAAGTATACAACTCTACAGACCAATATCAAAAGTTTTAACTGACTAAAACCATTTCATATTCATCTTGTAAATACGTTATTCTTGGTTTACTTTCTTTCGTTGGGAGATTCTCTTAGGGACAAACCCTGTCCCATGGGTCAGGACTGGGGAGGGAAGAAGCTACGGAATACCCACGAAGACCCAGCAGAAACTTCGTCATCCGTGTTCCAAAACACACGACGACAGCTGAGCTGTAAACCCTTTCCAGGTGGTGTTACAGGCAGTAATTCTGCGAAGTTATATTAAGTAAGAATACTGTATGTAATACCGCTTTTGAATAAATACTTTTTCTTTCTTTCTTCATCCATGACTGAGTCACCAAAGGTTCAACTTTTGCATTAGTCTCTAATGTCGCGGATAATATACAGGAAAAATCCAAACCTGTCTACCTTATATATCTTTGGTGCTTTATTTATTTTATCGTGGAAGCGATACCACTTGACGGTAAGTGACGATGGTGATGAAGCAAAGTAAATAATCACATATTTCCTAATGCTTTTTCGTCGTCGTCGTCGTCGCTTCAACAGATGGACGTCCACTGCTGGACATAGGTCTCACGAAATGATGGCCACAAGGCCCGATCTTGTGCCTCCTGGCTCCAGCGGTTATCGGCGATCCTCCTTATATCGTCGGTCCACCTTGTGGGGAGTCTTCCTACACTGCGTCGTCCAGTGCGGGGTCGCCATTCCAGCACTTTCCGACCCCAACGTCCATCGGTTCGTCGGACTATGTGCCCCACCCATTGCCACTTCAGGTTCGCGATTCGTAGGGCTATGTCGGTGACTTTGGTTCTGCTACGGATCTCCTCATTTCTGATTTGATCGCGTAGAGAAACTCCGAGCATAGCCCTCTCCATCGCACGCTGAGTGACTCTGAGCTTCCGAATGAGGCCCATAGTCAGCGACCACGTTTCCGATCCGTAGGTAAGCACTGGCAACACGCACTGTTCGAAGACTTTAGTCTTCAGGCACTGAGGGATATTGGACGAAAACGTCTTCCGGAACTTCCCGAACGCTGCCCAACCGAGTTGGATTCGGCGGTTGACCTCTTTCTCGAAATTGGACCTACCTAGCTGGACTATGTGTCCCAGGTATGTATACTCGTCAACAATTTCGAGTGTAGAGTTCTCAACGATGACTGGGTGGAGCGGAACATGGATATTGGACATAACTTTCGTCTTATCCATGTTCATTTTTAGGCCCACCTGTCGAGAAGCTCTGCTGAGGTCATCGAGCATTGCATTGAGATCTTCCAGAGTCTCTGCCATAATGACCACGTCGTCGGCAAACCGTAGATGAGTGATGTACTCGCCGTTGATGTTGATGCCCAGTCCGTTCCACTCCATAAGCTTAAACAGGTCCTCCAACGCCGCAGTAAAGAGCTTCGGGGAGATAACATCTCCCTGTCGCACTCCACGCTGCAGTTGGATAGACTCTGTGCTTTGGTCCTGTATACGGACTGACATAGTGGCGTTTTCGTACAAACACTTCAACACGTGTATGTACCGGTGGTCAATTCGGCATCTCTGCAAAGATCTCAACACGATTCATGTTTCCACCGAAGCGATTATTATTATTATCGATAATATAATACTAATCGATTATTATAATCGATTAGTATAATTCCAGTACACAAAATAATTATAACCCAGTAACATTGTTATTTTATTTATGTTTGTGCGTAAGAATTACTTATTTTATCTATAAATAAATATACCTATGTCTTTTATTGCAAACTTTTAAGTAAATATAAAAGAGACAAGAAATTTATACATTATAGTACAGACCAAGTTGATACTCTGGATTCGGTGGATCGCCGGGCCAGGAGATTCATAGGCGACAAAAATCTCGATAAGAGAATGGCAAGCCTGTAACATCGACGCAACGTTGCCTGTCTGTCGGTATTCTACAGGATTTATTTCGGAGAGTGTGCGCAGGAACTGTACGATCTTGTTCCTCTGTCGCCTTTTTACTTGAGATCATCAAGGCACAGAAACGATTGGCGTCGGTACATAGTGGACATCCCAAGATTCCGTACCAAGCGTTTTACCCAATCGTTTCTGAACCGCACTGCAAAGGAGTGGAATGCTTTACCAGCTTCCGTGTTTCCTGACTCCTACAATCCGGGTACTTACAAATTCAGAGTGAATTCCTTGGCAAGCGCGGTCCACCCTAGGCTGCATCAACACTTAACACCAGGTTAACCAATTATTTTTGTTCAAAAACAGTACACTTTGCAAGTATTTTGTAGGCGTATAAAAGAAGATAAACTAATAACGATAGAAACTTTAAATAACGATAATAAGGAAGTTCGTCTAATAATGTAGCCACATCCGAACAACTTTCATTTTACATATTAAATTTAACTTTAAAAACAGCAGATAATGTTTTAAAGAATGTTGCGATTTCGCACTACCAATAATCAGTCCCTAGTGAAAATACCCTTTCAACAGTACCATTTTTTTGTCGAGGGGGAAATCTTTATAAATTTTCATGTCGGATATGTTCTACTCTAAAATGCCAAAAACTTCACCGATCTTTTGCCGAGTTCTATTTTATCGTCGTTCCATTTCTTAAATTTTTCTTCATTCATTCATAAATTTACTGTTCGAATTTCTTCAAAGAGACAATTTTCATTAATAACAATATCTTTTATTTCCTTAAATTCGACTGCTGAAGAAGCTTCTTTCCATTCAATTTTACTATTTAGAAGGGTCGATATATAAAAGAGTACAAAACTCAGTAAATGAGTATAGTTGGTCACCTTATTTAATCGGACATTATCGAGGAATATCATTGTTTTATGTCTATATACAAATAGAATATATATAAGAGATCAGTTCTTAAAGCTATTATGTTAAAGTACCTAATTGTGCTTTACCGCCATAGAATAGTAAGTAGCAACCCATTAACATTCCACTGCTGGGCACAGGCCTCCTCACTCATAAGAGGAGTTTTATAGCATCGATCGGCCACTGTGCTTCATTGCGGGTTGACAGACATAGTCCACAAGTGCACTCTTTATTCCTTCACTCTCGTAGTCCGATGTGACGACAATCAGATACGTCCGGAGAGAGTTCAGGAGTAGGACAGGCCGGTTTACGTGCTCTCCGAAGCCCAGGAGTGAAGCATTGACAACAACCGACCCGGATCTCTAATCCAGTACCTCAAATCTGAAGCCAAACATGCTGACCACAAGACCAATGAAGCAGTTGCCATCTCCATGCTTTTGGTTAAATAATGCTTAATAGAAAATATGAAGCACTTGGTTGCATTATATATGGCCTTCTAGGGCATCGTATATTCGTAGTTTTAGATGATCGCTGTAGGCGGCTTGTGATTATTAGAGAAGTTTCAATTGACAAACATGTGTCGCAGTAAATTGACATCCTGCTACAAAGGAAGCTGCAGTGAAAGAGTATGCACAGCATTATGCAATTACGAACAATGATCAAATAACATGAACGTCACTTTTGCATATGCAAAGTGTAATTATTTTGTATTTATTATTTAACCGTGGTGTTCAATTTCATTAATAACTCAAATATATCCACTGATTTTGAAGTTTCTCTCGGATATCATATTTAGTTCGATAAACCAGTAATAATCAAAAGATTGTGATCCCAAAATAAAGAGAGCGTACTCAAAATAACCACTGCTTGCAATTATTTTTAAAATGGCATTAATAACTAAAATTTACCACTAAAGTAAAGTAAAATAAATGCGGTAGAGNAAGGTTTAATGAGATTGAAAGAAGCGAAGGAGATATGCAAGGATCGTGGCAAGTGGAAGGATGTTGTCTCTGCCTACCCCTATGGGAATGAGGCGTGATGCTATGTATGTATGTATGTATTTACCACTAAATATATAATTTAACGGATTTACATCGCGTATAAGTATAATAAAAATATGCCATGGTCTACATTATTAGTAAATATTAATTTTTTCGAGCAAATTGGTCAGTCTTGTATAAACATTATCGTGTTGCACAACAAAGATGAAGAAGGAAGCGGTGATAAAAAGACAAACGTTCTAATTAATTCTAATTGTATAATGGCAGGGAGCATGCATGCTATTCCAGGACTTTCTAGTTCAAAATTTCTACAGATTTCTACGGATCACCTTATTCCCTGACCTTATAACATAGATCAACATAAAATTTGACGAAATTGCTTTGCTTAGAATAAAGCTGAAGAGTATGTTTGCTTGAACGCGCTAATCTCAGGAACTGCTGCTCTGATTTAAAAAATTCTTTCAGTGTTGCATAGACCATTTATCTAAGAAGACTAGAGGCTATAAATAATCACGTTAAAATCAATAGAAGCGGTGCACCAATGAAGCACGTTTCAAAATCGGGTTTTTTTCCTTTTGAGAGCTTCCAAAGGGTGCTCTGCGAAAACTGTTAAAGTTACGCAAATATCATGTATGAGAGAATTGTTCCCCTTTAAAATTTCTAAAAAAAAGTCTCGGACAACAGACGTCTATCTTTTAAGGTTGTCTCAATATAACCTTTTTTACGCGAACCATATTTGTTGTAAAGTGTTTTTATAAACATTATATTAGTACATAATACTACGTGGGTAACATCACGAGCAGTAGCTTGCATTGTCCTAAACGTTTTTTTATTCATAAAGTAAATAGTGTCCATGAGTAGGGACTTTATGAACAGACCGTAAATGGAAAAATCACTTGCGTCATAAGTTGACATATGCACGATTGCATGTACAACAAATGTCAAATACAACGTACAAACACACAATGATCACCGGTAACTTTTATTTTCAACAATCTTATGACCTCTCACCTCTTATTGATTCTATTCAATGTGTTGTAGGGAACAAAGTGGTGTATTTCCCATTCGAGGAAAGTATTTACAGGTATACTGTTATCTTATTTTAAACTTTATTTAAATAAATGAAAAGAGTGGGATATTTGATACTAGTTTACCATTTATAAGACAAGTAAATTGTAAATTGTAAGGTAGGATTAAGATATGAAGTTGTTCATGTGTTAAATTTGAGAAAGCCTGAAGATTATAATTAACCTTTACTCGAATACATTGAATTTTTAGCAACTGCCGGCGATAACTCCTAATAGACTACACCCCCTTGTAAAAAAATAACTAGAGAAATAAATCAACGTGAATAGCGCTTAGAAAGCTGTTTTTTTCCGACAGGAAAATCGTCATGGATACCCAGAGCATCACGGGGGACACATTCTGGGTTATGCCGGACTTTTACCGGCTAAAATCCTGTCGGTGTCGATCCTTCACGTCGCCTTGTGACGGGAAGTGCACGGCAATGCTCAATCTCAGCAACCCGACGGCGATGCCCGTTGATATAAGGGCCCTCTTTATTTTATTTGCCTTTACTTTAATAGGATGGCATTTCTGGAACACCGGAATGCTGTTCATAAGCCTAAGGAATTCTCTGTCGGGCAACATACCCCGTATCTGCTGCCCAAAGATTATCACTAGGGGGGAAGACGACGGTCCTGGGCCGCCCATCTGCGTTCGCGAATGGCGGGAGTGGCTACGCTGCCCACCATAGCTTTAACTACAGCAGGCAACGTGAGGTCAACACATCCAATAGAATTTAAGAGAGCGGTTCTCTCTTCCGACCAATAAGAGCACGTCACCATTGAGTGTTCTACCGTGTCAATGGCAAAACCACACCCGTAGCACTCTTCAGGCGGCAGCAACAGCAGTGTACCGACAAGACCTGTGTGAGGTGGAAAGTCATCAAGCCGTGTGTCCGGCCCATCCATTGACCAAGCACGGGCCGTGTGGCTTCTATGGTCGGCCGACCAGCTGTCTGCTCCCAAAGTCTATTTCACCACTTTGTAAGCATGGTAAATGTTTGCAATCTCATTAGCTTCCTTTCATCACCAGGTGCAAAATATTCTCCCCGTCGTTGGGCATCCCTCCTGCGCCGATAAGTGTTAGCTAAGACTTCCGCCTCCAGATCCCAAGGCAGGGTACTTCTAATATCATAATCTGTATGTGTATGTAATAAATGAAAAAAAAATAGTTAATATTTTAAACAAATAAAATCACTTCTTATCATTTGTTTGTAAATATGTATGCAGGCGACAGCAGGGTATGTGGAGTGTGTGGGGTCCTATTCTGTCCAAACTGCGAGCCGATGCCATGTTTTCAAGTGTTATAAATGTTTGTAGATATTTCTATCAGTTTAGGAGCACTCAAAACATGTAACGATTTCAAACATAATTCCTATCATTTGAATATGTTTAAAAACATTTTTGACAACAGTGTGGCAACATCATCATTCCAAATTGCTATAAGATAACATTAGAAATGTTTATATTGTCAAAAGCACTAAGAATGTTACAGATGTTGACTATCTGAACGGGTACATACCACGATGACGTTTTTTCAATTTTGCCGATATTTCGACCCAGTTGCATGGATCGTGGTCACGACGTTACTGCTGTGGTCGGTTGTGTCAAGCTGTCAAAGGCAAAATCTGTCTACCCTACGTCTGATCCTTTTATTTTACACGGCACCCACATCCATTTTTCGGCATACTAAACTCACAACGTCACGTTTTAATTTTGAAAAATTGCGTCGTTTGTTCATTTGATATAGCTTCACCACTGGATTCCACGTATCAGCCAGCTTAAAAACATCTTCGCGATTGAAATTAGGTTATTTTTTTAATTTCAATGGCCTTGCGAACTAATCTCGGCATATAATGGCCGTCCGTGGAAATAACTTTTGGGCTATGAAGTTCTATCCAGTGTTGAGTTCCCTGCTGCAAAATTAAAAAACGCCATCGTGGTATGTACCCGTTCAAATAGTCAATATGTTAGTAAACCACGAAAATTTAAGTTTAAAACATGTTACAGATGGTCGTAAAAATTTAAGGGGATTAATAAAAGTTTAACTTTAAAACCGAATGGAGAAGATACCCAATAGTAGCTATTAGAACCCCACGTTGGGGTAACACGCTGACACCTACGTCTCTATCTGAGCAAACAATCCGTTCAAATATGGTCTGTTTAAGTTGTGACCTCCCGAAATTTTCCCAGGGTATCACGTTGTGGGAGTTTGTTGAACCTATTTATGAATGAACTTGTGTGACGAGATGACTAGCAGGTATTGTTCGCGGTTTGTATTTCCATTTTTTTATACACACCAGTAATGTACACTCAGACTAAGTTCTACCTGTTAAACTTTAAGCCTGTGTCTACAAAGTATTCACAAACATAATAACTTATAGCGTATCCTTGACTGGTTGAAATGGCGAAAACAAATAACAAGATTAATGATTAGTTTATGCCCAATACTATACACTGAAAGTCGATTTAAAGTTTACGCGTGTTAACGCGTTTATTAACTAAAAGACAGATTAGAATAATGAGTAAGTTATTGTTACGAATGACAATATTAGACTAAGGTAAGTAGCAGTCCATTAACGTCCTACTGCTGGGCACAGGCTTCCTCACTCATGAGAGAGAGGGTTTTATAGCATAGGCCCATCACGCTGCTCCAATGCGTATTTTTTCCATAACCAATGCGTTTTCATCAGAGTAAATTATGAGAAAATATATCGCTGAAGAAGAGATATAATTATTTTATACTCAATACTTTAGTTTTAAAGTGTTAACGCGTTTATGAACTAGCAGACAGAATAACAACGTTAAAAGCGTTTGTTACAAAAATTAAATGTATTCGAGTAAAGATTAATCAAAATTTTCAGGCTTTCTTCAATTTTACATTTATGAACAACTTCATATCATAATCCTACCTTACAATTACAATTTTCGCCTCTTATAAATGGCGATGAAGATTAGAAACTTCATCCTTAACATTATGAATCTTTCTATAACTGTCGATAGCATTTTATTATAAACGACGTTCCTTTCAATTATGTGGCACTACGTAATATATACTAGGCATTACTAATTTATTTTTTTAGATTTACGCATATTTGAATATTTTCCTTACACCTCAGTTGAACTACAAAATTTTTCATTTGTTTTCTTACGTGGAAAATTACATGATTTTTATATCTTTACTAGCTGACCCAGCAAAGGTTAATTTGCCGTTTAATAACTATTATAGCTATTTAAAAATAGGGGAAGGAGGGTAAACATTTAGGATTAAATGTATTTTTTAATTCTACACCACAAAAAAAAACAATTTTTATGGTGAGCTATCCTTAACACCTAGGGGTATAAAAATTAGTTATAAACCTATTCTCATATCTACTGCATATACATATAAAATTTCATCAAAATCGGTCAAGCCGTTTCGGAAGAGTATAAACACTAAAACTGTGTCACAACAATGTCATATATAAGACTAGCTGGCCCACCTAACGTTGTTTTGCCACATAATTAATATTACAGCTGTTAAGAAATAGGGGTTGGTGATAGAAAGTTGAAAATTTAGGGTTGTATGTATTTTTGTACGCTGTATCACAAAAATATAAAAACAAAACAATTTTATCAAAAAAAATAACAAAATCAAATTTTGGGGTGGATCTCCTTTAACATTTAGGGGTTTAAAAAATAGATAGTAGGCGATTCTCAGACTTACTGAACATGCATAAAAAATTTCATAGGGATCATTCACATTGTGACACGAGAATTTTATATATTAGAAGATTAGCTGACCGGGCAAACTTTATACCGCCTCAGAATTTATAAATAAAAAAGCTGAATCTTAATTGCAGAATGTTTCAACTTGAAATAAAGAATACAACAGAAACGTACGTACGTAATCAAAGAAATGCCACCTTTACGACCAGATTCCCGCCAAAGTCCGTCAAATATTATAGTTGCGATCAGAAATTGTTGGTTGTCAAAGTCAAATGTCAAAAACAAATTAAAAATACTTCACTTTTTAATTTAATTGATTTCTAAACGACTGGAGGAATATCAAATGTTTCACAGATAGACATTGTTTCTAAGGGAAAACGAAAGTGTTGTTTTCACTCACCTGTTCATATTTAATCATCTTTTAAACCTTCCTTGGACTTCCACGAATAATTCAAAACCCAACATCAGCCAATCATTCCAGCCATTCCTTAGTTTTAGCGAGACTAACGAATAGAAATTGATTTATATATATATTGACCGCCATTTATTGAATTCATTTGTTTCAAAAAATATGATTAATGAAGAATCGCTCGACCGATTTTGTACAAACTTCACATAAACCATCTACTAAATAGGTGAGCCCGTTCTTGAGTTATAAAATTACAACGAAAAGTGGCATTGATTTTTATATATAATAGATATATCTTGTTTTGTCGGAAAACGCTTGACTATCTTACCTCTTGGCCTCGCTGGCGCAGTGGTGCGAGTATTCGCTTTGCTAGCGGAGGTCCCGGGTTCGATTCCCGGTAGGACGAATTTAGGAAATTGCATTTTCTAATTTGTCTGAGTCTGGACTGGTGGGAGGATTCGGCCGTGGCTAGTTACCACCCTACCAGCAAAAACGTACCGCCAAACAAAGAGATTTGTGTTCCGATACGATGCTGTGTAGAAACCGTAAGGGGTATATTGCCTCTTAACAGATTAGCGCACTTCCATCTCAGACTGTATCATCACTTACCATCAGGTGAGATCACAGTCAAGTGCTAATCTGTCAGCAATAAAAAAAAACCTTTTGGAAAATGACAAAAAAACTAGTTGCATAAAAAAATTAAATTACCACGTACTTGAAACTTTATTATAAATATGTCAACTACAAATTTTAAAGATCTATTAAAATTGAGTGGATGAATAAAAAAGCCTTTTGTTTTTAATAAAGATAAAAAACTTCAACAAAATATATTTAAATAAAGAGGGTATAAATAGTACAAAAGTTTACTATATACCTGTTAATAAAAGAAAATTTTGATAAGTGTTGTGTAACAATCTCAAGAGTTGAGAAATTATTATATGTTATTCCTATAATTTAAATAATTAATATGCCAACAGAGAATGTGGAATAAATATTTACTTCACCTTTGACACTTCAAAGCTAAAACTAGAAACTAACTCGTAAAAGTACTGCTTCAAATCCCATTTGGAAGTGACAAAGATGTAAATCTAAATATAAGATTTTTATCAAAAAATCATTACGTGTTATTGTTTGGGAGTTATTTTTGTTTTTATCGTGAAACGGACACCGAAACGCTATTTATTTGTTAATTAATTAAGTTTAATTATTTTCTAATTGGGAATTAATTTTAATTAACGATATGTTTTCTTACTAATCGTCTTATTAAATGATATCTGTAGATCTAAGGCAAAGCGGTACAAGTGGGAATCTCACAAAACGTCGTAAAATCTAGAGTTGCGTGCATAATGCAGTGGTTACACCAGGGCTGTCAATAACTTTAATTTAAAACGGAATAAATAAATGAAACTTGTGTATCTGTTTCTAATTTCCAATTTCAGCAAATGTATATAAAAGAATATACGGTACTTCGTCGTCGTTCGTCTCAACCGATGAACGTCCACTGCTGAACAAAGGTCTCTTAATTTCAGACGTCATCGGTCCATCTGGTGGGGGGTTTGCCGACGCTGCGATTTCCGCCACTCTAGCACTTTCGGGCCCCAACATCCATCGGTTCTACGAACTGAGTGTCCATTGCCACTTCAGCTTTGCAATTCGGTAAGCTACGTCGGTGACATCTTTCTAGTAGTCTTCTTACGAGCCCCATAGTCAGCGGCCACGTCTTGGAACCATATGTAATCTCTGGCAACACGCACTGTTCGAATACCTTAGTCTTCAGGTAGTGAGGAATTGTGGAATACGGTATTTATATTAATAAAAGTCTGTCAAACTGTATTTTTGGTTACAGCTGATCTCTAAACGTTATAATCCGATTTTGAGTGGTAACTTGATGTTGTAAAGAGTAACTTGAGCGACTTTTAATTTAGAAAAAACAGGCATATAATAACTGTTTATTATATATATATATGTGTGTGTGGGTTCTATAATTCAATTTTCAAACTGTGGGCGACGGTGGGATGTTGGTGCAAGCAAAACACTCTTAAATAACTCACATTATAATGTCCAATCATGTAATGGTACGATATTAATTTACACAAACACATTAACAATAATAGTTAGGAAAGCGACAGTTTCAACACTCGACCGCTCCGGCGAACCGTCCCTCGAGAACTCCCGAACGCGCTACGAGCTTGTGATTCAGCTCTGTCCAGCGCCGATAGATCGCGCCGGCGTTCCGCGACCTATTTGACTCCGACACTCTTTTATAGAAACAAAACGTATTTTTTTAGTTTATCTCAGACCAACCGCTTTGTTAAATATTCAAAATCGTTTTATTGGAATAAATCTGTTTCTAAGATCTTATATTTATTTGTACTTACATTTTATTTTTTCATTTTGATGGCGGTTTTACATACATGTGGTGAATTTTGCTAAGAGTTTATAGTAAGAAAAATTTCGAACTTTTTCGAACCAAATTGCGAAAATTAGAACTTAACTGGATAAAGTTGTTCGTATAAAAGTTAAAATATGTTTAATACTTCACACTCTAAATCAGTTTCAAATTTCGTTTTCATTTACTAGTTCGCTGGACAACCCTAAATCATATGATTATAGAAACTGATAAGTTAACTTTAGGAGGATCGTAATTTCAACAAATTTTGATACTTTACTTTTTAAATTTTTGTAAAAAAGTACTCACATTATTTCTGTGTAACATACTTTTGAAAACAATGCTTTTTTAAATAGGTAACTTATCTCGTAGTAGTTTCCATGACTAACTAACATTACCCGTGCACTGTATTTGTCTGGTTTTGGTTATTCAATAAATATGTCAACTTTGTTTGAAGAGAACGAGAAATCCAGATTCATCGTACAATTATTACGTATATAACTAATGAAACAAACAATTCAAGTATTAAAGCGAGCAAGTGTCGTATACAAGCGTGTAAACGTTAAGATATACCTAAGTCCAATTCTTATACTCGGAGAAACCTGTTACATTTTTAACTAATAGTATTAGCATCAGTTGCACAGCAAAGTGGCCCAACTTACACATTAAAAATATAATAAAAAATATCAAGAATATAACTTCAAAAAAATTTAAGTTTGTTCCAGTCAACATATCTTACAAAAGCGTTTTGTTATAAACAAAAATGGTTTTTTTCAACTTAGTTAAATATATATATTGTCATAAACTAAAATGGTAACCGATACTTTTATTACATATGAAATTGCCTTTCCTGGATGAAGCATTACCTTACATTTGGTAAGAGGCGATATATTTCGTATGGCTTCTACACAGAATCGTACCGGAACACAAACTCTTTGTTTGATGGTACGTCTTTGCTGATAGGGTGGTAATTAGCCACGGCCGAAGCCTCCCACCAGTCTAAGGCAAATTAGATTTCCTAAATTTGCCCTACCGGGGATCAAACCCGGGGTCTCTGCTAGCAAAGTACTAGCACCACTCGTTAGATAGTAAAATACTTTAATATCTGATATTTTAGATCCAAAATTAAGCATTATATAGATTTATAGCTACAAAAGACAGAAATATCATAAATTTTTGGTTGCATGCTTAAAAACCTATACAATATATAACTTTTTAACAAACATAAAAAAAATCCATACCCAAATCGTACGTAAGTACGTTAATATTAAAAAAAATAAGTAGCAGCCCATTGACGTCCCACTGCTGGGCACATGCCTCCTCGCTCCGAGGAGCGAGGGTTTTAGAGCATAGACCCACCACGCTGCTCCACCGCGGATTGGTAGGCATAGTACACAAGTGCACTCTCCATTCCTTCACTCTCATAGTGCGATGTGACGGGAATCCGACACGACCGGAGGAGAGATCAGGCGCAGGACCGACGGCTTAACGTACTCTTCGAGGCACGGGGGTAGATCACACCGCCAACTTTCCAACTTCGGGCAAATATTGAGAAAATCCTAAATAGAAAACTCAATATTGATTTTTGAATTGGCCCGACCCGGGACTCGAACCCAGGACCTCATGTCTGTAGTCGAACAGGCTAACCACTAGACCAATGAGGCAGTCCTTTTAACGTTAATATTATTTAACTATAATTAGAAATTATTAACCTCATAAACATCTTTATCTTTATTCATCGATCCTTAAAAATATTATTCCCACATTCAATCCGAAAAAAAAAACTTTTTATTTAAACCACTTTGATTTTCTATCTTGAGTATAAACTACGAGTAAACAGCATAACGTGGGCGTATGACTGTAAACAGCCGTGAGAAACCCTTACTTAATAGACGAGAATTTCTTAAAAATATTCAACAAGTTTTAAATAAAACGGTATGTCCTTTAGATAAACCTACCATATCTGTACTCGTAAATGTGAGTACTAATACTATTTCACAGACATTATAATTCATACGTGTATATATTCAGCTTTTTTTGTCGCTGGGAAATGCCTTTACGCACCCCGACGAAATACTTTCCAATCGGGAGTGTGGGACTCACAGATTACAGTATACCCACTAAAATTCAGCGGATCCCTCCTCATCCATGAGTGAGATCACCAGAGTTTCCCTAGCTGCATTCTACTCTAGTGGCCCGGATGACACTGAACTCGAGGACCTACCACTCAATAGGGTGAAGCGTGAGCGCATGCGTGTGACTTCTGCCGCCAAGTCTCCTCCGACGGCGAGGGAGAGCTTCAGCCTCTTGCTCCCTTAGCCTGTCATTTGCCTCCTTCACCGAGATGACGGTCTCTCAAAAGAAGGCAACCGCCCTCCATCCAACTTCACACGAAAGCATTACCTCAATTATGCTCTCCAGTGAAAGATCTCCTTTAACCAGCGACAACAAGATATGCCGCTGGGGTGCCCACGCTGGACATTCCGCCAGGGTTTTGTGCGCCGTATTTACAGGAGCACCACACTCATGACAGGCGGGCGTTTCCTCACGGCCAACGACCTGGTGGAAGTACTTGCCGAAGCAACCATGGCCGGTCAGGACCTGCACCAGACGATAAGAAAGAGATCCGTGCCCCCTGGTCAGCCTAACGAAAATGAAGTTTTAACGGTAGATGTTTATTTCTTTAACTTTACATTACTTACAATCATTACTTGATTGTTAGTAATGTAAAGTTACTTTAACTTGTGGTCGCCCTTGAACCACAATTAACTTAAATTATGAGTTTGGACATTATTAAGGTTCTATTGTCAAAGGCTACACTGTTTATTTGCAATTTCTTTCTGCATAGTTTGTTTGTATAATTATTTAATGTATTTGCATGAGTTAAAATCATAATGCGCTGAATAATGTTCTGTCTTCTTTATATAACAATTCCTTTAGAATTTCGGAGAAGGAAAATATTTCCATTAGGACTATTTAACCGTGTAATATATCTAGACATTAGCGCAGTAAAAAATATTAGCAAATCTATTACAATTTATCGCCAAATTTCAGCGTTCGTTCAGATTTTACTTTTGCTATCTTATTTATACTGCAAAAAATTAAAAGTGCGTGCGTACAAAGTCCACATGTCAGAAGTGAAACTTTCTATGGCAAAATAATTTCTATATTTATACAAAAATAAAACTTAACATTTCCGAGACTTACGAGGGAAGGAAAAAGGAAAAGTGTCGAAAATTAATACAAGTTTGACAGCTTCGCTGGCGCAGTGGTGTGAGTACTCACCTCGCTAGCAGAGGCCCCGGGTTCCATCCCCGGTAGGGTGAATTTAGAAAATTGTATCTTCTAATTTGCCTTAAACTGGTGGGAGGCTTCGGCCATGACTAATTACCACCTTACCAGCAAAGACGTACCGCCAAACATAGAGATGTGTGTTCCGGTACGATTCTGTGTAAAAGCTATATGAAGTATATCGCCTCTTACAAGATTAGCAGGCTTCCAGAACTGTGTCATCACTTACCATCAGATCACAGTCAAACGCTAAACTGTCAGCAATAAAAAACAAACAATTCAATGAAATCTCAAATGACGAGTGGCAAATTAAAACCCCCCATTGTATTTGTAGATATTAAAACTACCTAACCTTTCAATGAATCACTCCAATAAAGTTGTTGGATTTTTTTTTTCGCTGGGAAATGCCTTAATGCACGCCGATCAGAGTAAAATCTTATCGGCAGTGTAGGACTCGTTGGTAAATCAGAATACCCACTAAAACCCAGCGATACCCTCCGCTTCCTTTACTGGAGCACCAGAGGATCGGTAGACGCAATCTACCCTGGCACTCCGGAAGATTCCTCTGGGAAACTTAAGAAGGAGGAAGGAGAAGCGCAAATCGACGCCTCCTACCTCCCAACCTCCTGCGCCGAAGTAAAGGAGCGTCTACAGCGTTCTGCCTGTGCGTCTCATGTGCCTCCTTCAGCGAAATAACACTTTCACAGAAGGAGACCACTGCCCTCCAAAAGTTGTTGAACCAGAACACCTAAAATAATATAACAGATCCACGTCCGGTATTGACATTGTAGACACAATGTGATATATATTTGTGTAAAGATTTTAAAAGCTAATAAAAATTGCATAACATTTTATGTTATTTTACAACCTAATAAGCATGACATAGTACGGCACGATTCGTTCGAAGTTGTTATAAATAAAAAAAAGATGTAAACACATAATAACACGGGCACCGAGGCCCGAGAAACGCAGTCTCTAATTAGGACAACGCAGCGGGCTGCGCAGACGCCGCGATTGATTCCACCGCTGTCATTTTGTATTTATTGCTTTGGACTATGGTATAGAAACATATGGATCCTCCGAGGTACGTCAATTTATGGGTTTTATAGTTTACATCATAGCCAATGCTAGGGAACCGTATTTTTGACGTGATAACGCCGTCTGGACGCACTGCAAAGCATGTATTACTGTCGCGTTCCACCGGAGCCGAAAGTGCAAGCAGGATCGCGGAACAAGTGATAGAGAGGCGCGGTCGGCCGAGTAGAAGCCAAAATCTGGCACCGATTTTGAAACGGTCAACATTATCTATACAGCCTTCGTTCTGTCAACAGTACTAATGGTCTATAGCTCTTACATTATGTGACTATTCAATTGATTTTGAACTTTGAGTAGCGGTAATAAAGTGCAAATTGACTCTTGCTTGTAATTTTACACTACTTGTAATTTATTATAAACTTTATTGAATAGCAATAAAGGTCAAATTGACTCTACATTTTAATTAGAAAACGTTTGTATGAGAAACAGAAAAATGCTGTTTTTAGGGGTTTCCTCTGCAATTACTCGAACTTTTCTCGCCGTAAAAACCATCCTTGGACTTCAACGAACATTTTAAAAAAAGAATTGGCCAAATTGGTTCAGGCGTTATTGAGTTATACGCTTACCAACACATTTTGCGATTCATTTTTATATTATAGATTACCTGAAAATTTAGAAAGCTCAGTATATAAGTTTGGAAGTCCTGCTGCCACAGTCATAAGAGGATTCATTTTCGATTTCATGTTATTGTTACTATAATATTGAAGATGAG
Organism: Elymnias hypermnestra; assembly: GCA_015832385.1. Lineage (NCBI taxonomy): Eukaryota > Metazoa > Arthropoda > Insecta > Lepidoptera > Nymphalidae > Elymnias > Elymnias hypermnestra. The sequence continues at coordinate 9,449,907 of JACTOM010000562.1, forward strand.
TTTTAATATACTATAATTTCTTTCAATTTTACTTAATGTTAATGCAATAAATAATTAATATGTGAAATAACGATTTATTATTATTATAGTGGAGCTCACTGAATCTATTTAGACTGCCTGTAAAAGTACCAAAAGTATAAAAGTTAAGATAAAACAGGAAGGTAACCACTGCTTGGGCATGTAGGTCTAGTTTTAGTCCAGAGAACTAGGAAAAAATGTAGCCTTGGAAAAAAAAATTTGCAACATCAACAACACAAACAAATCTGCTAATTTTTCTACGCACTGTCTATGAATTTCTACGCAGTGATATTGAGCATCTGCTCAGCTGACGTACCTTATAGCGTCTTTTAAGTCAATAGAGCCCTTCGTTAGCCTTAACATGCTCAATGACAATTCTTAAGATTAATGTATTTTTCGCTTCTCTGTTTTCTTGGAAGACTTTTAAGTGATGTCAGATGGGACCAACCTCTCTTTCTGAAGCCATCCAGTTGACCTTCCAAAAGACCTTGGGACTTCAGTCGTCCGTTCCGATGTTCCGACCATTACTAGCGTCAATTTTTATGACAATGTCTAAAAGAGACATGTGAGAATTTCCACGACAAGAAAGGAATCCCTGATGTATACTGTTTGATAGGCTTCATCATCAAAGATCTGTGAAACAGGTATTATCAATCAACCTTTATTCAGGAAATATGATATTCTGTTAAAAAGGTTATCTGGAATTACCGTTCAAGAAAAGAACGATAACTTTTAATGTTTCGTCTTATCCATCGTTATCTGATCGAAACCATTCAGGCGCCGTGGTTTGACAAATGATTTGGTGAACCGAACTCGAGTGGCGATCAAAAAATTTTTTACCGACTCAAAAAAGCACACAAAGCTCACCTGTTTATGGCCGCTTGTGATAGTTCACATTTTTAATATATTACTCATACATTTGTTAGAAAATCTTCATTTAAATAAGTTCTAGTATTGTTTGAGTGTGTAACTCTAGCTGTAGACTGACTACTGCCTGTAATTATGATGAAACGGTAGGCGAACTACCAATTTTATTTAATCACATAATGTTGCTCCATTTCGTTGCATGAGTAAGAGACTGGATATCTATACAGATGGGGTACAAGAGGGCTGATAAAACATTAGCCCCTAAATCTAATGCCTCGATAAAACAATGCGTTTTTTATGAATTATATGTTACCGGAAATGTATGAAATCAAAGAATTGTATAAAAATCCTAGGGAATGTGTACAATTCCGATACTATTTAGGAAATGTATAAAGTAAATGCTTTATGTAATAAAACAAATTGTTAATAAAAAAAAACTATTATAACACTTTTTGAGACAATCGGGTAATGGTCATAGCGTAATATAATAGTAATATGTTCATATTATGTTATTAATTAAAACTTCTAAAATCAGCTATGCATTCAAACAATATTTTATACATTTCCTAAATAGTATCGGAATTGTATACATTTCCTAGGATTTGTATATAATTCCTTAATTTCATACACTTCCGGTAAAATATATATAATAGGACAGATTACATATAGTATTTTATAAACGAAACCCCAGCGTTTCAGAAGTTTTACAATATTTATGGTCACTGTAAGACTACTTGTTAGAAACACTCCAAAAGTTAAATGAAAACTGGCTTAATCTAAAAAGTATTAGTTTCTCCTCTATTTTATCGTATGCCAAAACAGTTTTGAGGTAAAGTTAGTAATGCTCTTCTTCTAAATAAACCGATTTTTGAATGTGTCACTCTTCCTCCAAAATTACTTAAAATCTTCCTTAAGACTCTAGACTTGGCACCGATCACTCATCAGTCATAAATACAAACGTTTTTCATACATAAAAGTCAGTCTTACCATTAATGATGCTATATATCTTTCGAATAAGCTATAGAAAATAAATATATATAGTAAATTAAGCTATAAATTTAAACAATGGCCCTTTATTTCAAGCGTGACAAAAAAGCCATTATTATCGCTTGAAGATGGCGACGACAAAAAACTTGTTTACAACGAAATATACGGGAAAATGGAAATAACAGCGTTATTTTATGGCAATTAGCAACCACGGCCTAGCTTGTTTGTAGCTGAATATTATATGATAACGCTTGAAATTTCCCCAAAATCCAGTTAAAAACGGTCCAGTGGTTTCGGAGTTTAGCTGACAAAAAATGACAGACAAAACCTTCTAAAGTATATTGAGTATTTGGTAATAAAAGCTGTAGACGTTACTGATATTTAAATTTTATTCATTTTGAACATCTGTATATATATACATATATAAGTTAATGGTATAGGTCTTCCTTCTGTACGTATTTATGTCATTAAACTCCTCTTGTTGAAATTGTGTGCATTCAAGTGGATTTTAAAGTGATTTATATTTACAATTTGGTCCGATAACAGATCCCTCCATATATCCACGATATCGGCAACCACGCAGGTGATATAGCGGGGACATGTTTAGGACAAAAACGAATATTATTTGGAGATATTTGAAAAAATGGTTATACCCTCATAACTCAATTTTTGTTAAAAACGATAAGTAGATACTAAGTAGATAAAGTTATAAATATATTTTTTTAAGGTAGTAATAAAAATATTTGTCATATTGCATATGGGTAAGGTTGGTATTTGACAAGTTAGAGCAGTGGTGCGAATATTTGCTTCAATAACAATTGTTCCGGGCTAGATTACCGCCAGAAACAATTTAGAAATTCACACTTTCTAATCCGTCTATTTTGGACTAGTGAAAGGCTTCGGCCGTGGTTGTTTGCCACTCTACCAAAACATTTGTATTCTGCTGCGATACCGTGTAGAAATAAATAACATACAACGCATGTAAGAAAAAAAAATTATCTGTGTAATGAAGTCCACTATTCATCTTGAAGCCACTACAAGCTGCTACGTTGGTTTTCAGTGACAACTTTAGTTACTTCACCGATGTCTTTACGATAATTATTTATAATAACAATAGAACAACAATATATTTAAACTTTTATCCTAAATTTTGAATCTAAGGCAAGGCTTACAAACAAAAAACTAAAGATATACAAAATAACAAAGCAAATTAACATAAAGGCGCATCCTCAGATGTAGCGTCACAATCTTGTATTATCTGTATGGTGTTTCAATAAAATATTTCAGGCTACTATAAGTTCCTACTTTATTAATTTTACTGTGATAAATCAACACTTATAACTTTAGATGATTAACAAAGTATTATTAGATTGAAAAACCTTCCACCAGAACACGTGGGCGCGTGCGCACTCTATGAAATCCTAACCAAGAATAGCCGCCACCCCAGCGCTCAGTGATATGTCAGCTGTCAACTTGGAAAATGTCAAGTGCGATTCGATTCTAAATCGATTAACATAATCTGTGCGCCGTCACGCAAATTAAAAACTTATTACTACCTACTTATACAAAATAAGCTGCAACAATGCTGTCTGTCCTCCACATAAGTGCTGGATATAGGAAAAGTAATACAACTACTAATAATTTCCTTTTTAAGTGATAGCCAGTGCAGTTTAGCACGCTTTCATCTTAGACTAGCATTAACTTGGCAGCAATAAAAAATGTGCATTCCTAAAATGCTATTAAATCGATTAAATAGTATAACGTCTGTTGTCAAGTAATTAAAACGCATGTGCATTTAAAAGGGCCGGTGAACAGGCTTAATGTCATTTGTTTCGTTATTTTTACATTAATAAGGAATTAAGAATATTTTTGCATTTTGGTAAAGTATGTCGCTATTTTAAAAGTGCTGCTTCTCTTTAATTATCCCTAACTTTTTGTCATTAAATTTTAATGGATAAACATTGGCATATTGTCTTGTCACACAGGTAAACATGGCAAGGTTAATTTCATACAAATTATTGTAAATGAAAACGAGATTGGTTTACATTCTATAATAACACGTCTGTCACAATCCTGTAATAAATATTATTCACACCTTGACTTATTAAACTAACCTAAGAATCCTTAAAAAAGGAGATTCTCAGAGCTGATCAAAATAAAAATCAAAATGAAATAACCTAAAGTAATACTCGCACCACGAACCACATAAAGGCAAACAGGCTTTTTTTAATAAAACACACATTTCCGATTCTCCCACGACTCAAATTCACCAACAAATATAAAGTCATATGTACATAGCGAATATCTCTTTTTCTTGTTTCTGTATTCGGACTCCTTTATCTCTAGTCTGTTATTTCAAATATAATATTATACAAAGGAAACATTTATGTTTTTGGTTGTATGTGTTTATGTTTGTAAATTTTTCATACAAAAAGTAATGGACCAATTACAAAAATTTTTGCACCATTAGAAAGCTGCATTTTTACTGAGGTACATTGGCAATATTACTTTCTCAAAAAAATAGGGATCTTTAAGAAAATGCATTAACGTAAACCAAGGTGTGAAACAAAAAATCTGTTACCGCGTGCGGTGCTAAAACTATTGACGACAGAACAAAAAAAAAATTATAGACCGTATTAATATCTACTAAAAAGTCCACTATACTTTATGTCCATCTACTGTAGTTATGCCATTATAAATACTTTTTGACTTTTAACATTTAACAAAACAGCAGACCTCAGCAGAGTTTCTCAACAAGTGGGCCTGAAAATGAACATGGATAAGATGAAAATTACGTCTAATATCCATGTTCCGCCACACCGAGTCATCGTTGAGAACTCAGCTCTCGAAATTGTTGACGAGTACACATACCTGGGACATATAGTCCAGCTAGGTAGGTCCAATTTCGAGAAGAAGGTCAACTGCCGAATTCAACTCGGTTGGCCAGTGTTCGGGAAACTACGCCAGATATTTTTGTCCGATATTCCTCAGTGTCTGAATACCAAAGTCTTCGAACAGTGCGTGTTGCCAGTGATGACCTACTGTTGCGAGACGTGGGCGCTGACCATGGGCCTCAGGCGGAAGCTCAGAGTCACTCAACGTGCGATGGAGTCGAATCAGAAATGAAGAGATCCGTAGTAGAACCAAAGTCACCGACATAGTCCTACGAATCGCGAACCTGACGTGGCAATGGGCGGGGCACATAGTCCGAAGGACCGATGGACGGTGGGGGCCGAAGATGCTGAAGTGGTGACCCCACAGCGGACGGCGCACTTGTGGACATCATTCCGTGAGACCTATGGCCAGCAGTGGACGTCCATCGGTTGAAGCCACGACGACAATAACGATGACGATTTAATAAAAGTGCCGACAATATCCAAACTATTCATACCTGTGTTATGTGTAAGTGTTAATCCTTATCATATTAAAAGCTGTTTCAATACCTGCAGAATACTTTTTAAATTCCTAAGTTCGGACATTAAATTCAAACGATATAACGGATTAAAAAATGTCAATCTAAGAAAATAAGTCCGATCTACACTTTCCACTGGCACGAGATTTGTATTTATGGGGGTGAAGCCGCGGGGCATCGCTAGTTTCAAATATATTTCAATTTCAATTGTTATACAACAATTTGCATAATCCGTAACTGGCGTTCTTTAAGGAGATAGTATTAATAATAATAATAATAATAATAATAATAATTTTTATTTCGACCACTAGGATCATATATGTTAGTTACAATAATCTTAGCCTAATGTTAATACACTAACTTAAAAGTAATTTTCCTAACTAGTGACAGCCTTGATTTGCCCGTACATGGAGCATACAGCAATGGTTCAAGTACTGGCAATCAAGTCTGCCAGCAAATGCCTTCAGAATACCGTTAGTGCTGCCCCGAACCCTGCGCACCAGGGATGCACACCGTTTGTATTAAGTATCTTATCTAATAATTTATTAAAATGCTGCAATTTCCAGTTTAGATTACAATATAATTTCGGATAATATCTCGCACGTCAGAATTAAGGCAATATTGCGTGTCTTTATAGCGTATTATTACTGAGAAGCTTTAAATTTAATAAAGATATAACAGCTTTAAAATAATATAACGTTAATATTAATGTTAAAAATGCCTAAACCTAATCATATCTCCGAATTAGTTTCAACATAAAAATCACCTGTTGAGTAATTCGCCTTTCGCACACACCTGTTCAAGCGATCAGGTGTTTGAAACACTCTCTGGATACAATGCTGAACAATTTATACACTATATACATTGACGTTTCTCCACTGATTATAATATATATATTTAATATAATTCCTCAATGTATTATAAACGTTCCTTCGATCTCACATCTAGTTTTATCATGTAGTAAGCAGAGCTACACTCATTCACATTTTTACACGAAAGCTCTTGTAACAAATTGTTTTATTAGAAGTTTATTTCTATTTTGCTTTCTTAATTAAAGTTAAATTAGTTTTAAAAATAATTGTACGATATATTTAGACAATAATAAAGTACATGAAAATTTATATATTTTAACTAATTATGTGCCATTAATTGTGACAATTATCGCCATTTTCACATATATGTATTATAAAATCGGTGTAAAATAAAACTCTTAGAGATTGTCGACAGTAAAGATAAACATATACTTTTTTTACTTTTTACGAAGAGAGTACATTTTAATAGATAAATTCAATTCGCCGTTGAAGATATACGTAGTTATCTAAGTGAAGTAATGATATAATTTATATATCACAAATATAAAATTGAACGATGCAAGTACTCGATTTACGAGCCGAAGTACCGGGTTCACTTTCTAACAGGGAAAATATAGGATATTATGTCTTCTGTTTGTCTAGCGAAAACTATTTGATGCTCGGGAACAATACTATACCTCTTTATTCTATTATGTACCCAATATATTAAAAAAAACAATACAGTTCAAGCATAAACATATACATTATTGAGTACAATTGGCAGCTTTGTCGCTGAAATAGCGATCTATTCCAGGCAACCAAAAATGCTTAACACTGACTGCCACGGCGGGTCAATATGACCGACACTACATTTGAGTCTGTCGGATTTCCCGTATAAGATAACCAATTATTATTACTTCGTCGTCGTCGCTTCAACCGATAGACGTCCACTGCTGGACATAGGTCTCACGAAATGATGCCCACAAGGCCCGATCTTGTGCCGCCTGGCTCCAGCGGCTACCGGCGACCCTCCTTACATCGTCGGTCCACCTTGTGGAGCGTCTTCCTACACTGCGTCATCCGATGCGGGGTCAGAGTGGCGACCTTCGGTGGCACCTTCGGCCCCCCCCCCCATTGCCACCTCAGGTTTGCGATTCGTAGAGCTATGTCGGTGACTTTGGTTCTGCTACAGATCTCCTCATTTTTGATTTTATCGCGTAGAGAAACTCCGAGCATAGTCCTCTCCATCGCACGCTGAGTGAGTCTGAGCTTTCGAATGAGGCCCAAAGTCATCTACCACGTTTTCGATCCGTAGGTAAGCACTTGTCCAGAGGGTGCTTAGTTAGATAATCTGTCCGGTTACTAACTAAGCATGCGGGTAAGCGACCCCGAGCGCCTAGAGCTGTTACTACCGCTCTTCACTCTCCTCTCCGCGGCAGTAATGTCCTTTACCTAAGCCTAATGCTCCCCAAAACTCCTCTTATCCACATACCGAATTTTTCCTATCCAATTCCCACACCGATTAATGGCGGTATACCCATTCCCCGCTGACCTAAATGTCACAGACCGATAACGGGCAGCAGTGTCATCGGTGCGAGAGGGTCAGTACTGCGATCATCAACCCGCCTGCCAAGCGTGGTAATTATGGCAAATCCACGAATGATTACAACAAGATTATTACTTACGTAACAAATGAGTCTATCTTGGAGCAGCTCCGTGTTGACACCAGACTCTCGACCAAGTGCTTCTAAACTAGTCTTAGCTACTTTGATCACATTGCCCGACGCCAGCCCAACAACTTAGACAAGTTAATAGTTACTGGTAAGGTAGCGGGCAAAAGACCACGCGGCCAAACACCTAGCCGCTGGTTCGACCAAGTTAAAGCAGGTCTTCCATTTCACGCCGCCATATGGATGAAGACATTGACGCAGGCACCAAAGTACACGACCTTAAAACATGAAATATACGATAGAGATGACATTGATGTACGTAGATCAATGTAATTGGTTACGATATCAAAGAGATCCGGCAGCAATTTAGCCATAATGCTAATGCCGGTCATATTGATCCGCCGTGACAGTCAATGTGTTAAAAGGACACAAAAACTAAGCAGAGAAATGTGTAAAAAGTCAATTTAAAATTATATATTATATAGCACTCAAAGTAATTAATAATAACAGTATCAATTAATTAATTTCTTGGTCAGGAAGTACTTTTTTATCATATTTCACTACACTGTATAGAAACTATTAAGAGATAAATTATACCTTAGAAAGGATTAGCCTGTTATTGTCTTATTGTAACATAACATATCGTCAAGCACTTAACCTGTATGCAATAAAACTAATAAACAGTAAGAGCAATTCTAACGATGTACATACGTAGAAGTGTGTCAGTTGGGGCACCTGGCGCAAGGTGCGTGGCATGTGCTGGCAGCAACAGCCGCTAGGGGATGACCACGTGCTCCTTTTATGTCGTTCGCAAACTACTGCTTCTAAAACGACACAATGTCTAGCAGAAGTCTGATTCAAGAGCCACGGGAGTATTTTTTTACCCTCGAAACTGAAATCCTGATGTCAGACGTCGTGACGCTTTATCGAATTAAAAGCTCAGCCAAAACCTTTGATGTGTATTTCTCTATACATATTAGCTTAACATTCTCGCTATTCATATTTATAAAACTATCCTTAAACCGTTTTTATTTCTTGTATTAAAATTGTGGGTTTCGCTCCTTTCTGCTGTATAAATGTATATTATCACGGATGTATAAAATGTTATTGAATATATATTGCGACGGTACTGTGAGAATGTGACTGCCTCATTGGTCTAGTGGTTAGCGTGTTCGACTACAGACATGAGGTTCTGGGTTCGAGTCCCGGGTCGGGCCAATTCAAAATCAATATTGAGTTTTCTATTAAGATTTTCTCAATATTTGCCCGAAGTTGGGAAGTTGGCGGTGTGATTCACCCCCGTGCCTCGGAGAGCACGTTAAGCCGTCGGTCCTGCGCCTGATCTCTCTCTCCGGTCGTGTCGGATTGCCGTCATGTCGGACTATGAGAGTGAAGGAATAGAGAGTGCACTTGTGTACTATGCCTGCCAATCCGCAGTGGAGCAGCGTGGTGGGTCTATGCTCTTAAAACCCTCGCTCCTCGGAGTGAGGAGGCCTGTGCCCAGCAGTGGGACGTTAATGGGCTGGTACTTACTTACTGTGAGAATTGATATATCTTTGAATTTTTCTCTTAAGGAAACGCGAGATCCCAATTGATATATGGAATAATAATAATAATAATTCAAAAAGTAAAAATATATTGTAATTTAGAATATTAATTTAATTTTAAATTTCATTTAAATATGGAATTGCATCTTATGTCTTTATATTCATCACGGTATCTCTGAAACCATTAGGCGTAGAGATTTGAAATTTGGTTGGAATAATCCTTTTGCCGAATAGGTGTCAGTTAAGAACGGTAACAATACTTATTAATAGGTATAATATTATAAAAGCGAAGATAACCCTGTCGCGCTTTCACTCGACTACTTAACAAATATAAATGAAATTTTGTACACCGATAATCTAGAGCCTGTAAAAGGACTATAAGCTCTTTGCAGTAATAATAATTTGTAAGACAATTTGCCGAAATTAATAAAATTGCTACCCAAAAAACATTCCACGCTGACGAAGTCACGGGTTCAGCTAGTTTATGTATATTTCCGCAGCGCACGCGATGACAGACTTTTTCTGATTAATTTTTTCACACCTTAAGTTACATTAATGCATTTTTCTTAGGGATCCCTACTCTTTTTTTGAGAGAGTATTATAGCCCATTCAGTAATTTTTGTGTGAAACTGTTACGCATTTTTTTATTTATAAACTTTATTGCACAAAGTGCAACCGGCGGGCTTAATGCTACAAAGCTTTGTCTACCGGCCAACCTTTCTGGTGTTAGAAAAGCCGTTGGGAGATGTGCATTACAGTGTTAAAGAAAATATAGGATAAAAAAAATAATAAAAAAATATATATTAACAATAGCTAGGTGTAAACTATGACATGAACAGCAGTGATATCAACGGGCGCATGGTGTTTTAACATACAGATTGGTGCAGGTGCTTATTCGACATGGTTGTTTTGATAAGTACTTGCACCGGATTGTGGGATGTGAGAAGACGCCTGCGTGCCGCGAATGTGATGCAGCTGTTGATACGGCGTACCATGGTCGCTGGTTGGAAGTGATCTCTCTCTCTGCCCAGCATAGTAGGTGCTATGCTCGGTAGCATGTCCGGCTGGAGGGCAGTTGCCTCCTTCTGTAAAGCCGTTATTTTGCAAAAGGAGGCATTACAGAGGTAAAGAGAGAGAGAGAGCGGTCGATGCTACTCCCTCCCGCTGGAGAAGAGGAGGTATAAGACGGCGCAATTATGAGCGCCTGCTTCCCGTCTTTTGAACCCTTGAGTCGGACGCATCCTGGGCGCCAAAGATGAATGCGTTAGCGAACATCTGGCGTCTACCATACAGATGAAGAGGGTTCCGCTGGGTTTTAATGGGTGTTCTGGTTACAGTGAGTCCCACACTCCTGGATGGAGTTGTATACTCTATCCAGCGCGCGTTAAAGCATTTTCCTGCGACAAAAAAAAATTATATCATTAATTAAACAAAAAAACCAATAGTAGTTTTAGTTATAGTTGAGGCCATTCAAGCAGTGATGTACTTCTTGAGAAAATGCCTTTTTAGTTGGACTTTGAATGAATATATGAATATACATACACGCATAAAAAAAACAAATGTTTCCTCTTTACCATATTAGTTTTAATTATATTTGGTAGGCTCATTAACACCAGGCTAGGCCTTTTAGTCGGTTTAATTTTCGGTTACCAATACGAACCACATTTCATCTAACCATCTACTATTATAATAACACTAAGGTGTATCGCAACTGTCGTTACAGGTGGACACTGTCAGGTGGATCCACCCCAAACATCATTGCACGTCTAAATACCAACAAAACAGTTAAATTTACAAACCTTCAAGAATACGTATTACAAAGGATTAAACACTAAAATATAGTGGGTGGCACATTCGCATCCGCATCTTAAACTTGTCTTCTAGCACGTTACAATATCACTCAAATGTCTCCCTCAAAATTTATTTGCCAATCCTTATTGCAATGTGTTAAATGCGATATTACATTAAAATATGGTACCATGTCTCGTTTTAAGTGAATGACATTAGTCGGGTATATTACTCCGAACACCTTTTCAGGTATTCACCATATTTAAAAAAGTACCTTGTAATTAGCACTGCGAATCGTAATAAATAACGATTCAGTTCAATCAATATTGTGTTAGTATTTTTAACCCGTGACTGAGGCAACCATTAAAAGGCTTTTGTTTTAATTTATCTGTGTCCTTTTCGTTGAAAATAACTATATTGGGGAAATCTAAACGTCTCTGGAGTAATTCTGTGTTCTTTCTTCTTATTATATAAGTGTTTTGTATGCTCAGAAATACATACTGCCTGTAACGCGTAATAAGTTACAAAAGCTTGCCTACCGTGTCATAGAAGGTTGCACTTCAAAAAGGTTAAGATAAATAGCAGCCTATTGTCGTCCCACTGCTGGGCACAGACCTCTTCTTTCATTGGAGTGAGGCTGTTAAAACCTAAACACAACTGTGCTACGGGTTAGCAGGTATTCGCAAATACGTTTTACATTTTGTAAAACCTAGTAGGTAGTAAGAAAAAATTGTTTTTTTGCTTAAAGTGGCCTACGATCAAATCGTGAGTATACCTCTATATCTTTATAAAAGATTTTTATTTAATTTGTGTTTTTTTTCGTCGTAAAAGCAATACTGTAGTCAGTGGTTAATGTAATCAAATAATATCAAAGTGAAATAACAATACGTTAATGTTATATTGTGCGAGTATAGGCACCAGAAATCCAGAACTTTTGCCATAGTTAATGGTGTATATGTTAATGCCCCATTGGTCTTGTGGTCAGCCTGTTCGGTTTCAAACCTGAGGTCCTTTTTTGCGCTGGGAAATGCTTTTACGCACTCACCCCAACCTGAATGGGTCAGGAGTGTGGGACTTTGCGATAAAGGAGACCTCGCAATACCCACTAAAACCCAGCGGAGCCCTTTTCGCCAGTAAGTGAGAGACACCAGAGGTTAAACTTGCGCATTCTTCCCTAGACCTGAGTTCCTGGGTTCGAGACCCAGGTCAGATGAATTCAATATTGATATTCAGTTTTCTGTTAAGAAAATTCTCAATTTTTACTAATTTTTACCCAAAATTAAAAAATTGGTCACCATCAATTTCTCCACTCCCGTGCCTTCGTTTAGCCGTCGATCTTGCGTCTGATTTCTCTCCGGTCGTGTCGAATTCCCGTCACATCGGACTATGAGAGCGAAGGAAAGTCAAAATATCGTTATTCAAGTTGGCCTATTCCAGCACTTTTGAATCGTTAAATATCGTTTTTTCTATATATTATTTAAATGAATAATAACATTAAAGAACGACTTACAATCCAAAGTTACGAGGGTTCCATCGCGCCCTGGTCTGAGAAGAGGGCACAACAAACTCAGTCGGGAGTACGTTTTTTTTCAATCATCATTACAATATATATTTTAAAATTTATTCATTCACTCCCACGCTTTTTTTTCTTCTAAGTATCATTCAAATTATTGAATAATTTCTCAATTAGTTTTCTAATGATAAAAGATTTAAATTTATTAAGGGACATCTTTTTAACTTCTTCTGGGAGCTTGTTGTAGCAACATTTACAGTTGCTCTTGAATGACTTGTCAATTTTATGTAGCTTACTAGAATTTACAGCAATCTTATTTTTATTTCTTAAGTTATATGAGGTGCATTCTCTTTTTTTCGTAAAAGAGTCAATATTCTTATAGACGTACAACAAGTTTTCTAATATATATACGCCGTGAATTGTCATACACTTCTGCCCTATAATATCTCCTGCTCAAACAGCTTATCTCTTCGTAAGATTGGCCGTCGTGGCCGAAATCGATCAGGAGAAGATTACCATTGAAGCCTATTAGCTATTGTGATATATAAATTACTAAGTTGTTAATGTGCGTGGAGGAGTGTTAATTCCAACACTTATCTATGGTAGTGAAAGTTAAGTATGGCAGAAGAAGCATTAAAATAAATACGGTAGAGATGAGAGCGTTGAGTGGATTGAAACTGAGTGATAAAGTAAGAAATAGTGTGATAAAAGAACGCTGTGGTATAAAAGAAGATGTAGTGAACTAAAATTGAGAAAGGTATGCTTAGATTGAGAAAGGTATACTTATGAGTCAAGAATGAAAAGGAAAGTTGGAAGGGGAAGACCAACGCGAACGTTCCTGGAACAAATCCAAGACATTTTAAATAAGGGCAAGAGTGCTCTAAAACGACGAAGCTGTATGTAAGTTGTTTAAGGTGCATCAAAATTCGCCCAGTATTCTTTATGCGAAAAAGTACAAGACATCCACATATCCTCTCAAACTTCGGCGTTTTTTATATGTACACCTCAACGTTTAAAACGTAGCAGATGTGCAATAAATTATTTTTTTTCTCAAAAATATCTCAATACTTCTTTAAATTAGCCCATTGCTCACCGCAAAGGCTGTACACCAGGAGTCAGGTTTTTTTGTTAATTAGGTAAACAACAGTACACGTATTTTTGTCGCAGCCGGCTTTACTGGATTCGAGCAAAAAATTAAATTGTTGATAAAGCTGTAAATCTAACTTTATCATACTTATTCCACGTAGTGTTAACTCTGTAGCTCTTGATCCTTAGTTTTGTAAGTAGTAACATATCCTTGTATCTTACATAATAATGAGGAAAACTACTACTAAAACTAAAGATCTACGAATTTTCATACAGTCTTCATCTATATATAGAGTGATCGTTGAGGAAGGTTTCTGTATATAATTTTTTGAGGTTTCTCCAACATAGTTGTTGGAGGTATCTGAAAATATCAAGCCGCCTGGAAACTTTCGCCTTCGAATCTGATGCCTAATCTATTAAAGATATAACAAAACAATGTATTAAAGGATAATGCATTTTTCATAAATTTATAAAAAACCTACGATAGCATATGTCTATCTTTTAAGGATTACTATTAAACTGGTCAAGTATAATCGTAGAATCCTTATAAATACGTTAGTTCACTGAAGCATTTCACGAATATTATAATGATCTCTTACATCGTGTAAAATAATCGAAAAGTAAGACGCCGGGACTTGCTAGATGCTGGAATTATTTTTGCTGGCAGATTAGCGCTTGACTGTTATCACACCTGATAGCAAGTCATGATACAATCCCAAATGGAAGCGTGCTAATCTGTTGAGAGGCAATTTACCTCTTATAATTTCTACACTTCGTACCGGAAGGCAAATCTCTTTGCTTGGCAATACGTCTTTGCTGAAGCGTGGTAGCTAGCCAGGGCCGAAGCTACACATCAGCCCAAACTCAGACAAATTGGATAAAGCTGTTTCCTAAAACCGCCTGACGAAACCTCGAACGACACATATTCGTAAAGTTTAATTTTTCTACTATTCGTGCGAAGACGGGATAAGTCGGCAGTAACTTATAAGACACACCTGGTGATTCTGCCTAGCTAAGGTTAGGCTAAATTGCCAGGTGTGGCGTCGTTGGTTTCAGAAATGGTTAAAAAAGCAATCACCGGGCTAAAAATCAATGCAGGTGCGAGTGGTCAGGCGAAAAGTCAGCTGTGCGATCCGACATACTAAATTACGGAATTCGTTTTTTAATTTAGGTACCTATTATTAATTTGCAGTTTATTTTGCTTATTGCACTCTATAATCCTCATTGGTCAAGTGGTAAGCATGTTTGACTATAGACATGAGGTCCTGGGTCGAGGCAATTCAAAAATTAATATTGAGTCTTCCATATCTACCCGAAGTTGGGAAGTTGGCGGTATGCTTCTCCCCCGTGCCTCGGAGAGCACGTTAAGCCGTCGGTCCTGCGCCTGATCTCTCTCCGGTCACATCGGATACATAAATAGAGAATACACTTGTGTACTATGCCTGCCAATCCGCAGTGGAGCAGCGTGGTGAGTCTATGATCTAATCTAAAAAAACCCTCGCTCCTCGGAGTGAGGAGACCTGTGCCCAGCCGTGGGACGTTAATGGGCTGCTACTTACTATAAAGTAATGAAGGTTCTTTCGCATCCTGTCCTGAGAAGAGCCCACAATCATTATAATGTAATATTACTTTATTATATTAAAGTAGATTCAAGCAATTCATTCACTCACTTTTATTGTGTAAGTGATCTATTAAATTACAATATAGCACTTTGTACTTTCAAGTCGACAGTTTTTCACTAACAGTTTAAGAAAGTACATATATATCACTTCTTTGAGTCTCTCCGACTGTCTGAATTTACTGATAGACATCTGATATAGGAAGTAACTTAGGCTACTCTAATATAAGAAAAATACGTCGACAGGACGGAGGTCAATCCAACTACGCTTCGACTAACAAGCTAAAAATATTGATGTTTTGATACAATTGTCTTGTAAAAAAAGCATTCACATGCATTTAGTAAAAAGTAGTTGTTTTGACATTAAAAACAGACACTTCATTTTTATTTTCATGTATAGATTTTTTTAACCTTTATCGGTTAACTTAATTACTTCGACATCTGTTCCAAGATAATCCGCTTTTTATACGAGTCTGTCCATCGATATATAAAGATCGTTATAGCATTCACTACGCAATCGTATTGCCAATTTCCGGACAGAGTTACGCCCACAAATCGTCTTATTGCGAGCTTAATACTGTTAATGTGGGATTCACTGTTCACTAAAATACCCACTAAAACCCAGCGGAAACTTCTTCATCCGAGTGGTGGACGCCAGATGTTCGTTAACGCATTCAGTTCTGGCGCCCCGGATAAATCCGACTCAATAGTTGAAGAAAGGGGAACTAGGCGAGCAAAATTGCATCGTTTGACACCTCCCCTCCTCCGGCGGGAGGCAGGAGTATAGACCGCCTTCTCCCTTTGCCTCTCTAATACCTCCTTCTCCAGGACAACTGCCTCTCACTAGGCCAGCATGATAAAGTCTCATAACCATACCCAACTTTATAATATGTGACTTTAAGTGTGAAATATAAAACTCTGCCTTTTCGTCGCTAAGAAATGCTTTTACACAACCCGACTAAAAAAGTTAAGAGTTTAAGATTCACTAACGAGGCAATATATCCATTTAAACCCAGCGGACCCTCGTCATACTGAAGTGGGACACCAGAGCATCGCTTCTGTAATCCAATATGGTGTCCCGGATGAAGTTTAATCTGGGTTTAAGGTTGTGGGAGGAGGCGTATATATTCCCCGGAAAGGTAGGAAGAGCGGCGGGGCTTCGAAGAAGAAGTCCCCGCGGCCCGCTAAAGCGCCACAAGGCGCGCAGGCCAAAGCGGCGGGAGCAGCTCCTTCGGCGTCTAAATAATGACGCCGGAGAGGTTCCTCCAGGCGAATCTCAACCACTCGGCGAGGGCTCAGGACCTATTGTTCCAGGGACTGGCCGAGAGGTTGACACACGTCGCGATTGTAACCGAGCCATATCGGGTCCCTTCAGGAGACGATTGGGTCGGCGACAAGGACGGATTGGTGGCCGTCGGAACTCGTCCTCAGCACGGGTCTCCGGGGATCTCGTCGTACGTGCAGGGTAGGGGGTACGTCGCGGTTCATGTCGGCCGCGTGGCTGTGGTGGGGGTGTATTTCTCACCCAACCGCAGTCTCGCGGAGTTCGAGTCGTTTCTGGACGAGGTCGGCACCGTCATCGGTCGCAGCCGCATCCGGCGGGTGATCGTGGCCGGGGATCTCAACGCCAAGTCTACGGCGTGGGGGTGCCCGTCTACGGACGCTCGAGGGAGGGCGGTAGACGAATGGCTGGTGGGGATCGGTCTGGTTGTAGTGAACCGGGGATCCGTGCAGACGTGCGTGCGAGCCAACGGGGGATCGATCGTGGATATCACTTTCGCTGATCCCGTACTCGCGCGCGATGTGCGCCATTGGCGCGTCCTGGATCGCGTGGAGACGCTGTCGGACCACAGATACGTGGATTTCAGCGTTTCCTCACGTCCTCAGGGACACGGCGGCCACCCGGATCGTCCCGTTAGGTGGGCGGACGAGCCTAGGTGGGACGCCAAGCGGGTAGACGGGGAGCTTCTCATCGAAGCTGCCCATGTGCAGGACTGGGTCCGAGGATCCAGGACGGACATTCGGGATGTAGATCGCGAGGCGGAACGTTTCCGCTCGGCCTTGTTTCAGGTCTGCGATACCGCCATGCCTCGGGTGAGTTCTCGTCCGTCGCCGCATCGCCAGGTGTACTGGTGGACCGAGGAGCTGTCTCGCGTGCGGGACATTTGCTACTCGGCTCGCCGCCGGTATGTCAGGTATCGGCGGCGCCGGACGCAGGACGAATCCGAGCGGGATCGATTGTACACCCTCCACCGGAGGGCTACAATGGATTTTCAGGCGGCTATCGCGAAGGCCAAGGACCTCGCAGATGAGGAGTCGCTGGCTCTTATTGACCAGGATCCGTGGGGAAGACCGTATAAGGGCGTCAGGCGCAAGCTGGGCGCCCGGTCTTCACCACTCGTGAAGTCGCTCCGTCCTGAGTTCTTGGACTCGGTGTTGGGGGCGCTCTTTCCTTCTCGGGAGCGTAGAGTAGGGATGCGCGCGCCTCCGATGGCGAACGGGGACGAGACGTCTGACGAGGACGTCGCCCCGCCGGAGATTAGCGAGGGGGAGCTGGACGCCGCCATCATTAGGATGCGGTCGAAGGCCGTCGCGCCCGGACCCGACGGGGTTCCGGGCAGGGTGTTAGCTGAGGCGTTGGGACCCATGAAGCAATGGCTGCTGGACCTCTACAACGCGTGTCTGCGCCAAGGGCGCTTTCCGCGTGCGTGGAAGACCGGGAGGCTGGTGCTCCTTCGCAAGGAGGGGCGTCCGGCGGACTCGCCGGCGGCGTATAGGCCGATCGTGTTGCTGGACGAGGTGGCGAAGTTGCTCGAGCGCATCCTCGCGGAACGCCTCGTCCGGCGACTCGACGACGTAGGGCCCAATCTGAGTGACTGTCAGTTCGGCTTCCGCCGCGGCAGGTCCACCATCGACGCGATCGCGCGGGTGAGGGACCTCGCGGAGGAGGCGGCGTCCGAGGGTGAGGTGGTGTTGGCGGTGTCCCTGGACATCGCCAATGCATTCAACACTCTGCCTTGGGACGTTGTCGGGCAGGCGCTCGGGTATCATGGGATGCCCCGGTATCTGAGGGATATGATAGGCGCGTACCTCAGCGACCGGTTCGTCTCGTTCTCGACGGCTACTGGACCGGTGAGTAGGGAGATGACGTGCGGTGTTCCGCAGGGGTCGGTTTTGGGACCGCTGCTGTGGAACATCGGCTACGACTGGGTGCTTCGCGGTGCCCTCTTGCGGGGCGTCGGCGTGACTTGTTACGCCGACGACACCCTCGTAACGGCCCGCGAACGCACTTTCAGAGAGGCGCGCGTGCTCGCAACAGCGGGCGTCGCGCAGGTAGTTGCGAGAATCCGGCGGCTCGGGCTGGAGGTCTCGCTAGAGAAGTCGGCAGCCATCTGCTTCCATGGACCGCGAAGAGCGCCCCCAGGGGGGGAGAGTCTAGTGGTCGGGGGGATCTCCATCGAGATCCAGCGTACGCTCAAGTACCTGGGTCTCACGCTTGACGGCAGATGGAAATTCGAGGCTCATTTCGAGCGCTTGGCTCCCAGGCTCATGAAGACGGCTGGCGCGTTGAGCAGACTGCTGCCCAACGTCGGCAAGCCGCAGGTAGGGTGCCGTCGCCTGTACGCAGGCGTGGTACGATCGATGGCCCTGTACGGGGCCCCGATCTGGGCGGGAGATTTGACGCCACGTTCGAAGGCTCTGCTGCGAGGTGCGCAGCGAGTCGTGGCAGTCAGGATCGTCCGAGGATACCGCACCATATCCTGGGAGGCGGGATGCGTATTAGCGAGTACCGCCCCCTGGGAGCTGGACGCGCAAGTACACTCGGACGTATATTGGCGGAGGGCGGACGCCCGTCAGAGAGGCGACCCCCCTTCGCCAGGGGACGAAAGGGACTGGCTGCGCCAGGCGCAGGCGGTCCTACAAACCAAGTGGCGGGACCGGTTGAGTGACCCGAGCGCAGGGCGGTCGACGATCGAGGCCGTGTCTCCGCTCCTTGGTCAGTGGGTGTCNAGCTCTCGGGGTCTTGGATATGAGCGCGAGTGGGTCGGAGCGTTGACTTCACCAGTCTGTTCCGTTCACGGACAACGTCAATATTCAATGTGCCTCTTACCATACGGTGATCGCTCCCAGTTTTCACTCTATTGATCACAGAGACATCATTGAATATATTTCGCTTCGTAGACATGATGAAGTCAATCTCGTTTCTCGTGGAACCATCGGGACTAAGCCAAGTCCACTTTCGATGTGGCCGTTTCCTGAAAAAGGAGTTCATCATGTAGAGGCCCTCCCTTTCCATGAAATCGGCCAGCATTTGACCTCTCTGGTTCCGTTGCCCGTATCCAAATTGCCCCACTCTCAACTCTGCCCCACTTCGTTCGCAGAGTTTTGCGTTGAAATCTCCCATTACAATATTGTAGTGTGTCCTAGAGGTATGTATGGCTCTTGATATATCCTCATACATAACCTCTACATCATCATCGGGATACGATGATGTGGGTGCGTAAACCTGTATGACCTTCAACGAATACCGTTTGGTAATTCTGAGTATAAGGTACGCTACCCTACTGGACACACTGTTTACTTGGACAATATTGTTAACGAGAGATTTGTGGACGAGGAACCCGACACCACCTTGGGATTGGTGTTCACCCTCCCGGTAGTATAGCAAGTTACCGGATTTGAGAATTATCGTGTCCTCCCCCTCTCTACGGACTTCGGATAATCCCACAATATCCCAGTGTAACTTGCTCATGGCTTCTTCCAGCTCGAAGACTTTTTCGTCGGTCCTCAAAGTGCGTGCGTTGTATGTTGCCAGGTCAAGTCGTCGGGGTTGGCAGCGGAATCTCTTCCGGAGATTCTTAGCACCCCCTGTATTCAATGTAAATAGTATTAAATCAACGGATGCATTATAAGCATTAATTAATTCACTTTCCTATCAAATACTTCTCAAAAATTTGGAAGTCGAACATATGATAATTAATTACATTATAATCCCACGCAATAACATCACGATATCGAATGTTACAGTTATACATGTAAATTATGTTAATACGGGTATCTTTTGGAATGTATACTAAAACTTAAATCAGAAAATATTTTGTATTGAATTTAATCATTTTCTTAAAATCATTATGTATTGTATCTACCTTCACTTCTATAAGCAAGTTCCCCACTCTTAGACTATAAAGTGAGTGTTCATTGTTTCTCGAGAGATATTATCGACCCATCAGTATACTCAACACGATTGCAAAAATGTATGAGAGAATTATATTAAAGAGACTCAAGGCAGTGGTAGAGGCTAAAAATCTCTTGCCAGACCATCAGTTTGGTTTTCGCACTAAACACTCCCGTGTTCAACAAGTGCACTAACCGTAACCGTGGCCCCACAGGCACGATCTTTTTCGATGTAGCGAAAGCCTTCGACAAGGTACGGCACGCCGGCTTAATTTATAAGCTTCTCCTTCTTGGCTTTTCTAACAAACCGCAGCTTTCGCTACCGCGTCGAGGGCACTCTGTCTTCACGCCGTTCAATTCGGGCCGGAGTCCGCCAAGGCTCCGTACTGTCACCACTACTCGCTGTACGCTAGCGACATGCCCAGAACGCCTCACGCTCACCTAGCTCAGTTCGCGGACGACACCGCACTATACATCTCCTCGTACTCGCTTACTCACATCTCTCGCCACCAAAAAGCGGTCAATAGCCTAGGTGATTGGTTCCGCAAATGGAGAATTGAGCTTAATGCTGAGAAAAGCACAGCTATACTCTTCACCGGTGCTAACAGGGCAGATCGCCGAAATCTGGCAACAATTAAACTTTTTAATTCTCCGATCTCTTGGCAACGGAAAGCCAAATACCTAGGAGTCACCCTAGATGCGTGCATGCACTTCACCGAACACATTCGCATCGTCTGTGGCAGGGCAGCGTTTGTGCTAAATCGCCTCTATCCCATGATCTGCAAGAAGAGTAAATTGTCACTACGCCCCAAGGTAACACTCTAGAAAACTTGCATCCACCCCATATTCTCTAATGTGAGCGTAGTGTTCGCTCACGTTCCTGCACGCCGGCTGGTTCGATTCCAGACGCTGCAGAACAAATTCATGCGCATAGCCACGGGCGTCCGCTGGTTCATGCGCAACGTCGATCTCCATAGAGATCTCGACCTCGCAACGGCCAACAACTATTTTAAAACGCTCTCCGTAGATTACTTCAAGAGAACTATCGGTCACTCCAACCCTCGCATTAGTAATGCCGCCTCTTATGAGATTAGGCTAAGCATCCCGCCTAGGAAGAGGCGGCCCAAACACGTCCTTGACGACGACCAGATTACTATTGACAACGCCCCGTATACTAACACACTCACACAGCGTCTTCACCGGCGAAGACGAGGTGCCCGCTATCTGACGCACCCCGGCCGCCGCCCCCAGTCGCGGACCCATGAGAGTCAAGACTAAACACCTGTTCGATTATCCTTTTCAGCAGCAGCAAACGTTGCTCTAAGCCTAGGTCCGAGCCTCGCAGGAGGCGCCCTTAGAGCAACGTTTCCGCCACGACGCAGCAGGGCCCTTCTACGGGCCCAGCCCTCGGCAGAGCTTCTGCGCTCGCCACCCCTCTCGGTTACGCTGTCAAAGCCAGTAGGGCTAATAGCAACTACACACTTCGAAAAAAAAATTCTCGAGAGATTCTGACGCGAGTAGTCGAACGGAGCGGATCTCCATACTATTGTTATTACCATTAATAATACGCTAAATCATTAATAATAGCTAGGAACACGACAGAGAACTACCGAGAGACGCGCGCCGGATTGTCACTATTGACTTTGCCCCACGCCGATAGACAGATTATATAGATCGGAAGAG
>JACTOM010000562.1:9472067-9620004 GCA_015832385.1 Elymnias hypermnestra
TATATATATATATATATAAAGTAAATAGGGGAAAAAAATATTATTTACTCTTACTGCTTGGTTTCTAAGCGTTATTCACGTTGGTTCATTTCACTTTTTATTTTTTTCCATAGGCTCATAGTCTATTATAAAGAATTCGCGTATTTAAAATTTAAGCTGTAATAAAAGGTAGTTGTATTTTTTAAACAAAACCAACCGTGAAAGGTGTACGCACACCGGGCTCCTGGCGTTATGTTGAAGTACATCGTGAGACAATTTGTCACATTTCTCGACTATTATCTGTCTTAAGTCGCACTTGTGGAATAATATATAACATATTCCAATACATTTATTTGCAATTTATTTAAATGATACAAAACGAGTGTAAATTTATTGTAATCAACTTATAAAAAATTTATAGTGTCTCACTTCTTCGTCTGTTTTGTTTGTGGATATTTAGTAATGAAGCAAGACAATGGGATTAAATGGATATCAAAAGGTGAGGTCTATAGCGTAAGTAGACTATGTACTTTATACAATTTTTTCTTCTTGAAGTTAAACGAAACGCGTGATTAATATCACGAAGATTTGCAGCGTTTTTAATGCTAATTCGTTCGCAGGTTAGGTAGTTATAACATTTACAAATAATATATAGCATTTTAATTTGCAACTCGTCATTTAATAAATAACAAAATAATTAATAATTTCTAATGTTGACAAAAAAAACGCGTGGCATTTTTATTTACAATTCGTCATTTGAGATTTCAAGTAACTATATTGAAAAAACTACTCACTACGTCTACTAGACTACGTCTCAGAACCGTAGGTCGTCACTGGCACCATGCACTATTCGAAGACTTTGGTCTTCAGAGGGGATTTACATATAATATAATAAATTACATTATACTATGTAGCCATTGTAAAGATAAACACAGAAGAAAATATTTATTTTTATACAACATTGATAACTTCTCCTCGATTACGCTCGTCATCAAATAAATCCCAACATCTTTTGTTTTTACCGCTTTAATTATTATTACTATATATTCTGAGATTAGTGATGTATCCGCCTGTATAACTTTTTATTACCGTGTTATACGTGAATAATTTATTAGAAGATAAAATGGATTCAGATAGCTGTTCTTAAAAGATAGATATATGCCGATTTATAAAAGAGAAATTATCCTAACATATCTTACCGTTGATTTGTTATATCTCTAGGTTTACGCAGAGCTTTTGATTAAAGCTCTGATCTTGATTGTATCGTTTTATTTCTACCAAAGTAAAAAAACCGTGACAAATTATATACCTACCTCAAAAACACTATCTATTCCCGTCCCGAAAATCTGTACAGTACTTTTTTCAATATAGTTTATCGCAAACAGATAAAGCGAACACAGGCAGTCGCCATAGAGAACTTTGGTTTATAGTATGTTAGGAAGATACGTAATAACTTTACTGAATGGACATTAATTGTCTATTTTAGTCATCGTTATAAGATAAATATGTTCGGTTTCTACAAGGACTGTATTTTGCAGTTTATAGTGGAAGCCAGTAGACGATAAAAGACACGTATTTCTGAATGTACACACGAGGTTCCATTTGCTCCAATGCAGTGATCTCGGCGCCACACTGGCGCCATTTTACATTTCTAAACTATCGCCGATGTGAATTGGCCTACAAAAATCCCTTTCTGTTTATTTCTTTGTGAACAGATAATTTTGTTATTAATATTTAATGTTTGAGGTTTGGGCGCGTTTTATGAGTGTTGAAGGACACTGTCCCCCCACGCTCATTTATTTATTTATTTATTTATTGATAATCTAACAGCGTTTTAACAAGTTGTTTCATAGAATACTTAAGATAAGGCCAATTGTGGATTATACAAACAACTATATAATAGCTGAATAGCATAGTAGATATTAAGAAGTCAGAATTTGAAAACAAATATTAAAAAACTGAGATATTCGCCATGTAATTATGAATATAACACTATGTAACGCTCGTTCGATTAAAATTAAATGTCGTCGTCTAATGGTTCCAGAAAGTTATTGTCAATGATAATACTCGTATGTACTCAATTATAATGTACTAGCTGATTCTGCGAGTTCATCTGCGTGGAATGTTTTTTTGGCAGCTTTGTCATTAATTTAGGCTGTTTTACAAATAATTAAAATTTTTAATAAAAGATTAACGAAATCTTAAACTATTTTGCTAGTTTATTACTAGGATAACTGACTGGCAACTTTTCAGCTTATGTTCTGAGGACGACGTTATATGAGGTTCTATTCCGATCCTCTTCATCCATGTGCGCAACTGGAATCAAGTCCAAACATTTTTATCGATTAAATAATCTTCAATATGCCTTTTGCAAAAGTATGTTTTTGACATATTTCTTAAAACTATTTGTCTCCGCAAATCTAAAACTGATTGCGGTATCTTATTAAAAATGCGTATGCTCAACCCGACAAAGAATTTGTGACCCCCTTCTCTCGAAACTACGGGATAACAAGTTTGTTTTTATTTCTTGTATTTTGTATTTTTTGGTGTATTAGTGAATATTATTATGGATATATAAGATATTATATATATAAGAGATATCCAGGTATCTACGGTATCTCTGAAAACATAAGGTGCAAAAACTTGAAATTTGGTATGAATATTCCTTTTGCCTAGTACGGGTCAGCTAAGAACGGATTTTACGGAATTCCACCCGTAACGGGGGGTTGCGGGGTTGTTAATGAAAGAAAATAAAATTTTCACATTTAAAAATTATACACCGATAATCTAGAGCCTGAAAAAGGACTATAAGCTCTTTGCAGTCGTCGTCGCTTCAACCGATGGACATCCACTGCTGGACATAGGTCTCACGTAATGACGTCCACAAGGCCCGATCTTGCGCCGGCAGGCACCAGCGGTGACCCTCTTTATATCATTCCTATAGTCAGCGACCGCGTCTCAGAACCATAGGTCATCACTGGCAACACGCACTGTTCGAAGACTTTGGTCTTCAGGCAATGAAGGATATCGGACGAAAATATCTGGCGTCCTTTGCAGGAATACGCAGCAAATAGCTCATTAAATTTTTTATACGTATGTTTCTTATTTATATAACAATTTGCCTAAATTAATGAAAATGCTACCCAAAAAAGCACACCATTCAAGCGGGTTCAGCAAGGCTATATATATATATATATATAAGAGATATCTATTGACTCATAACGATATCTCTGGACTTGAGATTTGGTAGGAATTTTCCTTTTGCCGAGTAGCTAAGAACGGATAAATTAATGTAAATGCTACCTACAAAACATTCCACGCAGACGAAGTCGCGGGTTCAGCTAGTTCAATATATGTGAGAATTGATGTCAAGATTTGGTCACAACGGCCAACATTCGTGGACGGTATTGGATGTCGCGTGCTAATCGGTGACGAATCTGTGAAATTGGCTCGTCGCGGCCGCTCGCTCGCGCCACGAGGGCCACTCGCTGTAGCCGCTGCAGCCACAGGACGACAAGGCACAAGCGATCGGCGTCTTTATAAATAAAATCAAAATATCAATTCAGTTCAAAAATTCTTTATTCAGGTAGCTGTCTTGCAGTGAAAGTTCTTTAGACGCATGAGAGTAATTTTTTTACACATAAAACGCGTGGTTAGTAGCATCACGAAGATGTGCAGCGTTATTTATTGTAATTCGTTCCAAAGTTAGGTAATTTCAATATTTACAAATAACATGTGGCAAAAAATATTTCATAAATTCTTTATAAGTTGTAATTCATAAAGAAAATTTAATGAATAATTTCTAATATTGACAAAAAAACACGTGGCATTTTCACTTCGTCATTTGAGATTTCAATAAATTTGTATTTATTTATGACACCGTTAATATTTTTATGACACTGAAATTCCTAACATATCTTTCTTTTCCTCTCCCTATATGTCTCGGAAATTTAAGTCTTAGATTTGTATAAATATATCTGACGTGTCCTTTGTGCGCAGGCACTTTTAACTTTTTTATATATTGGCTTTACTATAGTGGATTTCAAGTCAGTAGGTAAAATGCATGATGTAAACAATCGCTTGATAATATGGTATTATTTCAATGTACAACTCATGATAATATTGGAGAATGACTTAAATGTATAATATAACATATTATATATCCGTGATAACATGTGACATGATGACAGTGCTTATATGTAATATGTTACAAGAAGTTTACGGTTCCACTTTTACGGTTGGGTGTCGTGGATACACAACATTGAGCTTCTATTTGCAACAGGAATAAAATCTATACTTCTTCAGCTTCAACCTTATAATTTGGATCTATTCCAAAAAATACAAAATACAATACAATTAATCAATAATTCATTAGCGACTTTTACATTAGGATTTCTCAAATAGCACTTATCTATCACTTATTTATCTAAATTATATGTTACTATGTAACAATATAATGAGTATAATTCACTATTCTTGCCATACTTCTTAAAATTACATAGTACTTCTACATCAGCGTGAAGTCGTTGGAAAATATATAATATATAAGATTAAAATATGACGGCGCACAGATTGTTAATCGGTTTACAATCGAATCGGACTTGACATTTTTGAGATTGACAGCTGACATAACACCGAGTGCTGGGGTGGCGGCCATTACTGGTTCGGATTTCATAAAGTGCGCACGCGCCCACGTGTCTTGGTGGAATGTTTTAAATCTAGTTATACTTTGTTAATTATCTAAAATTATAAGTGCTGATTTATTATAGTGAAATTAATAAAGAAGGAACTAATTGTATTGTGGAATATTTTATTAAAATACCCGACGTTGATCTCCTCGCCCGACTACCCACTTTATGGCAGACAAAACCTAAGATTGTAACCACATCTGAGGGTGTGCCTTTATCTTTAAAATAACAATATCGTTAATATTATTTAAGCAACGTTTTTTCATATTTTGGTTGATATTAAAAGTCGTATAAGATATATCCTAGAATTAAAAAAAATAACCTCTAAAAACACGTGTTTTTTGCATCATACTTTATCAGCATAAATAATATCAATAACAATTATATTGATAACCTTACACTCTACGTCAATCTTTGAAAGTATAAGAGATTAATCTAATAAAAAGCTCAACTCCAGTCATGCTACCGGAACGAAGGAAGAACTGGACATCATGAAGTCACGACTATGGAAAATATAGAATTAAAAAATTTTAACTTACGTAATATATCAAAAATATCAGAATAAATAAAAGTTATAATAAAAAAACTTGTTAGTTATTGTATACGTACTACGAGTACAATGAGCTATTCAGCCTAAGTTATAAGCTTAAGACTTCAAAAACGATTTAAAAAGCGAGCTTTTTTCAATATTTAACTATGGGTGTTCCACATTATTATAAATATAATGTAATTTAAGTTACATCCTATGTTATTTCATAAGTATATTGTTTGCCTCCCAAATATAAATAAACAAAAATATATTTCGACTATAACACGTTGTCAAACATTTACTTTTACTTCGCTGTCGGTGATATATCTCGTCGCCGTTTTAATTTTTTTTAGACATTCAACCTACCTGAAAGCCATTAAACAAAAGAAGAAGAAGAAGACATTTAACGGAAAAACAATCATTTAAAAAATATCTCTTTCAGTGGTTATGTGACAAAAGATTTTATTCCATGACTTTTTTAGTTCTTAAAATTAAACAGATCGAAGCTTTGAAAAAATAATTTGTAATAACTACCTCATAATATATTATATAATTATTATTAAATTGGATATTATAAAAAAAATACTACATACAACTATAATTATTCCACTTACGTATATGACCCATATTCGCAAATAAAGATCATTTCATTTCGATTTTATGAAATATATGTTGAAATATAGAATAGTGATATTATTCTACATTCCATTCACATACGTTTAATAAACAAAGTCGATATAGAATGTTATCCACGCTTATCATTCGCAGCTTGCACAGTTTCTCAGGGCTACCGCCAACACATTATTAAACGCCTTTTATTACGTCTGCGGAACTTACACTAACTTCAGATAGTAATAAACGTTGTATCTTTACTATACCGAACCACCCAGAGTCGAATTTTACCAATTTTATACGTGTTCTTTTATTTGAGATGCAGCTGTTACTTTATTTTCAATCATAAAACGCGTGCGCAGAGTAATGAATGTTTTTGTCCAATGTAAACAGGATTTCTTTAACATCAGAAATAGTTTAATGGCAGAATTATTTATGTGTGATCGAGCTACTAATTGTTCTGTGAAATGAAATCGTATAAATGTATTTTGTTAAGATACCTTTTGCCCGCGACTTTGTTTTTAGTTACGTACCAAGAAAATGTAAAAAAAAACAATAGGATAGTGCTCTATGACTTGCGGTTTAAAGTCACACGTAATTTTAACTGTAAACAAAAGAGCTTTTACTAAAATAATAGCTATACGTACATATATACCTTTTATTGCAGATTAAATTAATTAAAACTTTTCTATATAGATATAGATTTAAAACATAACCCGAAATTTTTATATATGTATTAACCACGTTCGCAAGTTTTATTTCACGTATAAATTAAAACACACGTCATTATTTAGCTGTCTGATAATCATAAAAAAATATTTAAAGCTGAATATACATAATACATTTATAAAAATTATTACAGATTAAATATATAGGTTATAAACATAACCTTAAATTTAAATCTACGAATATATTATCCTCATTCACACGTATCATTTTATACATATATAAATTAAAACAGGTTCACTCTTCACTAAAATATTATATGCTGAATATACATAGAACATTTATAAATATTATTACAGATTTTATACAGATTAAATATAAACTTTATATAGATAATGAAAATAACCTCAAATTTCTATTTACGGATATGATTTAAATATTAATTAAAACAAGGTTAAATTAATAAATTATTTGACTTTATAATTTAAATTTTAAAAAATTTAACTCGAATAGTCATTGAACATTTATAAATATTATTATCGATTAAATATTACCTATTTATATAGGTTATGTTTACAGTCTATATATATGTAAAGACTATAAACATAACCTCAAATTTGTAAATATGCATATACCCATTCATAACAATGAACGTTTGCCGAAGTTTTATTTTATGTATAAATTAAAACTCTGGTCATTATTCAACTATCTGATTTACATTTTAAAATATTTAAAACCTAATATAGGTACATAACACATTAATAAACATTATCTATATATCTTAATTATGTTTATAAAAACTTGACTTTGAATTATCCTTAAATATACTGCTGTTAACTAACTTGCAAAAGCTTTGAGAAGATGGCGTCATAGACCTACCTATATTTCAAGTGTAATATGGGTATTTATAGTGACAGCAGACAATGATGCGGGGTTCAGTTAGTATAAATTAAATAATAATTTTCTAAATTATTAAAAACTTAAGTAAATTTAAAGGGAAGCATTAAAAAGATTACATTTGAAAAAAAGTGAAAAAGGATTGTTAAAAGTGCAGAACCCGCGGCAATGATTTCGTCCATGCGAAAACAACTCGGGAGCTAGTTTTTCTCATAACAAGCAGTGGGTTTTTTGTCCATAAATTAAACCCACGATGCCTTATTATGAAAATCTTTAAAGGCACATATGCCCGGAACTCATTCCACGTTAACATTTTGTACCCAAAAGGAGTCTCGCTTCCATTTTTGTAAATAATGTCTTGAGCTTCTGCGAACACCGCCACTTAATTATTCTCTTAATAATTAAGTTAATTATTAATAAATGAACATTTTGGTATGACTCCGTAAAATTTTCCTTTAAATGAGGACATTCCATGAAATTTATGGCTGTATTAATGTGAATTATATTTAATTCATTTTATCGTGTTCCTTTATTATTTGTTATACCTAGAACTACTACTACTACTTAATAAGGCATCGTAGAAGTAATTAAACTTCCTGTTTAATTATTAAAAATTAAAAAGTTAAGGTAACCTGTTAACGCCTTACTGCTGGACACAGACCTCCTCGGCATTCTCACTCTTTTAGTTAAGTTTTTAACAAGTAAGTAGCAGCCTGTTAACGTCTTGCTGATAGGAGAGATTGTTTCCAGAATATAGACCCATCACGCTGCTCCAATGCAGGTTGGTGTGACCCAACAATATATTCTAGAATTACTCCTACAAGAGAACTTAGTGGTGTCTGCCCAGGATTTAAACGATCTATTGAACCAATATAGCTCTATTTTAAAATGAACATTTTCTTAAATTTATTCCTGGGAATCAAATTTCGGTCTTCTGCTAGCTAAGCTATTAAGCCATCATAGCTCTATGTCCTTATCAGCATTCAAGAATAATTTCAAAATACCCATATTAATATAATATAAAAGCCATTAAAAACTCCAAAATAAAAGATAAAATAGAACTGTTTACTTTTAAAAATTTAAAATATGAAATTAGATCATTAAATAGTACTTCTTCTTAGAGATTCTCTTTTCGCGATTAGACTTAATAGAAACAATTTATTGTTGATGTTTATGTAAAAAAATGTAGTTTAGTTGTGTTGTTTGTTGTTGATGAAGTGGTTTTTTAGTTCTTCTTTGGGCAGTTCTTAGTCGTGCATACTATAAAAGGAAACACTATAACAAAGTGACAGATTTTAATAATCCCAAAGTGCTGTAGAAGCCTAATTAAATAATAACCCTTTAGTCAGGATGTGTCATATAACGAGTTTGCTAATCTATAATACTTGGTAATTAAATGAATATAATTACGATATGTATCATTAAAATCATACTAATAAACCAATATTTATAATACTCGGAAAATAAAATTAATAAACTTTTTCATATACTTAAAAAAATAAGACTTTTTGATCGTTGCTTAGTAAAAATTAAAAACAATAATGTTATGCTGTGCGACCATATAGGGTCTGAATAAGGTACATACATACATAGCATCACGCCTTATTCCCATAGGGGTAGCAGAGACCACGTCCTTCCACTTGCCACGATCTTGCATATCGTCTTCGCTTCTTTCTTTCTTATTAAACGTTTCATACAGGTTCGTCGGTTTAGGGTACTCTTGACCTGGCCCTTATTTAAAATGTCCTGGATTTGGTCCAGGAACGTTCGCTTTGGTCTTCCCCTTCCAACTTTCGCATTCACTCTTGACTCATAAATCCTTTTTGTCAATCTCCTTTCATTCATTCTCTCTGCATGCCCAATCTAAGCATACCTTTCTCAATTTTAGTCACTACGTCTTCTTTTTAACCGACTTCAAAAATAGAGGTTATCAAGTTGTCTGTATTTTTCTTATTATGTTTGTTACCCATATCTCCCGACTGGGTGGACCGATCTTGATGATTTTTTTTTAAATGAAAGGTGGTGCTCAATTTTTTTAAATCCAGTTCTGATGTTGGCATCCATGAGAAAACCGGATAAGTGTTAAATTTGCATAAGCATGTGCGCGACAAATGGACGAATAACTCAAGATCACGCCAACCGATTTCGATGATTCTTTTTTTATTGGAAAGAATATACTTCAAGGTTTGTTTTGTGATAGTTTGGTTAGGTTCAGATGATGGATTCCTTGACAAAGTGACGGAACTCTTCAATTCTTAAGGGTGCGGTTTTAGGCAGAAAATATAAGTGTCTGTAATCAAATAGCATTGAGCTTACGTTTGTTGCTGCATTGCAACACGTTTACTTCAGATTCACTAAAAATCAAAAAATAAATAAAAATTTTAACAAAAAAAGAACCGCCTTCAAAACAGTCTTACAAATATATTAATATGTTCTAAAAAGTAAGAAATACTTGCGTATTCTTTTATAGTGTTCTTCGTATTCTTATATTTGGAGACAGTGTCAGCCGAGGTGCCTACATGCCAAGTGGACACGCGGGGAACATCTACCTTGGCTGACGCCGACTCCGAATAATGAATATAAGAATACGAAGAACACTATAAAAGAATACGCAATTATTTCTTACTTTTTAGAACATATTCATATATTTGTAATTCTGTTTTGAAGGCGGTTCTTTTTTTGTTAAAATTTTTATTTATATACCACAACGTTCTCTTACCATACTATTTCTTACTTTGTTTCAATCCACTCATACTTCTCAATGCTCTCAATATACACCTTTATAAATTATTACTTAAGTATATCATATATTGTGACCTGTTTTGGCTGCTTTAATAAATAAAAAATTAAATCAAATTAATTTCTGATTCAATTTAAAATGAATAGAGTTGTGTGTAAATATTTTAGAGTAAAATAAAGTCGTCCAAATCGACTATAGTCATTAATATTAATAATTTAGTAATTTACATTTCACATTCCGTACCATCTGTGTATTGTTGACACATATTTCTTGAATGCAAAGGAGCGAAGATAAAAAATTACTAACGACTTACAGAAGGCAGCACATGTGTGTTCCTGTGTCTCAAACTCAACAAACTGTAAACACTTTACAATTTATTATACCATATTGCACCATCCTACATGACACAAAGTTGAAATCGGTCTAAATAAGCTGGTTTTTTTGCGATGAAGTTGTAAATTAATAATATTTCCTAAACATTTGTGTCATTGGCAGTTCGCATGAACCTCATCTGGCAACTGCATTTTACATATCTTTATTTTAAAATAGATTAAGTTGAAAATTCCTTGATATAATTGACTAAATAATTGGTAAATGTAGTCATAACCTATGAACTTGTCTCTATTTATCTCTATATTTATATGCCGAAATGTCACTACTATACTAAACTAATGATTTACTTGTATGCAAGATAGTTCTTTTAAAGCCAATTAAAGAGCAGATGTTATAGAAAATTATTCGTATATAAAATTTAATCGTAATTCAGGGACATATTGGTGTTTTTATCGTAACAAATGCGAAAATAGCTCTGTCCATCTGTTGCGCTTTTATACCAAAACTACTGAACCAATTTAAATAAAATTTGATACACAGGTAGCCTAGATCCTGATAAAGGACATAGGTTAATTTTTAATAGGGAAAATGGGTTGTAAGTGATGGAAATATCGTCATTTTTAAAGCTAGATGCTTGGAACTTGTTTCATAGTCTTTTGATTCGATATAAATAAAAATGACATTCAAAATTTATAAGTGTTTTACCCTCAAGGACGTAAAGATGCTTATCCTTACTAAAAGTTACATTGTCTGTCTGTGTGTCGCTCTTTACTAAACTGAACCGATTTGCAGTGAAACAATGAAAATAGCTCATTAAAATCCAAAAGTAAATAAGCTATACAATATTTACTTTTGCATTTCTTTCAGATATTATATTCAGTTTTTTTTATGCATGTTGTGATGACTCTTACTAAAATTTACATTGTGGACGACTTTATTGGTTTAACGGTCACACTTGTTACTAATCCTAAAAAAATTAAAGTATTTGTAAGTACGTGCCTTAATTTGTAAAAAAAAACTACTATTTGACGATGACAAAGTCGAGAGCACAGCTAGTTTCTTATAAAGATCTGTAATAAACTGACATTTTGTTCAAATATTGGCATGTTATTGCATAAGTTATTATAAAAATTAAAACCTTTGGAAAGTATCTCTTAATTCAAAGATACTTTAAATACAGGTCACCCGATGGTCGTTGTCTTATAAAATTGACAATAAAAGCTCTACCTATCCAAAGTTATCCTTCAAGCTTTACACATTTGCATAGACATATGGACAAGGGAGGGGACTGCCTCATTGGTCTAGTGGTTAGCATGTTCATCTACAGACATGAGGTCCTGGGTTCGAGTCACAGGTCGGGCCAATTAAAAAAATCAATATTGAGTTTTCTGTTAAGATTTTGCTCAATATTTGCCCGAAGTTGGGAAGTTGGCGGTGTGATCCACCTCAGTGCCTCGGAGAGCATGGTAAGCCGTCGGTCCTGCGCCTGATCTCTCTCCGGTCGTGTCGGATTCCCGTCACATCGGACTATGAGAGTGAAGGAATAGAGAGTACACTTGTGTATTATGCCTGCCAATCTACAGTGGAGCAGCGTGGTGGGTCTATGCTCTAAAAACCCTCGTTCCTCGGAGTGACGAGGCCTGTGCACAGCAGTGGGACGTTTATGGGCTGCTACTTACTTACTTACTTTGGACAAGGGATATTTATATAGATACTAGCTGTTCCCGGCAATGTCACAAGCGTCTGATAGCGTGAAAATACGGGAAAATTCAAATCAAATCAAATCAAAAATATCTTTATTCTAGTAGGCATATTACAGCACTTTTGAATCGTCAAATTATATTTTTTTTCCACACTCTGATTCTAATATACATCTGATGACGGTACTCAAGATCGGCTTAAAATCTAAAGTTACGAGGGTTCCTTCGCGCCCTGATCCGAGAAGAACCCACAACAAACTCAGTCGGGTTTTTTTTTTTACCATCATCATTACAATAACAAATTAGTTTACTATATTTTAATTAAAATTAGAGCAATTTGTTCACTCCCAAGCGTTTCTATCGTCTAGGTAATCTTGCAACTTATAATACGATTTTTCTATCAACTTTCTTTTAACAAAGACTTTGAATTTATTAATTGACATCTTTAGAACGTCTTGTGGGAGTTTATTATAGAAACGTATACAGTTACCCTTAAATGAGTTGTTAATCTTATGCAGCCTACTAGAATTTATAACAAGTTTGTTTTGGTTTCGTAAGTTATATGATGTACATTCACTCTTTTTATTAAAAGAGTCAATGTTTTTATGTACATACAACAAGTTTTCTAATATATATACGCAGTGAACTGTCATTATGTTAACTGCCTTGAATTTGTTTCTTAGCGACTCTCTTGGACCCATATTGTAAATCGCACGAACGGCCCTTTTCTGCAGCACAAATATTGCATCTATATCAGCAGCATTACCCCAAAGTAGAATACCGTATGACATAATGCTGTGAAAATAGCTGAAATATACCAGTCTGGCAGTATCAACATCTGTCAGACGACGAATTCTTTTAACTGCGTAAGCCGCAGAGCTGAGCCTGTTCGATAGACCACTTATATGGGGCCCCCACTGTAATCTGTTATCTAACGTAATGCCTAAGAAAACGGTACTGTCTACAAGGTCTAGTTCCTCATTATTAAGTTTAACAATGGTTTGCATTTGTTTAACATTAGGCAGACTAAATTTAATACATTTTGTTTTATTTGCGTTGAGCAATAAATTATTAGCTTCAAACCATTGTACCACTTTATTGAGAGAGCTGTTTACGTCGTCATAATTTGTTTGTCGCCTATTAATCTTAAACAACAGCGAAGTATCATCAGCAAACAGAACAATCTCATGATCACCCTTAACAAAGTAAGGAAGGTCATTGATATAAATGAGGAAAAGAAATGGTCCTAGTATGGAACCCTGTGGGACTCCCATTTTTGTCACAGACCCGGCAGAAAGCTTGCCATTGACACAGACCTTTTGCGTTCTATTGGTTAAATAAGAACTCATCAGGTCTAATGCTGTGCCCGCGAGTCCATAGTGTCGCAATTTCCCGATCAGGGTTTCATACTGAACACAATTCTTTTATGACATCGTATTATCAATCCCAAAAGACTCAGAGGTCAAAGCCCGAAACGAAGGTCCTATCAGGCGGGACCGCTGGATACCAAAGCCAATCAGGCAATCTACAAAGCAACTTAATTTATGGGGAATATCACGCTGATCAGTAGTAAGACAAGACCAGAGGTGGAGGATTATTAATCTAAATAATTCTCAAATCCACCTGAAGACACACAAAAAAATTAAACAAAATCTGTCCAGACGTTTAAACAGAGCAGATTGCCATACAAACGCAAAAAATAAATATATATTTACACACTATATATATATATATATATATATATATATATATATAGTGTGTAAGGATTAATCGTTGATAGTTTAGGCCACTTGTAAAAATCTTTACAGAAGTATACATATCGTTACTTTGAAGGAATCCACTACATTCTAATCGGACTATTCAAAACCTTACTTAAGGACAAACAGAATCTAGAAGTCTATATTTTTTGAAACATAAACTCGTATTCAAATCTACAACAATGACACCTAGCACCACGAAAAAGCAGCGTTCTCTATCTCGGCCTGAAATATTATGTTTTGATATTATTAGGACTATATTTTGTGTATTAGATCTCTTATTAAACATATGATAATTATCAAAATTATAACCAAATATGATTAAAACCAAAATAAGTGCGTAAAAAGCATACAAATGTCAACGTCTCCACCACCTGATATCTCCGTTTTTAGTTACAGGTGGGCTAGAGGGTCGCAAATGTCGAATTGGTTTTGTTCCGTTACGATCTATAATAAAATCGATTCGTTGACGCCCTCGTTGGTGCAGTGATATAAGAACTCGCATTGCTAGGTTGCGGGTTCGATCCCCGACAGGGCGAATTAAGGAAATTGTATTTTCTAATTTGTCATCATCCGGGGTTCTTCACAACCAAGTTGTGGGGTACGGACCTTGAGGCAATGCCTCATTACCTGGGCTAATTTTCTAAGGCACCGACGATGCCCGGCATTGGATTCTGCCCGTTGTCAACGCCGTTAATCTTCACCCACACCTGGTGGTGGTGACAGCAGGTGCTCACGAGGTAGTGGACGCCCATTGCTTTCAGCTCTAGGTTGCTGGCTAGCAATGCCATTGAGGTGCGTGTGACTCTTGACTATTTTTTTTATAATCCGTTTGTCCCCCGACATGGTGGTCGGAAACCTTTCGTAAATAGGAGAATCTTTATTCATATACTAGAACGATACATAGTATTATCTTACTTAACGTTGTATTACATTGTTTTGTGTTTGTTACCTTATATTGTATTACATTGTATAACGTTTCTAGTACACTGTGTTACTTTATAATGCGTTACGTTATTTTTTACTACGTTATAGTTATATTAATTCATTACCTTTGTTAATATGGAGTACTGTAGCCACCTTTGGGCTCAGCCAAGTACCAGCTTGATGCGCCGGGCCAGGAGACTCATAGACGACAAAAACCTCAATTAGAGAATGGCAAGTCTGCAGCATCGACGCAACGTTGCCTGTCTGTCGGTATTCTACAGAATTTATTTCGGAGAGTGTGCGCAGGAACTGTACGATCTTGTTCCTCCGTCGCCTTTTTACTTCAGATCATCAAGGCATAGAAACGATTGGCATCGATACGTAGTGGACATCCCACGATTCCGTACCAAGCATTTTACCCAAAGGTTTCTGAACCGCACCGCAAAGGAGTGCAATGCCTTACCAGCATCCGTGTTTCCTGACTCCTACAATCCAAGTATTTTTAAATGCAAAGTGAATAGGCATCTTCTAGGCAAGCGCGGTCCACCCTAGGCTGCATCAACGCTTAACATCAAGTGTGATTACAGCCAAGCGCAGGCCTGTTATGAATTAAAAAAAAAATTAGTTATCGTGCTTAATACATTGTGTTGCATATTACATTTATTACATTGTATTCTGTTGCTCTACATTTTTACAGTGTGTTTAATTACATTATATTTTATTGCTTTATTCTATGTTTATTTGCATAATCTGAATTATTGGGAGCCTTCGGCAGTGGCTACTTATCACCTTACCAGCAAAGACGTGTCGTCAAGTAAAGAGATTTGTGTTACGGTACTGTAGGGGTTCGGCAGAATAAACAACGCTAATGATTACTCTCAAAACGGGGAATGCGTCATCTCTATGCACGGATCGGTTACCGGACCGTTGCAGCAGAGAGCTAGCCAACGGATTCCACCAGCGCCCCGCCCATGAGAATGACGCAAACCTCGTGTCGAGGTTAACCAAGACAGAAACAATCATATAATTATACGTCGCACATAGATTTCATATAAAATTGTCAGAGGTAAAATAACTATAAGAGGTTAATTGCCTCTTTCATGATTAGCGCGCTTCCATCTTAGATTGTATTATCACTTACCATCAGGTGTGATCACAGCTAACCTGTCAGCAATAAAGAAAATCTTTATAATCTCTAAATGTCCATTTAACAAGCATTATAATGTTACCATTTGTATGCTATGTTGGTGTCATTGACACGTTATAATAATGATGGTAGCATTGAGCCGGTGTAGTATTGCGATGTAGGTATTAGACGGTTATTCAAATTCTAACGCTCAATAGATATTTAGATAGTCTATTGTGAATAACAGTTATTGTAATTAAATAAGAAAAATCAGATATATATTCCATTTTAATTAGTTATTACCTTCTGGGACTGTCGCACGCGTAATGCGATAAAGAAGTAGAATAGCGATTTTTCGATTTAGCTTGCAAGCGTTAGGTCCAGAGTGAAGGTGTTCTGTCTCCTTTGTTCACTCTCGTTCAAACATTTCATACACTTATCTCTTGGATAGTCCATGCACCCATACACTCGCGTTCCTAATTTTTTTTAAGTCGCATTTTAGGTATAAACCTTGCCGCCGCCGAAGCGTCGACAAGCGTGGAATTGTGGCCACTGAAAAACATAATTGGGATAATTATATTAATTCCATGTTAGCTGAGTGGTCACCATTTCTGAATCCGCACCGCAAAAATTGTACACTATTCACGGTGTATAAAAGAATAATTGTTTTTCTTTCTCTTTCTACTTTCTTTCCTTTTTATAGATATTCTATGTTTTTTAATCTCAAGGAACCCATGCATTACCATAAAACAATTATTGTTTGCAGTAAAAAAAAGATCGAACAGCTTTTAAAAAGCTGACATCCAATATTCTGAAACAAAGACGCACTCAAAGAAGAAGTTAGAAATGCTATAAACCTTTATTGTCCTCGGAAATTCGTTACAAGATTACGGGTTTCTATGATACCTCAGTTTAATTGTTCACAATAACTCAATGAAACAAGTAATATGAAAATAATATTAAAGACAATTCCTACTTCTTATTTCTTTAATTGCCGCTTTGGTCTAGTGGTTAGCATGTTCGATTACAAAGATGGGGTCCTGGGTTCGAGTGCCGGGTCGGGCCAATGCAAAAAAAAATTAATGTTCAATTTTTCTCAATATTTGAGGTGGTGGAAGTTGGTGGTGTGATCCACCCTCATGCCAAGAAGAGTACGTTAAGCCGTCGGTCCTGCGCCTGATATCTCTCCGATCGTGGCGGATTCTCGTCACATCGTAGCATGAGAGTGAAGGAATAAAGAACGCACTTGTGTACTATGCCTGCCAATTCGCAGTGGCTCTATGCTTTAAAAACCCTCTCTCCCAGCAGTGAGGAGGCCTGTGCCCAGCAGTGAGACGTAAATGGGCGGCTACTTACCTTCTTAAGCTCATATCATTAAAAAAGCCTTTACATATATGTATAATCATTAATAAAATTTCAATGATTATTTCATATTTGGTAGAAAAAAATAATAAATTAACATTGAATGACAACTATTTTGCTTATTAATTTTAAAAAAATGTACTAGTCCAGAGGAATTAGCTTAAAAAATAGGCTGACATAGATCAATTGTTAAAAGAGTAAGGGGTTTCACGACAGCTTAACTTTCGGTTATCGGGCTCCACACCTTGTTACGTAATTCAGTGATAATTTCTAATATTAACAAAAAACGCGGCATTTACAATTCGCCATTTGAGATTTCAATAAATTATTTGTATTAAATTTCGACAGTTTTACTATTTTAATGACAATTAACGTCCTTACATCCTATTTCCCTCCCTCTAAATGTCGGAAATCTAAAGTTTTAGATTTGTATAAATAGAAAGAAGACTTAACGATTTTTTATGGCAAAGAAATTTCACTTTTTACATGTGTACTTTGTACGCACACACTTTTTTTGTTTGTTCAATAACTCGCGAATTTTTAACTTTACGTCAAAAATGGTAATGACCAAAGTTGTTGGGAATTAAATTTGCTACAATTTTGGTCCTTATCAATTTTGTCCTAAAATCGATAGGAAGAGTGTAAGCTAAATGGTTTAAATTGAAAAAGATAGACCGTAGTGGAAGGGACCTACGGTTGTGTGGCGCGTGCGGTGCCACCTTGCTTTGACAGGTGAAACGCGATCGGAAAACGGAAATTCCTCATGTTGTGGTAATTGTTTCTTTTTGATTAGAAAAAAAAACATAATTTTCTAACAATTTCGCTAACATACACGTGCTATATACACAGAAAAAGTAGTAATTAACCCAGTATTCGATATTAAGATAAATATTAGAATCGCCGTTGTAACTTTTACCTTTTAAACCTCTCAGATATAGCTACGTCATAGCAAAACAGATTTGTTTATAACTACTTTCGCTCAAAATCAATATTACTTATAACTCAGTTATTTGTTTAACGTGTTAACCAGAAAGCACTATCTATTTCCCTTAAAATTAACGTCACACTGCTGGGCACAGGCCTCCTCACTCATAGGAGAAAGGGTTTTTAAACCATAGACCACGCTGCTCCTGTGCGAATTGGCAGGCATAGTACACAAGTGTACTCTCTATTCCTTCACTCTCATAGTCCGATGTGACAGGAATCCGACACGACCGGAGGAAGAGATCAGGCGCAAAACTGACGGATCAAGGTGCTTTCCATGGCACAGTGGTGGATCACACAACCAACTTCCCAACTTCAGGTAAATATTGACAAAATCTTAATAGAAAAATCAATATCGATTTTCGAATAGGCCCGACCCGGGAATCGAAGCCAGGACCTCATGTCTGTAGTCGAACATGCTAACCACTAGACCAATGAGGCAGTCATTAAAGCAATACTCAAGGTAATAGGTAAGTAGCAGGTAATGGACGTCCCGGTACGGATCGCTTACCTTTAGGCTGGTGCAAGTACTGACCGGACACGGATTTTCCGGACAGTACTTGCATCACATAGCACGACGTGAAGACTCTCCTATCTGCCATGTCCGGCTTGGGGACCACAGCGACATCCTCTGGTGTCCCTCATCGGAGCGGATCTTTCACTACCAAGTATAGTGGGCGCCATGCTTGACAGTGAGATAGGATGGAACGCAGTTGCCTCTTTCTGCGAAGCCGTCATTTCTTTGAAGGAGGCAATGGATCGAGAACGGGATGCTGCAGCAGATGCTGCTCCCCTTCAAAGGAGGCGAGGGCAAAAGGCGTCTTTACGAACGCCTCGTGTCTCCTGATTGAACATCTTCAGTAGATTTCATCCGGGAGTGTCAGGGTGAATGCGCTTGGGAGCCTCTGACACTCCCAATTCAGGGTGAGGGGGGTGTCGCTGGGTTTTAGTGGGTATTTTAGTCATGCCGTCGAGTCCCACACTCCCTGTCTCGTGGCAGAAGTGCGCAAATGCATTTCCCAGCGAAAAAAAAAGATAATGAACGTCCCACTGCTGGGCAAAAACCTCCTCACTCATAGGAGAGAGGGTTTTTAGAACATGGACCCATCACGCTGTTCTACTGCAGGTTGGCAAGAGCCTGAAAAGGGACATATGCTACTATTTAATACGGAAAAAGAGTTAAAGGAAGGAAGTATCATCATTTTTAGGATAATAAGCTTAAAACTTAATTTTGTTTACGGATGAAACGAGTGATTAACGTCACGATGATGTGCAGCATTTTTATGCTGAATTCATTTGAAGGTTAGGTAGTTTTAATATTTACAAATAACATGTGTCATTTTAATTTAATATATTATTTCTCATAAAAAAAAAAAATAATAATATTTCATAATTTCTCTTTTCTAAATTTGAAATTCAAAATCAAAATATTATAATAAATAATATTGACTAAAAACCACGTGGTATTTTTATTTACAATTCGTCATTTGAGATTTCAGTAAATTATTTATATTAATTATCGACACTTTTAATACTTTAATGACAATTAAATTCATTAAATTCCCAACATATCTTCCTTTACCCACCCTCTAAGTCTCGGAAAACTAATGTTTTAGATTTGTATAAATATAAACAAGATTTAAAAATTAGTTTGCCATAGAAGTTTCATTTCTGACATTGTACATGGACATTCAATATTTGTAAAAGTTTTACCCTCAAGAGTAAAATATACAATCCATACTAGTAGTGAAGAAGACCAGTGAAGAATTGCAAATAACTCTTTATAATATTAATACGTTTGTGTCATATTTGAAAATAAATAAACCCAATTTATTAAAAATGTTACCCAAAAACACTATTCCACGCGGAAAAAGTCACGGGCACAGTTACAGAGTAATAATTGGATATTAATACGTTTACCGCCATCTACTGATAATAATTTGAACTAGTTTATCTACTACTCGCTGAAAGATGGCGCTATAGTCTATCTCTATGTACATAAAACTCTTTACTTGTGACCAAATGTGAGTTCAGAATCAAGACAGCATCTACATAATACATGTGAGTCTTACTTCATTTCAATTAAATAATGCGTTGATATTTAAATGCTTATAAAAATATGCAGGTTTTCTGTAAATTATTGCGTTTTATTTATTTCATGTCATAATCAAAATCTACGAGTACAGAGTGATTTATTTTAATATGAATTATTATAGCAAGTATGTAACGAAAAAACATTCGGTGTTAAATATGTTTTTTCTCTCATTCATAATATGACACAGGAAGAGTTACTTGTTAAATGAAGCATTGTTGACTTCAAACAATTAACGATCTCTTTTATCATTTACATTTTATAGATAATAACTGCGACAAAGGACCGCGGAAGATATCTCTCTGATAGATAAGGCACAAGGGGAATATAATAATTTTAGGTTATTATTATTAAAAAACATTCAATCGAAAAAAAATTATAAAGACGATAACAATCATTTCAACTTCGTCTCAAATTGGAGAGAGGTCCTGGGTTCAAACTTAGTAGGGCGAATTTATTATATTTTATTTCTAATTTGTCCGAATCTGGATTCGAGGCTTCGTCTGTGGCTATTTACCACCCTACTAGCAACGATCGCCAAGCAAAGAAATTTGTGTTCTGGTACGATGCTGTGAAACCATAAAAGGTAATTTGCCTCTTACCAGATTAGCGCGTCTCTATCTTAAAATGTTATCACTTATCTCCAGGTGTGTGTAACTTGTGTAACCATTTGTACAAAAGAAAAAAAATCGAACTTGGGTTTAATATATTGAAAAGGGCAGGTAAAAACATGTCACCTATCGCTATACGCATAAAACGATAATTATTCACAAACGTTTAGGGCAACCTACCCATAAAATTGTTAAAACTATTGATAAATTACTCACCATAGTCAAATATATAGTTAGTCCATAGTATTGAAGAGCCAAATTCAGAGCAGATAACATAATAACAGTTCACTGCTTATATATATTAGAAAACTTGTTGTACGTACTTAAAAATATTGACTCTTTCAATAATAAGAGTGAATGTACCTCATATAACTTAAGAAATAACAAGTTTATTTTTATTTCTTAAGTTATATGAGGTACATTCACTCTTATTATTGAAAGAGTATATATATATATATATATATATATAGGCTGCATAAAATTAATAACTCATTTAAAGGTAACTGTATACGTTTCTATAATAAACTCCCAGAAGACGTTCTAGAGATTGGCAGGCATAGTACACAAGTGCACTCTATTCCTTCACTCTCAAGGACCAATACGTCGGAAATCCGACACGATCGCAGAGAGATCAGGTACAGGACCGACGGCTTTATGTAGTCTCCGAGACACGGGAATGGATCACACCACCAACTTCCCAACTTCGAGCAAATATTGAGAAAATCTTAATTTCTATTAAGACAATATTAATTTGTGTATTGGCCCGAACCAGGACACGAACCCAGGAACTCATGTCTGTAGTCAAACATGCTAACCACTAGACCAATGAGGCAGTCTTGTAACGTACACACAGACACAGCATTTTATAGTAACACAAATCTCTTGTTTGGCGGTTCGTCTTAACTGG
This sequence comes from Elymnias hypermnestra, assembly GCA_015832385.1. NCBI lineage: Eukaryota > Metazoa > Arthropoda > Insecta > Lepidoptera > Nymphalidae > Elymnias > Elymnias hypermnestra. Next base: position 9,493,978 of record JACTOM010000562.1, read on the forward strand.
TTGGGTCACAGGCAAAGTCTCCTATCAATCCAAACTCAGACAATTTAAAAAATTAAATGTTCTAAATTCACTTTATCGGGGATTAAAGTTGTGACCTCTGTTAGTGTAGCGAGTTAGTATACTCGCACCAATACGCCAGCGAGGCCATGTGCTATATAAACCCTGTCTGCTGTGAGCGAGTAAGTTAAAAGACTGCTCATTACCTTGCCTTAGTCTTTACCGTATACTTTATATTGTTAGATCAAGCAACGTCTGAATACGTTTGTTACCCATATAATTTACATATACCTGATAGTAACGTGCATTTTTCTTTACAGTTAGCAAGCTAAATAAATTCTATACAAACATGTCGCTGAAACGTGTGCTGATTGTTAATAAATCCTACCCTAAAGCAGGATTGGATTTATTGAAAACCAAGTAAGTGTACCTTTTATTTCTCGTTATTTGTTTGGTATTGAATAAAATTTGTCAACAACGATTTTTCCTAAAAGCGTCCAGTCCAGTCCAGTCTCTAAAAAGCGTAGATCGATTTTAACATTATTTTTAAAGTCGTATCGATGGTCCCTACATATAGTCAATAAATTATTTATTACTATTATTATAATATCTTTTTAAGCGTCATCATTTAATAATACCTTAACGTAGGTTGATAAATGGCGTGACATAATTATCAAAATTACAAAGACGCCCAAAAAGCCTAAATGCAAGTTGACTATAGGGTTCATCGATATATAGCTAATATTTTGGGCCGTAAAACATTTTTCCGAAATTTCGTAGAGAATTTTACACAAGCGTGATTTGTTAGTGGATAAAAGTCAATGCTACAATTTTCAGTATGGCATTTTTTATGCCACAAAATGTAAATACAATGTGACGCATAGATGGTTTTGCTAGCAATTCAATATTTCGTATATAAGTGTGGTTTTCAGGCCACTATACAACTATTTTCTGTTGTATTTTTCTGTAAAATGTATTTAGACTCTTTAGGTGTAATGTTTTCGTGTAATAAGTTTATTATTGTCAAAGACTATAACCAAAAAACACATAACTCCAGCGGCTACCGGTTTATCAAAAACTATACTCAAAAATTTCGTTACAATATATTTATATAAAAAATAAATCCCTATTTCCCTATGTCACAGCACCACGTGTGCACAGCTGGACCAATTTAGATAATTCTTTTTTGTTCTGTTTATTACAGTAAACTAACTAAGTTACGTGGAACATCAGAAATTAATTAAACTTAACCACCATAGTAACTTTTCTAATGTTATAATGCTTTAAACAATACAAACTTTTTTAAAATAACCTTCTTGCGTTTGATATAATTGTCAGCGATTGATTGAATTGACATTGAATACACATATATACTTGCATGCGGCGCGCGTGTGTAATGTGTATTTTATTTAATGTATTTTATATGTATCAGTTTAAATAAAACTATTATCATTGTTTATATAAAGTATAAGTGTAAAAAATAATAACCCTCCTTCCGTGGAATTTTCGTAAAAACGAACACAAAGTTTTTACTTCACGTATAAAAATATATAGATTCACCGATGACAAGTCATGACTTACCCTTGTTTTTCCCGCCAAAAACTAAGTGCGCTGGTGGCGCCCTCCCTCGTAATCCCTGACATTGTGTATTTTTAATACTTTATAATCTATGATGTTTGTTATTAAAAAGAGTTGGTGGTACAAATATTTCAGATTGAAACCTACTGTAATGCAATATTTGGATTATGATCCCATTTGTCTTACGGAATTAAAAAAGGAAATCGCCACCGGCTACGACGCTTTAATATGGAATACGAAACACAAGCTCACGGGAGAAATTTTGGAAATAGCAGGTACTTATTCTATGTTTTTATTTTTGCAAATTTTGTCGTAGGTGGATGAAATGTTTTAATTATTTTTTTAATAATATGACTCTAAACTTATGAATATTAGCTATAACTTTCCTTGTCTCACAATATTACATTTCAATTCCATGTGTGTGCCGATAACATGTGACGTAATTGATATATGGCCCATTAGGAGTTTAAATAACTTTTACTATGTTATCTCATTATAAAATTACAATTAATCAGGTACGCAATAAAGAACTACCTGTTTTCCCTCAACAATTACGAAGTTTAACATGTAATGTTCCTTGTTTACGCTGTCATAGCTAATTATTGGGATCGCACCTGTTACGTGTTTCTCTATTATATTTAAAGAAAGCTTTAAAAATTGTTAGATAAATTACATTTTTGCCTGCACGTATATTTGCTTTTAAATTGCAATAATAGAGTATATATTTCATATTGCTAGAAACATAAGACATATTTTTGATAAAAGTAGTAATATTTCTTCTTATCGGAAGTGCAATTTTGGTTTGGGAATAACGTAATGGTGCTGCATCATTGCTGTTTAAAAATGTTTCTAAACATTAGTAAACAAACATTTGAACACAAATTTAATCATTTGTTAATAAAGATGTATGCAGGCGAGAACAGGGTATGCGGAGAGTGCGAGGGCACGTTATATATCAATAACAATGTAAGAGCACTCAAAACAAATAATAATTTCTAACATAATGTTAGAAATTTCCTAACATTGGAAAATATTTGAAAAAAATTTAAACAGCAGTGTAGCAGCACCGTAAGAAATCATAACCAAATATTTCTAATATATGTAGTTGCTTATATTTGAATATAAACCTGCAGAGTTTATTCGTATTTCAAATATTCGTAAATTTAAAACATTTTAGCGTTAGGATAGCCCATTTATAGAGAAAGGCTATATAATATTACAGCACGATCGAACAGAAAAACAATGAAAAATGTTACAAAAAAGGGTTTGTTTCTCCTTTTGAGAGCTTCCATGCTACAGAACCCACCACAGTATGTTCACCTTTTACGATTGCTTCATCATCTCTTTTTGGTAATAAAATTAAGGTAAAGGCGTCTTACCGCATTTGAGAGACGTTTGTTAGACTATATACCCATCAAGCAGTTCCACTTCGATTTTGCAAGTTAGATATAAGCCAGAATTACGTCCGGGATATGCAGGCCGCTTCGCGATTACCTTGTTACGTTTTACGTTAGTTTTTTTTTCGCTAAAGCACAAATTGATATGAATTATCAAGCACGTAAGTTTCTTTTTGAAACATAGCAGTGCCTGCCTAGGAACCCGCGTCTTCTGTCGCCCATGCCTCAACACTAGCCCAATGTGACTTTTATAAAAGATTTACTTTTATTTTTATTACATTAGGAGAGAAGCTTAAAGCTGTAAGTACTATGGCTTCTGGAGTAGACCATATTGAAGTCCAGGAGTTCGTTAAACGGGGTTTGCGTTTGGGCAACACACTTCATGTATTGGATGACACAGTTGCTGACATTACTTTGGGACTTATAATCAGTGCCGCCAGACGATTTAAGGAAGGAATTAGGGAATTAGAAAGGCAAGTACAATTTTATTAGATAAAAGATGATATTAACGATAGGAAATATGAATAAAATTTATCTGAACTAATATTATAAGGAGGAAAATGGTTTTTGTATGTAGGTTTCCACACAAAAACTATTAGACCGATTTTAAACATTTTTTCACCATTACAAAGCTGTATTTTCCCTGAGCGAAATACGATATATTACTTTCTAAAAAAAATTGGGATCCCTAATAAAAATGCATTTAAAAAATCTGCCATCGCGTCCGCTGCGGAAACTATTGATGATCATAAAATTTTATTCTAAATAAATGTTCATCAATATTATAGAACGTATTAATATCTACAAAAAAAGTCTACTGTAGTTATGCCACCATAACTTTCTAAAAAGAACATACCCCTTAGAACATTAATTCATACCCCTGTATTAATCCTTACCCTATTATTAAAGACCCTTTCAATACCTGCAAAATACTTTTTAAATTATTAAAATCAGACATCCGTTTAAAAAATATAATGAATTTAAAAATGTCAATCTAAAGAAAATAATGTATCTCGAGTCGAACTACAACACTATACGATCTGTCAAACTGTCAAATGCTGTGTATAAAAGTACATATTACAAATAAATCTCTTGTCTATTATTATAGGAGAATTTTTTGCATTTTGAATCTTTATTTTTATTTTTAATCATTTATAATAATCAAGCTAAACATTAGTGGACCGACTTGAAATATCTTTCGCTCAAAACCTCCTTAAAATCAAAAATTTTTCAATAAATTCTACGTTCTACGAATTTAAAAATATATTAGTTGCAAATTAAAATTTATATATCCATTGGATGAATTAATTGAATTGAATGTAAGTGAAACAAAACTTTTATGTAAAAAAAAAATCTATAACCCAACTTAGTAGATTTTTCACTGCCACGTGAGTGAAACCGCGGTGCACTGCTAGTAAATATAAATAGGGAAACCATTAACTAATAGTACAAATTACATATCATCTGTGTTTATTATAGTACTTAAAAACATTGCATTTGTGTAAATAACCACTCGTTATATACATTACTTACGTAAAGGTATAATATTAAAAATACCTTTAAAAATTATTGTCATATTATATTTGAGCCGGATTAAATGGTTATATTTCTTGTGTAATTTTGTTTTTGATAACAGTTTTATGACTATGAATTTAAGAGTATTATTAAGGGAACCAAATTTAATATTTTTGATTAGTAATGAGAATATCCATTAGTGGGTATCTATGGAACAAAAAAGTTCAGCTCTAGTCAGTAACTACAGTAGGTAGGTAATATATATGTCGGAGAATAACAGAGAAAACGGAGAAGCATAAAGCACAGGGGCGTAGGGTTCTCCGCCGACATCGTTATGAATTGGTTCCATTATTTAAATTTCTTATTCTGTGGGCGTTCATGGGTAATGTTGGTGCAATCAAACACTTTATTAATTAACTCGGATTATAATGTTCAATCACTTAATGTTCCCGATATCAATTTACACAAACTCATTAACACTAATAGCTAGGAACGCGACAGTTTCAATAGTCGACCACTCCGGCCGACCGCCACTCGATAACTGCCGAGTGACTCCAGCCGGACCATAAATAATTGTATAATTTTTCCATAAATATTTCCAATGTACGACTGATGATGATGATGGTGATGATGATGATGATGGTAACAAAAAAATACTTTGTTTGTTTTTGAGTTTGTTGTGGGTTCTTCTCGGATCAGAGTGCGAAGGAACCCTCGTAACTTTAGATTTTAAGCCGTTCTTGACTACCATCATCATACGTATATTAGAATCAGAGTGTGGAAAAAAAATATAATTTGACGATTCAAAAGTGCTGTAAGATGCCTACTTGAATAAAGATATTTTTGAATTGATATTAAAGAATGACTTCCAACCTAAAGTTACGAGGGTTCCATCGTGCTCTATCCTGAGAAGAGCCCAAAACAAATTCATACGGGTTCACGTTTTTTTTCGTCGTCATTATTAGTATATATCTAATTCATTCTATTACGATTTCAGGAATTCATTCACTCTCACGCTTTTTTATCTTCTAAGTAGTCCTTCAAATTATAGAAAGATTTAGGTAAATTCATTGAGTGACATTTTTATAACTTCTTCTGGTAATCTGTAATATAAAAATGATTCGTAAAATGTGTTGGAAAGCGCATAACTCAACAACGCCTGGGTCAATTTTGATAATTCTTTTTTTTAATGTTCGTTGAAGTTCATGGATGGTTTTACGGCGAGAAAAGTTCGAATAATTGCAGGGGAAAACCCTAAAAACGTTTTCTAACTAAAATGTAGACTCAATTTGACCTTTATTGCTATTCAATAAAGTTCATAATAAATTACATGTACTCACTGTTGTCTAAGCAGTGTAGGTGTGTTCCTAACGTCAAAGAGTCAATTTGCACTTTATTCCTGCTGCACAAAGTTTTTGATCAATAGTCACAAAATATATGAACTATAGTTATTTAGTACTGGTGTAATTTCATTTCGAAAATCATTCGTAAAACTGAAATCTGCTATATTCCAAATCTTTTTGACAGAACGATGTCTGTCGGGTCTGCTAGTATATTATAGAAGCATATAGATATACTTGAATGAATCGTCAATTTTATGTAGCCACTAGAATTTATAACAATTTTATTTTTATTTCTAAAGTTATATGAGGTGCATTCACATTTCTTATAAAAGTAAAAGTTTTAAAGTTTTATTACTTGTATTACAGCGGGGAATGGAAATACGGTGTACAGTGGACGCTTGGGCAGGATATAGCAGGTAGTACGGTTGGAATCGTTGGCCTTGGAGGTATTGGGCAAGCTGTTGTTAAAAGGTTGAAGGGATTCGATGTTGCAAAATTCATATATAATGGGCGAACTGATAAGCCTGAAGGTAGGCAATGATTATATTGTTTTAACCAAACATTAAGATAAAGCTGCTGCTAAAGTCAATCTGTTTGGTAACAAAATATAAATTTTCTTTCTAAGATGATAGCGTTGAGAAGTATGAGTGGGGTGAAACTGAGTAACAAAGTAAGAAATAGTTTGATAAGAGAACGTTAATGTTGTGGTATAAAAGAAGATGTAGTGACTAAAATTGAGAAAGGTATGCTTAGATGGTTTGGGCACGTAGAGAGAATGAATGAAAGGAGACTGACAAAAAGGATTTATGATTCAAGAGTGAAGGGGAAGACCAAGGCAAACGTTCCTGGACCAAATCCAGGACATTTTAAATAAAAGCCAGGCCAAGAGTACTCTAAACCGACGAACTTGTATGAAAGGTTTAATGAGAATGAAAGAAGCGAAGGAGATATGCAAGGATCGTGGCAAATGGAAGGACGTGGTATCTGCCTACCCCTATGGGAAAGAGGCGTGATGCTATGTATATAAGTTTTAAGTTTGTCTATCCTGGGCCCGTAAACAGCGTAACTTTCGAAGAGTCAAAGAAATTCGAAGAAAAACATTACTACCTCGTATCTTTCATTGAAGGACGCGCCGCCTTTGATAAAAATTTTGAAGTGAATCTTCTGTAGCCGCATGTGGGTAAAATCATTACGGATGAAACGCATGATTAGCGTCACGAAGATGGGCAGCATTTTTTTGTGCTAATTAGTTTGAAGGTTAGGTAGTTTTAATATTTACAAATAACACTTGGCATTGTAATTTGCCACTCGTCATTTAATAAATTCGTAAATTTAATTAATTATTTCTAATGTTGACAAAAATACGTGACACCTTTATTTACAATACGTCATTTGAAATTCTAGTAAATTAGTATTAGTATTTTCGACTCTTTTAATATTGTAATGACATTTAAATTCATTGAACTCCTAACATATCTTTTTACGATGAAACACTTATAATAAAAAACTAACAAGAGAAAATTTCCTTAAATTTATGTCCTATCAGTTTATTGGCCATATATATGTATAACATTTATTTCGACTTCAATAATAAGTTTTAACTGTCGTGTGGGCAATGTTATACATATTTGATATATATATATGTCGGAGGGCAGATATCTGTGGAACGCTGGCGCCATCTATCGGCGTCGACAGAGTCAATGGTGGCAGTCCGGCGGGAGTCACTCGACAGTTGTCGAGTAGCGCTCGATCGGAACAGTCAACTGTTGAAACTGTCGCGTTCCTAGCTATTAGTGTTAATGAGTTTGTGTAAATTGATATCGGGAACATTAAGTGATTGAACATTATAAACCGAGTTAATTAATACAGTGTTTGATTGCACCAACAATACCCATGAACGCCCACAGAATAAGAAATTAAATAATGGATCTAATTAAAAACGATGTCGGCGGAGAACCCTACGCCCCTCTGTGCTTTATGCTTCTCCGTTTTCCGTCTCTCTCTTATTCTCCGACATATATATATATATGACACATTTTTAATTGGCTTAAAGGCATTTAAGTTAATTAACATGTCACAACAATCAATGTGTCTTATATTTTTTATGCTTATGTCATATTATATCAAATATTTCAAATACGTTAAATAGATAAACTGTAAAACAGAAAACCTACTTATCACACTATAAAAATAAACTTTTACTGTTAAGTTACATACAACTTAATAATTATCTTAAAAGTTTCAATAGTAAAATGAGCAATTAATTTATATACAGTTTCATATACATTTATACTACGTTAATAAACTTCTAAAAACTGTAACCTTATGGTATATTTAAANACACACACACACACACACAAACTAACTATTAACATAATGAAAATTATCTTTGTTTTAATTTAATGATACAGAGTTCCTATAATATAACAGGAAGGGACTGACAACCCCAAGACACGGGTAATCCTAGTTTGGGAGTCAAGGGTAAATATAAGACGAATAAAGATTATTATTATATGAATCTCCATATATTAAACATAATTACGGGATTGTGAGTTAATATTTAGTTTATTTTGTTGCAGCTAAAGCTTTAGGAGTAGAACGTGTTCAATTGGAGCAATTGTTACAGGAAAGCGATTTTGTCATTCTATGCTGTCCACTGTCTGAAGAAACAAAGCACCTAATCAACGCTGATACTTTGCGAATAATGAAGAAGAATGCTATCCTTGTGAATATAGGAAGAGGAGGTAAGTTCTATTTTTTGCTATCAGGTTAACTTTTAATTGTTATCTCACGTTATTACGGTTTTAGATTTTAAAGTTTCGTTGTGTGAGTGGTACAAAGGACTTGTAAACTCCAATTGATCAGCTTTTTGAGGTGAGACGTTTTGATTCACGATCGAATCCTAAGTTTTTCCATACAACTAGACATTTTTATGCTTGTTTGTTATTTCCAATCCATCATTAGGGTTATCGATGAAGTAAAACATCGTGAAGAAACCTGTATATCCCGGGAGTAACTCTAGGGTACGTGTAGCCTGCCAAGCCGCAGTGAAGCAGTTTAATGGGTCCTTAAACCCTCTCTCCTATGAGCGAGGGAGTTTGTGCTCAGCTGTGACATGTTAATAAGCTTCTACCTTTACTTTTAACATATACAATAATAGCTGACCCACTAGTTTTCTTAAGACAACTTCATATTTATTTCATTTACAAATTTTATTATTGAAAAAATATCGATAATATAATATCGATAAATCGATATTATTTTTTCAATGTATCGAAATTTTGGAGCGATATTTAATACTTTGATATATCGATGTATCGATATAAAATTCCAAGTATTGAAAAGGTATGAAAATCGATATTATTTTCTAGAATAAAATCGAACTATTTTCGAAGAATAAAACTCCTAACAAGGAATACTTTTTATACTCCCTTCTTTGTTACAAATTATATTTATTGTATTTTTTAGTTTTGGTCGACTGAATTTGCTGTTTTGTAATTTGGATTATATGTTGGCAACTTAATGTGTCAATTTCAACTTTAACTGCCCGTCCGTATTGTATCACGATATATCGATATTTTTTCATAAAAATATTTCTATCGATATGATATATATCGATAGTTCATTACATTTCCGACATCCCTACACCACTGGATAGCTAAAGGATCAAAGAATTTATTACGCTAAGTAAGGACTGTAACACATTGTGTAAGGCGGAAGGGGAAGCCTCGATACGGACGTATTCACGTACAACAAACGGCCGTGTCCATAACACAGCTTTTTCTTTGCAGAATTGATTGATCAGACGGCGTTATACAACGCATTGAAAAATGAACAAATATTTGGGGCCGGTCTAGACGTCACCACACCCGAACCACTGCCCAAAGACCATCCTTTAGTATCTCTTCCTAACTGTTGTAAGTTTAATTAAGTTTATCAAAAAATCAAAAAATTCTAATTCATTATTTCCCTCTAAAAACACCTATCAGAAATGGCTTTTTGAAAAAACTACGATATTTTTATGTAATTTAACGCTTTTTTATCGAAATTATGTATGATTCTAACGTTTTCACACATATGAAGACAGAACAAAAAAATGCCCTACAATATTATAGAACATATTAATATCTAAAAAAAAGTCCACGATACCATATGTCCAACTACTGTAGTTACGCCACCATAACTACTTTTTTACATTTTTAAAAGTAAGTAAAAGTGCGAACAATAATGAGACCCTATTATTCATATCACTGTATTAATATCTACCCTATTATATTTTATTAGAGGCCGTTTCAAAACATGTAAAATACTTTTTAATTTTTAAAATCGGGCATTCCATTCAAAAGATATAACGAATTTAAAAATCTCAACCAAAAGAAAATGATTTACTCTAATGTCAAATGTTGTGTATAACGAAGTTCTGAGACAATAAAGTATTACAAATAAATCTCTTCCTTTATAGAAGAAAGTTTTGCATTTGAATTTTTGTTTTTATTTTATCAATTTATTATAAACAAGCTAAAAATTGCTTCACCAATTTAAAAAATTCTCTCAAAACCTGAAGAGAATTTCTAATGTCGGACATTCTACGTAAATGTATTAGTTAGATATATATTCGTTGTAAAGCAAAATCTGTCAAATGTTAGTGTTTATCTAATAATCTGAAAGGAAGTAATTAAAAACTAAGTGAAATACAACTTTTATGATAACGAAAATAAATCTATAGTCCGACTTAGTAGACTTTCCACTGCCACGAGATCAATATCTACGCAGGTGAAACTAACTCCAAATATGAATACGAAGAACACTATAAAAGAATACGCAATTATTTCTTACTTTTTAGAGCATATTAAAATTTTTATTTATTATTAAATTTTTAATGAATCTGAAGTAAACTAACAAATTTGTCTCAATATGTGTACACCTAAAAACGTGTTGCAGTGCAGCAACAAACATAAGCTCATTGCTATTTGATTACAGACACTTATATTTTCTGCCATAAACCGCACCCTTACTGTAAGTCGTTGAGGAGACCCATTGATCTTCATATTTAACTACGACGAGCACTTGACCATACCGAAGTTACGGTAGGCAACTCAAATATCTGAATAGCCTACAGAAGATTCTGCCGAGTATCGTTAATTTGCTCCTAAGAATTGAAGAGTTCCGTCACTTTGTCATGGATTCCATCATCAGAACGTAACCAAACTATGACAAAACCACCCTTAAAGTATATCATTTCCAATAAAAAAAGAATCATCGAAATCGGTTGGCGTGATCTTGAGTTATTCGTCCATTTGTCGCGCATGCTTAATGCAAATTTAACACTTATCCGGTTTTCTCATGGATGCCATCATCAGGACATCAAATTGAAATAATTAGTAAATAATAATGGTAAATAACTAACGGTACGACATATTCGTGATTGTATAAATTTATATGTTGTTATACCTGACATTGCATTAATGCATTTTATTAGGGATCCGTATTTTTTTGGAAATGTAAAGGCCTCAGTGAAAATGTAGCTTAAAAATAAATTAGTAAAATTTTCGAAATCGGTCCTGTAGTTTTTGTGTGAAAACGTAAGATGCATAAATACATACTTACATACAATAACACAAATCTTTCCTATTTATTGTATTAGATTACATAAAAATAAAACTCATTTTAGTCATTGTGTTATTTATTTTGAATGTCGTCTTCGAAGATTATAACCTCCACCCTTTTTGGAAGTCGATTAAAAATAGCCATCATAGGCACTGCACGTTAGTTCGGTTTTATTATTATTTAACAATAATCAAAACTAATACAGCATGTGAAAATAAAAAATCTATTCCGGAAACAAATAATGCTTTTTTTTGCACACTGTACCCCATGCGTCGCAGTGATGTCATCGACGCCAGGACCAAACTTTTAGTAAACGTTATAAATAGATTGTTGCAACGATATCTTTGATAGCCGCTAGAGCTGTAATATTATTATTTTTTTAAATTATAATCTGCCAATAGAACCTTAATAATGTCCTTACTTATAATTTCAATTAGTTATGGGCGAATGAACCACAAGTTAACATTAATTTTCAGTTATAGTTCCTCATCTGGGCAGTGCAACTGTTGGGACTAGAAACGCCATGGCGTGTATAGCAGCTAACAATATATTGTTAGCACTGGAAGGTAAACCGATGATATGTCCTGTCTGTTAAAATTTATTTTCAAATTAGTCAATAAAATATATATTTTAAAAATATACTTTGTCCTTTTTTTTCTTTGTTTCGCTCTGTATTTATTACAATTTCTCTAGATTCATTTGTAAACATTTCAATGTTTATAAATCGTTGGATAAAACGGCGCATCCTTGAATGTGTGTAAATCTTAGCTTTTATGTGCCATAATGGTAGTCGGGCGAGGAGATCAGCGTTCGGTATTTCAATAAAATATTCCACGGTACTATTAGTTTCTTCTTTATTAATTTCACTAAAATTAATCAACACTTATAATTTTAAATGATTTACAAAGTATATTAATTACAACTCGTTTGCTAAAAGAATGTACCTCGCTGGAATGTGACCCCCCTCCCACTTCCCTGTTCACCTCCCCATATTCGTCCTATTGCATCGGTACGGTTCGCATCTTTGTCCGTGATATTTTATTATTATTGAAAGGTACTTTATCTATCTGCCTCATTGGTCTAGTGGTTAGCATGTTCGACTACAGACATGAGGTCCTGGGTTCGATTCCCGGGTCGGGCCAATTCAAAAATCAATATTGAGTTTTCTATCAAGATTTTCTCAATATTCCTAATTTTGTTTTTTTGAGAAAGTAATATAGCCTATGTCGCTTAGTGAAAAAGTAGCTTTCTAATGGTGAAAACATTTTTTAAAATCGGTCCAGTACTTTTTGTGTGAAAACGTAAAAAAGATACATAAAAAACACAAATCTTTCCTCTTAATTAATTGTCCTCCGTATTATTTTTTAAGGAACCCTCGTAATTTTAGATTATAATTCGTTCTTTAATATCATCATCAGTCGTACATTGATATTAATGTGTTGAAAAACTTAATTTTGACGGAATTATTGAAAGTAAACTAATAATTAAAAGCAAATAAGCAACGAAACGTTGAGAAATCAAGCATATTGTACTATAATACTGAATAATAGTAGTTTACCACCCACGCGTTCTTTATTTAGAAATACATTCTCCACTGTACTATAAACTGTTTTGCTAGTAAGACGACCACTTCATACACGACCTTGGTAATGAGAGCACTAAATTGTTAACTAGATAACGAAACAATACGGATTCTGAATTGGTTTTAAGTTAACAGATAAGATATTACGTGAACATGTTTTATTTGATGATTTTCGCGGTAGTTGCGAATACACTGTTGCCGACAAACGACGCGTTGTCAACGAGAATGACGAAAAATCTTAAAGTTTTAGTGTCATCCAATGATTTTCCTGAAAGTGGATTGGAAGTTCTTCGTGAACAGTTAAGTATTATATTTATCTATTTCAATATGTACATATTTTAACGCCTTTATTTTAACACATAAAAAAAGCGCTTCTCGTTCCCTCGTCAAGATAAATATGAACATGAATCTTAGCTTACATCGTGACATGTGTCAATTTTAATCAGTTTTATGAATAGTCGAGAATGATTGTCAAGAAATTCATTAAATTATTTAAAAGTCCGTATAAAATATCATTTTGTAATAACTACGATTGCGTGTGTCATGGGAAAAACTCGCTTACATTTCCTAGATATTACTGGAATGTTTACAAACAACAATGTTAGAACTGCGTTAGTATAACCTTGGCTGCGAAGCCGCACCGTCAAACAAGTACTTTGCCATCTATATTGGACTAGAGAGTATTAATCCATTGAAATGTTACAATTTACCGACTTAATATTGCATTTTTTTATGTCCCAAAAGTATATTTTTTAAGAATGTATTAACCATTAAAAAAAATAAATTTCGTTTTGACCAAATTCTCATTGACGAACCCGGTCAACTTTGGAGCGCTGTTACAGCGTTGTAAATGAATGAAATTAATAAAAATTATAGAGTGAAATTTTCCTCAAAGGGCCGTCTACAGAGTTATAGAACAAAAAGAAAATTTTTATAGAAATTTTCTCACATTTTTGCTTATAACTTCTTTAAATTTAAAATTAGGGCATAATGTGATATGAACTTATTTGTAGGCTAAGTTATTTGCAACAAATTATTTCTTTGCGATTTTTTTGTAGGACTCATAGTTTCAGAGATATCGCGAAAAATGTGTCTGCGCCCCTTTTACCAAGATGGCGCCCGGGGGACAAGGGCGGCAACCCTACAAACTTGGGGTTAAGCTTCTATTAACCCCCCACACCTGTTCCAAAAATAAAATTGCGTCCTCTAAAAATGCAATGCTCATGTAACATATCAAGGACCTATATAGCTTTATTAACTGTTAAAATCAATACATTATACGGGATTTCCTAAAATAGAGATTGTATCAAGCTTTTGATCATTGTCAAATATATTTCAATAAAGTCTGTTATCTCAATGGGTTCGATATAATATATCAGCAATCTTTATATATAAAAACTCCCTGTTAAAATAATATTTGATAGTAATGACTCCGAAACTACTCTTTTTGTGATTTCTTTTTCAATTATTATTTACGAGAGATCGTTAAGTTAAAGTTCTGCAGTCAACTGAGTTACATAAGCGTCAGGCCGAGGGTGCCCTAATTTCCTACTTTGCGTAGTTTAGCTCGTACATATTAACATATTTAAAAACAATATTCTTTTATCAAGTGTTAGCGATCATGATTGTTTTATTTGTGGTTTACTATTAAATTACTATATTTGTTTATTATGCTGAGGTCTTTATAATTATATCAGTGAAATGTTTACATACACTACATCCGGTTTAACGTAGTCCGGAACTGTGATTGGTGGACTTATTATTTTTAAGTGGGGCGATTATTTTGAGTGGGGCTTTTGGTACAAGAGGGGAATGAAGTAATATTCGACAGTTCTTAGTTTGTATCAACTATAGTATTGTGTTTTAAGCCATTCAAAGTATGTAATATAATAATGAAGAATATAAGAATAGTATTACTTAACCTACAAATTAGTGAGCGACTCTAAAACAAGTAGGCTCAAAAAGCACGTCCGTAGTCTGTCCGTTACTAACAAACCTACTACCGGTTTGGAGAGTTAATTTCACTGAGAAGAGACCGTCAAGAAACTCTGCGGTTACTCCTTGAAATATAGTTTTTGTATGTTACAGTTGTCTTTAGCTTTCTTCAACTGGAATCAAATCGAAACATCTTTGTAGCTTAAGTAATCTTCAACATTATAATAGGACGTTTTTAAAATACGAGTATACAATATTGAAACGTTTTTCAAAGGACCTTTTTCTCTTTTGTGCGGTTACCCTAAATAACCGAATGGATTTTAACGAAACTTACATTATAATGTAGATGATACTAGGAGTAATATCAGCTGTTTACATTAATTTAGCCCTTTTTATGTTACTCAATAGAAAACAGCAATTGAATTGACTTGATTCATTAGAAGTAATAAATCATAGTAGAGTACATCTGAAACATGTTTCTTATTTTAACTCTAGAGCATATTTTCGCTCTCACAATGGAAATTGTAAGTAGTTGTATTGTAATTTAATCAATCGCAGTTCAAGGTACATTAATTGTACCGATATGCTGTTATTATTACGTACCTGTACCATTTTATGTATTTAACGCTAAGTATGAGTGGCATGAAATAAAAAAACAGGGCAGGTTAATATCGATTATATATTTAAAAAAAATACTGCTCAATTACAGGTTCTGTGTCTGTATTACGGATAAAAACCCATGGGAATTCTTGTGATCCTCATACTTATGAAAAGGGACCAAAAGCTGAATTGTTTATTCCACTCAAAAAGACCCAAACTTAAAGGGAAAGACGGGGCAAATGCGGTGGTGACAGGCATGGAAAAGGGGCAGAATTCAGAATCTTTCTCCGTTACTTTCTCCTACAAAGTGACGGTCATGTCGAGTGGTGGTTTAACAAAAGAATAATTTTAGATGCGTCTGTTCTTGTTCGTATAGCACGAACTGAAACTAAGACAATAAAAGGAAAAAAAACTACAATATTAACAAAATGTGAGAATGTGAAGAATAAGAGAGGCGTAAGAATAAGAGGGGCGTAGGGTTCTCCACCGACATCGTCGCTAATGGCATCCATAATTCCATACTGTAGGCGTTTCTTGGGTAATGTTGGCGCAATCAAACACTTTAATAATGAACTCGGATTATAATGTTCAATCACTCAATGTTCCCGATATCAATTTACACAAACTCATTAACAATAATAGCTAGAAACGCGACAGATTCAAAAGTCGACCGCACGGGCGGGCCGTCGCCCGAGAACTACCGAGAGACGCGCCGGACTGCCACTCATTGATTCTGCCCCATGCCGATAGACAGAGGGCGCCAGCGTTCCACAGACTATTACACTCCGACATATATTTAATTAATTAGTTTCCAATATCAATGTCACGAAAAAATTAAGACAGACATAAATCAACAGAGAACATTTCCAGATAGTTCCCAAAATATATGACTGAGCTTAATCTTGAAACAATATCACAGTCAGAATTCGTCTGGCTTCCTTTTTGTCTTTATCGCACACGCAATAAATAACAACACTACTGTATTTTGTATGTTATAAAATGGAAATAATATATAAAAAAAACGTTCAATTTATAGTTTTACAGTAGTACAAAGCCGATATCTACACTTCGGTGAAGAAGGTATAAAGGAAAACAAAGAAGAACTTTTAAACCTCATACCGGGATCCTCTGCACTCGTATGGATTTCCCATCATCCTATAACTAAAGAACTACTTGATAAAGCTGGTAATTATAATATATTTATTTCTATACTATTGTATTTTATACACGAAGTCATTAAGTAACAATGTAGCGACGGGAAATGATGTCTTATGGTCTATCTTCATTGGTATAGTCATCAGCTTGTTCGCTACCTATAAAGTATCAGAATCGGGCGACGCTAATCTTGTCAATTTTAATGCAGCAAAAACACAGACATGTCTGTTCTGTGCTAAAGGAAGTGCATTCTCATTAACCCCCAATATTCAAGGCATATCCCTTCATATCGCGGACAGCTTCGAGCTTTTGAGTCTTAGTCAAGTTTAGGTCTATACCATCCAATCTCAACTTCGGTAAGTGTATCGAATCCAAAGCCAAAGTCGCCGCTAAGAAATTTTGCATCCTCAATAAAGTAAAGCGGTACTTTACTTCAAAACAGTTGCTTGTCCTACACAAATAGCGCATGTGCGGTCATGTATGGGATACTGTAACCATTTGTGGGATGGTTCAGCCAAGTACCAGCTGCTAGCATTGGATTCAGTTGATAAACAAGCCAGAAGACTGATAGGTAACGACGATAAGGCGCGCAAAACTGCAGAGCGTGCAATATTGGCGTAATGTTGCCAGCCTGTCTATCTATGCAGACATGAAGTGCTGGGCTAGACCCTTGGATCAGGCGACTTTTCTATTAAGATTTTCGCGGTGTGCTCCACCCCAGTGCTTCCGAGAGCAAATTAAGTCTTCGGACCTGCGCTTGATCTCTCTCCGGTCGTGTCTTGTTCATATTTATACAAATATAAAACTTTAGATTTCCGAGACTTAGAGGGAGGGATGCTAAGAATTTAATTGTCATTAAAATATTAAAAGCGGCGAAAATTGATACAAAATAATTTATTGAAATGTTAAATGACGAATTGTAAATGAAAGTGCCCACGTGTTTTTTGTCAATATTAGTAAAATTTTGTTTTTGAATTGAAAAAATAAGATAATAAATGATTAAATGACGAGTGGCAAATTAAAACGCCACATGTTATTTGTAAATATCAAAACTACCTAACCTTCAAAGGAATTATCATAAAAAACGGTGCACATCACGTGTTTTTGTCAATATTAGAAATTATTAGATAATTTGAAAAGAGAATTTATGAAATATATTTATTTCATTTTTTATGAAAAATAGTGTATATTATATTAAATGACGAGTGGCAAATTAAAATGCCACATTAATTTAGCATAAAAAAGCTGGCCCAATTCTAATATCTTTACGAACAACGAAAATAAAACAAAAAACCACCATTATTGGGATACGGCTCGCCAAAGTGTACAGTTCATTAAATCATGTTATAACGTAATGCAAACAATTTCAGTTAGAAACCAATATACAGTAGCACTTCCAAACAATAGGGACGTTTATCAAGTTATGTATTGGACCATCAAGCAACACTGATAAGTGTAATCTTTGTAATACCATGTCAATACTTATATCAAATACCAAGCGTTATACACTTTAGATATAGATAACTATGTATCTATGGGCCTATTTGAGATAAAAATGGCTCTTAGGTCTTGTGCTTTGTGTAAGTCTAAATTATTCAATACGTTCAATCTATAATCGTTGTTATTGAAGTGAAACTTCTTTAGGAACTCATGTGCCTTCTTTACCGTTGGGAAATGCATTTGCGCACCCTTGCCCCGAGCTAGGGAGTGTGGCACTCGCCGTCTAGGCCAGAATACCCACTAAAACCCAGTGACACCCTCCACACCCTGAATTGGGAGTGTCAGAGGCTCCCTTGCGCATTCACCTGATGAAACCGACTGAGGGTATTCAAATAGGAGACAAGAGGCGTTTGTAAAGACGCCTCCTGCCGCCCAGTCTCCTCCTCCGAAGGAGAGCAGCATCTGCTGCAATTTCCCGTACTCGCTCCATTGCCTCTTTCAAAGAAATGACGGATTCGCAGATCTCATTGTCACGCATGGCGTCCACTATACTTGGCAGTGAGAGATCCGCTTCGATTAGGGACACCAGAGGATGTCGCTATGGTCCCCAAGCCGGACATTCTGCCACAGTGTGGAACGCCGTATCGACAGGCGCACTACCCTGATGGCAGATAGGAGACTCTTCACGTCGTGGTATCTGATGCAAGTACTTTCCGGAATATCCGTGTTCGGTCCGTACTTGTACCTGTCTAAAGGTAAGCGATCCGTGCCGCCTAGCTAGCCATTGTTCGAGGCGAGGACGAATCGCCTCCACCGTACCACGCCCACACTTGGAGTTTCGAGATCCTACTTCCAAGCTTGAATTAAGACCCCGTCGACAAGGGGCCTGGCTCTTTGGACCTCGTCAATCTCGGGACGGTCACCTACAGACCTTACGGCAACCCTGCACTGGTACGTTGCCGCCAGTACTTCTGCCTGCAATTCCCACGGGGGATCACCCGCCAAGAGTATTGCCGCCGTTCAAGACACGATACGGACACTCATGTGCCTAAAGAAGTTTCCCAGGGTAAAATTATTAGGATGAAACGCGTTAGCGTCACGAAAATGTGCAGCGTTTGTTATGCCAATTCATTTGAAGGTCAAGTAGGTTTCAAATAACATGTGGCATTTTAATTTGCCACTCGCCATTTAATATATACACTTTTTTTAATAAAATATTAATAAAATACGAAATAAATACATTTCCTAAATTCTCTTTACAAATTAATAATTTCTAATATTGACCAAAAAACAAGTAGGATTTTTATTTACAATTCGTCATTCACATTTCAATATATTCTTTCTATTGATTTTCGACACTTTTAATATTTTAATGACAACTAAATTCATTAAATTCTTAACTTTTTCCCTCCCTCTAAATCTCAGGTAACTAAAGTTTTAGATTTGTATAAATATAAAAAAGACTTAAAAATTTGTTTCCCAAAGAAGTTTCACTTCTGTCATGTGTACTTTGTACGCCCGCACTTTTAAATATTTTCTAATGAGGTGAGACATTTTGAAGTTCGGCAATTGTCCAAAATTAAATTAAGTTCCAATATTATTAGTATATTTACAGTTTTAAATATCATTGTAACTATCACAATTATGGACGGTATATCTGAAATAAAAAATTATAATTATTATATATGCCAAAAATAGTGGTAAGAGGTGTAAAAGTTCGATTCCTGCTGCGGTACACCATATAAATACAATGTTTCTATCAAATTAGGACCTCAACTAAAAATCGTGAGCTGTGCATCAGCGGGATACAACCATGCCAATGTGCCAGAACTAAAAGCGAGGGGTATCAAATTGACAAACACACCGAATGTTCTAAGCGCCGCTGTTGCTGAAATTGCTGTTGGACTTATACTCGGTGCAGCGAGACGTTTTACTGAGAATCTGGATCAAGTCAAAAGGTATCGAGTAATTTTAAAAACTCTATTCCAACTTATATATATTTATTTAACACTAGCGGCCCGGCTTCGCACGGGTAGACATAAATAGGTACAGATATTTAAGTTATAAGCATGATAATTAAGACGACCATGAGCTAAGTAGCTCTGAAAAGAACTTTTTAAGTGAAGCATAAAAATGTGTTAAAAAACTCGAAATATTCAATGTCGCTTGCATTCACTGCGTAAGGAGCCGACCGGCTACCTAGTTCACAATGGTGCACCCCCTTCTCCCGCACTGCCCCTCTCTAGTAGAGTTAGTTACTCGATGCGCTGCGTGGCGGCCGCCGCCGTCATGTATTTTTATTTTAATTTCGTGATATCTTTTGAATGGAATATCCGATTTCAATAATTCAAAAAGTAATCATCAGGTAATGAGACAGTCTTGAATATAAAATTATTTATTTGGATAAATGGTATGGATAACACGGTCTGATTTTGATCGGCATTTATATCATTTTGTTAAATGTAAAAAAGTAGTTATAGTGACGTAACCACAATAGTTAGACATTTGGTCTCGGGAATTTTTTTGGAGATATTGATATATTCTATAATATTGCCGAACATATTTTGTCCTATCATTAATACTCTTCACAGCGTATGCGATGAAAAGACATTTTATGGCTAATTTTTTAACACCTTCGGTTAGTTTTAATAGGAATTTCTAAAGATTTCTATAGTAATCTAGTACTAAATATAGCCTATGTTACTCAGTGATAATGTAGTTTTCTAATGAAAAAATATTATTAAAATCGGTCCAGTACTTTTTGAGTTTATTCGTTACATACAAAAATACAAATCTTTCCTCTTTGTAATAGTGTAGATGACAAGATTTGCCTAGAGGGCTCTTGAACTCATTAATTACTTAAGACATTAATATTTGGAACAAAACTGTATTAACATTCACCAAATGTTTTAAAAATATATACCGATTTCACATTTAAATAAGATGTAAGAAAATTGTGAAAAAATAGTAGCAGTTCAGAAACGAATAAGATAAACAAGAGGAAACAAACAAAAACATAAAGAATAAGCATTTATACAGTGGAACCTGGTTAATTGGGATCTCAACCAAGAATGTACCATCTACTGATGATTTCCGTTAATCTAGTTTTCCAGTTAGACAGGTTTAAAGTTATAGTTGTTTCTTTTACAGAGGCTTTCTCTTATAGAGGGTCGAAGGCCATTCCATTTTTAGAGGGAGAGATGGAAATTTTAATAAAAATGCACATTTTTGGTGTTATGAATTTAATATGTATATGTAGGTATTAATGCACATACATAATTATACTATGTTGAAAAAATCAGAACAATACAGTTAAGTTTGTGGCTTAATTTTCAGATACTGATAACGTTTTATATTTACGTTTGGGCTTTTTATACACATTTACTCCCTTGCTTTTAGATCCTGAAACCTGAGATAGTACTGACAAACAAAGCGTGTTCAAACAAGTGTCAAAGCCTGTCCTAACCTGGTTAATTTGTCTCATTTATAGAGGGAATTAAGTTACAGAGTCCCAATTATAAAAGTAAACGTCGAAATCGAACTAGAAATTAGATCACATTTAACCAGATTCGAATAGTCCCATTTATAGAGGTAATTCAATGAAAAAGTACCGGTATCTCATTCTCATTTATCCAGGTCCTATTTAACCAAGTTTCACTGTACTTGTAAATTAATTAAACAAAATTTAATCCATAATTTCTTTTCATTTTTCGCACTTGGATCACTAAAACTTCGAATCATGTGCAGGTGTCACAAAGTTCTCTTTTGTAGCCTGTAAACCAACAATGGAGCAGTGTGGTGGGCTTAGACTCCAACTGCCCTCTCTCTTATAAGCGAGAAAGCCTGTTCTCGGCAGTGGGACAGTAATAAGCTGCTGCTTACTCTATATATAGATTTTAGGGTAATCTAGATTTTATATCAAACTTGAGTCAATATTTCTAAAGTAATTCTGTATTATTTATAGAGGCGATTGGGAAATTGGGTTCACAAAGGTGCTTGGTCAAGACGTACGAGGCAGCACCGTGGGTATTATAGGACTTGGTGGTATCGGTCACGCGACTGTTAAAAGACTATCTGGTTTCGAAGTCGCCAAGTTCCTTTATACCGGACATAGAGAAAAGCCTGAAGGTGAGTTTCAAGTTTTCATTTCGGAAAACAACACTTGCGACTACGTCATTTTTCTTTGTTTTATTTTTCATTACAATTATGTTTTATGTGACGCAATTACAACTTTTACCCAATGTTTTCGTATCACGTACATTTAAATGTATTAATCATCTAAATTTCTTTGACGATAGATCTTATCTATACATGTATAAGAAATATCCAGGTGTCTATTGACTCGTCACGATATATCTGGAACCATAAGGCGTTTAGACTTGAAATTTTGTAAGAATATTCCTTTTGCCGAGTAGAGCTCAGCTAAGAACGGATTTTACGAAGTTCCACCCGCAGGGGGGGTTGCGAGAGTGTTAATGAAAAACACACCATAGCTACTTAAAAAATATAAATGAAATATGGTACACTGCTAATCTAGAGCCTGTAAACGGACTTTAAGGTATTTGCAATAATACACAACCAATAGCGCCTTGAAGTATTTATACGTATGTTTCTTATTTGTAAAACAATTTGCCTAAAGTAATGAAAATGCTACCCAAAATAAATTCCACGCAGACGAAGTCGCTGGTTCAGCTAGTAGTAATATTTAGTCTGACGACCTTAATGTATTCTATAAAAATATAATAGAGATCCTCCGAAATACGCAATTGGAACATGCACATTAACACAGAGCTGTAACGTCACTCAGTCTCCTTTCCTACAAACCTTTTTGCAATTTATCAACAAAGTAAAGAGTATAAAGTGAAATAGTTCATATTTCACTAAACAGATAACCTTATATAAAATTAATTGAATGAAAGACTTTTAAATTGTGCTTATATATAGTCGCTGTTTTTATCAAGGACGTGAAAACATACTAAATTTTGAAGTGAAACTTCTACAGGGTAAAACTTTTCTGGATGAAACGCTGATTAGCGTTACCAAGATGTGCAGGGTTTTTTATGTTAATTGTGTCATTTCAATGACGAGTGCGTCATTTAATAATTTAATATAAAATTATTTCATAAATTCCCTTTTCCATATTTTAAATTCAAAAACAAAGATGAATTAATAATTTCAAATATTGACCAAAAACACGTGGCATTTTTATTCACAATTCATCACTTGAGATTTGAATAAATTATTTGTATAAATTTTCGACACTCTTAATATTTTGATGACACTTAAATTCATTAAATTCCTAACATATTTTCCTTGTTCCCTCCCTCTCTAAGTCTTGCAAATCTAAAGTTACAGATTTGTATATATTTAAACAAGACTTAAATTAGTTTCCCAAAGCATATTTACTTCTGACATATGTACTTTGTACGCACACACTTTAACTTTTTTTTTTATTTAATAGTTTAAATAATGGAATCTTTACTAGATACCTTGTAGAAATATGGGGAACCGCGTATGAAACCAATCTAAAAAGTCTTCAAACCTCTCAAAACAAATTTTTAAAAACTCTGTACCAACTAGATTATCGCTTTCCAACTAAAGACCTTTATAATAAAACTAAGGTGCTTTCCATTACTCAGTTATACAAATTTAAAACATGCATCTTAATTAGGAAAATACTCACCGAAGCTATACATACCCAAATTACTTTTAAAACAAATTCCCATTTAAATACAAGAAATAGATATAAATTACGGTTACCGAAAACGAGAACTAAATATGGCAGTAAAACTATACAGGTTGAGGGAGCACTACTATATAACAGCCTACCGAAAGACATTTTCTGTGAGAAATCGTTTACAGCATTTAAGAAAAAACTTAACACATATTGTCAAAATGCTTGGTAAACTCGCCATTTAAATATCTAAATGTTTAAATAACCTACTTTTAAGATTTGCTCTGTATCACACATAACGTACATATACTTTTATTGTTTATTTGTTAATTTCTCATTAAGTGAATTCTGTATTCTTTTGAGAATAAATGTCTTTAAACTTAAAGGAATTTTAAATATTAAATGTCTTGACTATAATCAAGCGCTCTCATGTCGCCAATTAAACAGTATTATTTTTTGCAGCTAAGGCCCTGAACGCAGAGTTCACTTCACTCGATAATCTTCTTAGTCAAAGTGACTTTATAGTACTGGCGGTGCCTTTGACAGATGAGACGAGACACATGATTAATACGACTACCCTCGGAAAGATGAAAAAGAATGCCATCATAGTTAATGTTGGACGCGGAGGTAAAAGAATTATAACATAGTATTTTATATTACTTCTATTTACTTAACATAAAATGAAGTCTGTTCGCATAAATCTTATAAACTACCACGCGGATTTTAATGTAGTTTTCAGCAATATATAAAGTGATTTAAGAAGTTGGTTTATATGTATAATACAAAGTCTACTTGTATGTATAAAACATATTATTTTGCGCTTAAATCGCAAATACTGGTTCAACCTCAAGAGAAGATCTATCTGCGATAGAGTACATCTATCTGTAAAGGATAACCCACTCAGTAACGATTTTTATCTTTCACATATTACGGAAGAATGTGTTGTTTATCAAGCTTTTTATACGATCCAGTTTTTTTCCGTATCAAATATAATATGTTACATACGTTATATATTTTAATAAAATAGATATCTCAGAATATATTAGCGATTTAAAAGAGGAGGCATAGCAGATGGCTAACCGTAATTTGGGGTCCAGCTACATTACAATTGCTGTCACAGAGTATATTAATTCTAGTAGACATGATGATTGTTACACGACTTGTTAAATAAATTAAAAAAAATCTTAATCACCAATCTATTTATTCTAGACTTAATTGACCAAGACGCATTATATGAAGCTCTGAAGAATAAACAGATTTACGCAGCCGGCCTTGACGTTACAACACCTGAACCACTGCCCAAAGACCATAAACTATTGTCTTTGCCCAACTTATGTGAGTAACTTTTCAAAATAATATACACTTTTAATTGGATTAAATATATTATAATTAACAATTAGTTTTACGCACTTACGTACTTTAAGTACGCACTTTTAACTTTTTTACTCTCTTCTGATGCAAATGATGGATCTGTCAATTTATCTGAACCAGACGCAGCGAAAGGGTTATTCATATTATTTTAAAAGTATTTGTATTTCAGTATTTTAAAGTGTATGCAATTTTTTCAGTTGTTCTCCCACACATCGGAAGTGCAACAGTGCGTACTCGCAGCGATATGGCGGTTCTTGCTGCAAACAACGTGGTCAATGCTCTCACGGGGAAGCCCCTAATCACACCAGTATTGCAATAAACATTGATTACTTTATTTAAATACTCATTATTTAACAAAAATGTACCATTCTTTATTTGAAATGAAAATAATTGTATTGTATGGAATGCTTAAATAAAGACTGCAATTTTTTCACAAATTTTTAGTAGAATTTAATCATTTTATTATTAAACCAAAAAATAATATGATACTCAATTACTTAAAATTAACTTTTGAGTAAGCCGAATTTTGCATTAAATTCTGATTATGATATTTCTTCTATATATGTGTTAGAAGAAAATTGGCACAATTGAAAGTATCTAATTTATAAGGAGTCATTTTGAATCTAAAACAAACGTCATGTTGCCAACGAAGCAGGCTGTGACATCTTTGTCGGTCGGTAGCGATGGAGGTGGCCTGACTGGCTTTGGCGTCCAGCGGTTCCGCTAGCTGATCGGACCATTGTTTCAGATTTCAGCCTCTGAGTCTTTTGCATTCCATTTTTCCGGTTAAGATAAGTGTCTCTTGGTTATCTCTCGGCCTTCGCGCCATATGTCCAAAAAATTGTGGAATGCGCCTTAGACGTATCGCGGAAAGCCTTTCAGTTGCCTTTAGCTCTTCTAAGACTGTAAAATTCACACAACATTCGCCGTCAGCACCACATTTCAAAAGGGTGTACCCGTCGTCTATAAGTCGCATTGAGTGTCCAAGCTTTAGAGCCATGAAGAAAAATCGAGAAAACCAGAGCCCAAACAATGTGTATTTTGGTCCTTTTTAATATGTTCTGTAGTACCTGTGCCTTTGACAATGCCAGCCTGGTCTCGAGGGATTTGCCAGTCGAGGAAGTGACGGAGTCTGCTGTTGATAATATGTAGCAGGACATACTAGTGTGCGAGTTGAGTGCAATGATTCGGTAGTTCTCACATTTCCTGATCGTGTCCTGCTTGTAATAATGTATTGTTCCCTGTTCGTTCGCCTCGCCCGATCACACTTTTCCCATTTTAACCTATATATAGATATTATCTATGACTTTTCCTATCGCTCTGGTCATGCATGTGATATTGACAATAGGCCGCTGTCTTAGATATACGAAACCAAACTGGCTATAAGAGAAAGAAAATGTGTGTTCGCACCGCTTTCTTTCTCTTATTTATATCTCTTTCTCTCAGCCTCCGTTCAGCTCGCCCGATCACACTTTTCGTAACACAAAATTTGCGTTACGCTATAATACTGTGTCGAAACCGAAGACTATCAATCCACTATATTAACACCCACCATCAGATGTGATAAGTCAAACTTTAATCAGTAATAAAAAAATCTATTTACATTCCGTTACAAACTTGGTGGATTTAATAACATAATTGAACACAATATTTCAAACATTTTATTATGATATCATAATATTTGAGTTCTATTGGTTATTATAACAAATTTAACACATTACAGTTTTACCTGGTTTTATATCATTTACATTATTAAAACCTAATAATGCATAATTATTAATAATCAACAGTTTCACATGAAAACTTGAATTAACTGAAAGCAACTTGATTTAAAAAGTCTTACTGTTTCTTATGAGCAAAGTTTCTAAGTTGAAGATAGCTATTGTAGTTCAACCATAATTTGAATAAATCAAATTTATATTATATAGTAAAATATTTGTTATAATTAAATATATTTTAAATATCTCTTAGACTTCTGTAAAATAAAATAAATATATACCATCATCAGCTTTAAGAAAGCAAAGCATGTAAATACACAGTTATACATAAAACCAAAGCATAATTATTTTTATGTAACAACTGAATCTTCCTGGTGGTATAACCTGCACATTGCCTAGTTCCTAGAAATATATAAAAATCAGCTATTATTGGATCTAAACAACTATTGACTCCACCTGAACACACAAAAACATCAAAATCGGCACAGCTGTTTAGTGACTTCAGTCATATGCACACTTATTGAAGAATTATATATAGCAACAGGTGTAAATGAATGTAGAATTCACTTAATATAAAGTGTCATTGCCACTCGAAGACAAGCATTAAAATAATTTTTTAATTAAAAACTATTCGTTATACTAACTCAATCAAACAAAATCAAAATATTCTTTATTCAAGTAGGTCCAAAACACTGTTGAATCATTGGTAACACCGGTTCGGAAAATCGAATCCCCTAAGAAGAAACCAGCAAGAAACTCAATGGTTACTCTTATAGAGATAGTTATGTATGTTACAATGAGTAATATTTTGTTTGTGAGCAAATGGAGTCAGGTCCAAACGTTTTTATCGCTAAAATAATCTTCAACATTATAATGTCTTTTGTAAAAGTATATTTTTGACATCTTTCTTAAAACTAAGTGGAGGCAAATCTAACAGTGATTGTTGTATCTTATTAAAAATGTATGCTCAACACTGCAAATGATTTCTGAACCTTCTTCACTGTAAAATACGGGATTACAGGCTTGCTTTTGTTACTAGTATTAAAACTTCACATTTTTTGCTGTATAAGTGAATATTATCACAGATATATAAGATGTTATTTAATTTTTTTTTATGTAACCTTACTTTTTCTTTCTTTCTTTCTTTTATATTACATTGGTTTTATATACTTCTTTTACATTGGTTTTAATTTAGAAACAAATGAGGATAAAAAATTATAAATAAGATTAATTAAATCAAATAATAAGCTGCATCCAAATTGTTGTCCATAGGGTGTGTTCCTAAAATGCTGGCAACATTACCTCTTAATATAGCTAAGCTGATTCTTTATCCGAGGTGTGCTCCAGATAGATGTTTAAAAAATAGTTTTGCTACAAAGCCTCATGGTCCCATAGTTTCCATGCCAAATTTAATATAAATTGCAAAATTTTAATACTAGTGTAAAAGGTATGACAAATAGGCAAAGTTTCCTTAAACCCTACTATTGTAGGGCCTGAGGAAATTTCGAAAATGTCCAAATAATGCCATGAAAACTGAATAAATTAAAGAATTAGAAAAAAATGTTAAGGCCAAGTATATTGCCAATGAGTTACTTTTTGATATGGTTACCCACCTAAATATAAGTTAATGTTTTATTTGCAGAGATATTTTTTTTATTGTTGACAAATTGGACTGTAATCTCAAATGATGGTAATTGATTTTACAGTCTAGGATAGAAACAAGCTAATGTATCCAAACACAATTTGTTTTGCTTGGGAGCACATCTTTGTTGGAAGGGTAGTAACTAGCCACAGCCGAAGCCTCCCACCTGTCCAGAGTCAAGTCAAGTTAGAAATTGCAATTTCATTAATAATACAGTACCCTTTCAATAATGAATTCATAAAAAAATGAAACCTCCTATAATATTTTCTATTCCTCCTATAAGCTGCATGTCTTATGGAAATATTAAATTATTAGTGAACAGCTTTTTGATTCATCCACTCTAGGTCAAATATTTTATTTAATACTTGCAGTAGAACACTTGATGTTAATATTGTTTATTCAATTAAATAAAATTTATATTGAAAAAAATTATACAGCACTATCAATTGAAAGCACATGTAAAAGCATAGCTTTAACTTCTTTATATTTCTTATTTAATTAATAACATACAAAAGTAGAAAATAACAACATCATGTTAATTAACCAATTTACATTTAGTAACAGTAAGGAAATATAGGTGCAAATATTGAAAACTTTTTAAATCAACATATATAAACTAATATACTGAGAAACTTAATATTATTACAACTTTAATCAAATTAAAAACTATGCTATGGAGCATCAGCTACAATGGTTCCTAAGTCCTTCAAAAATGGTTCAATCTGACTTTCAAGAGAAAGTATATGTCCTGTGTTACAGTTGTCACTACCAATAAAAGTGATCACTAAGGGCAATTTATTCATTTGAATAACCTGAAAGAAGAAATTATGCCTAAAGATAATATTTAACCATCATATCAAAGTTTTAATAGAGACAATGTAATATGTAAATAAAATAATCCTAACCAAACTGCAGAATCCTGTACAATTGCCCATTTCCTCATATGACTTTACAGGGTAAAAGATGAGCAAAAATATTAAAACACCTATTCCTTCACTCTCATAATCCAATGGGATAACAAAATCTGTTATGAACAAAGAGAAACGAAATATGGGTCCAGCAGCTGACCAAAACCTGGGACTTCAACCCAGGATCACATAATTTGTAATGTACCAAGCTCGACTTTCACATTTAACTGCATTTTAATTTTATATAACTATAAAGTTTATTTAACTTTACACTTTCACACATCTTTACAAAATAAGATTGTTAAGAAAGTTTAAAAATTTTAAATGTACAAATTCAAATTATGTTAAGTTAAAACTTTATAAATATTTTACCTGATAACTCGAATACATCGATATAATGGTTTTATTTCTCCCAAGACCCAGTTTACTTGCTTGTTCAGTAGCCATTCCAAATGTAGATATAAAAGTTGGTCTAAGTGCCAGCGGTGGGGCTTTCTCTGTAACTGATCGCACTACTGGAACCCCGTCTCTATCGGTAATAAGTATACAGTGTAAACCGTTTACTCTGAAACAAAATTAAATAATTTAATGCTAGACCTAACGCACCTTATTGAGATACCTATATATGAAGTTATAACTTTATTACTTTTCAAGTAAATGGTTTAAATATTTACGTAAATCATCAACCATTGTAGATTATAAATTAATTATTTATTCGTCAATATATTAAATTCAATTTGAAACCACTACAAGTGTTAACTATTAACTAATATAAAAAATAATTATCACGTATTTTTATAAACAACACTAGTCGGATTTTTGACAAATGACATTCGTAAATTGTTGGCATGTGACAGCTTGTCGACAGTTATTTTTTTATTTCAAATTTTTTATAGTTAGCAAAAATTTTAGACAATACAGCTTCGTCTATAAATAATTTATAACATTAAAAACCTTTAATATTAAACTTCCAAAAGAAGGGATTACCGTAATTCACAAATTAATTTTAAGACAATTTTTATATATCAAATCCTCTCCTCAGGTAGAACAAACTATATAATTTTCTACTCTGATGTTACCTTTCTTCTCGCTGGCACTATGGTGTGATCAGTAATGGTTCTATACCATTCATTTTGTAAATAAAAAAATATTTGTCTATACTTTATAGTCAAAATGGAAGATATGTACTGACAAGTTTATAATTTTCTAATTTTATTTTGGGTTCACAAATGTTTTATGTACTCTTATATAGTCAAATAAATCTCATAACACCTACAAGCCTAAAGGTGGTGGTGTCGGCCACGGATAGAGTGAATAATAATTATTTAAAGTGTCGCAACAACGCGAAAAATAGCTTTGGTATGATGATAACAAAAGATATAAAAATTCTGTCTTGTCTAGTTATGCGTCCTTTTTCGTCATATGTGTACCGTAGGTATTAGCAAATCATGAATGTTCGAAATCGTGAAAATTCAGTGATGTGTACATAATTAAAAGAAAAGAAGAATATTAGGTTTGTGACGTCACTAAAGCGAAAAAGACAATCCAATTTTGTTTCTCTGTTTCATGTTTAAACGTCTTTCATGGTAAGTATTAAAATATTTCTATAGCTGTGGGCGAGGGTTGACGGTGCAGAAGAGGTCTTCCGCGAGGATGGGCGGCGATGTCTGCCCCCTCCGATAGCGCTACGAGCCCTTCACCATGTGCGTGTACCAATATAACACTTATGCAATTGTTCCATGAGTTAAAACAAAAATTTCCAGGGGTCCCTGATCATGTTGTTTCGAATACTATTGAACTTTACTGCCACGACAAGAAAGCTTGTGAGACACACCTCCACAGCGAAGTCAAAGCCTCCTTAACACATGCATACCACGCTTCTTCATTAGCTGCAGCTCGACAGCTCAATGAACATAAGGGCAACCTACCACTTAAGTGCCGTAATCAACCTATAATAAAATATGAAGCGGCTAAAATAACAGCTGTTAAATCTTTATCTTGCCAAGGCCCTCAAAACGCTATACTAAGCACAAATAGTGTATCAGAAGAAGAAAAACCTAAATTTAATACAGATGCAAATCAGAATTTTGTTGAGAATACAAGTAATGAAACAATAAGCAAAGCCTTATCTCCAGTAACTATAATAAATATTGACAATTGTTTTGCAAAATATCATGCTCATTCTCCAAGTGATTCAGAATTGACTAATGAAAATAATACAGAAGTACAAAAACCACTGACTCAACTTTTGTCTAATGAAAGTAAAGAAGAGGTTGCAGAGCTGGTTAAAAATGAACAACCAGAAAGTACAAATTATAAGATTTTAAAAAGCAATAAAATTAAATCAAATTTGAATGAAGAATTAGAGGGTAAAAAAGAAGTTAAAGAGAAAAAAACTATACAAAAAGAAGAACAGACAAAAATTGCCAAAGAAAAACCAGAAAGACCTAAGACTTTAAATTTCATTAAACCCAATCCAGACATTGCATTTAAAGAGAATTTCAAACAACCAGAGGCTGACTATTCTCATACAGTGTCTCCAGTACCATCTATTCATAAATCAGATAAAGAAAAAAAACCTGATACAGGCTCTTATAGACCTGAGAGAGGATATCCTTTAAATTTATCAGTGAATGTTAATTGTCATATGGACATTAGTCATGGCTATGGTTTAGAGGATTATGATAGTCCAAGAGCTATAACATCGGTCAATTTAACTGTTTGCACACCAACTTCAAACATGGCCAGCCCTGTACGAGATACAAGAGATGAAGATGGGGGATTCGAAGGTCATGTGACTGTCACAGTCAGTCCAAGTACAACAAGACCACAGCAAATGCGACGTAGAGCTCCTCCACCACCACCACAACAGACATCTCGAATAGAGTCACCAAGACCTTCTAGAGTAGCTCCAGATCCACCTGGTCAGTCACTTGGTAAGTTTATAATGATTTTTATGTAATACTCTCAGAAAAGTTCACTTTTTGGCCCTTGTATGAGAGACAAAAGTGTGTCATTCTCCCCTAATCAGTTTCCACTGATGCATGCATCAAACCAACTTTTTCTCCTGGTAACCTACCCAGAACTTGTCTAAGAACTTAGACAACTTAACTTTAAACTTGTATTGGGGACATTAATATCAATACTTTTATTAAATTGAATTCATTATTAATTGTACTGTGACAAGTTTAAGAAGTATTATTTATTATAAAGAAAAATATAGTGGTGCACCCATTAATAGATGCAGAAACTCTCTGATTAAAATTCTACATGTTTAACTACTAAGTCATAATGGATTTTTTAAGTATATTTTTCATTGGCTCATATGAAATTCACAAACATTTTAACTCTCTGTTTTCAAATTTACATAAATATATGCAGAGCAATTAATGTGGCTTGCTCCCTCAACCATTACAGTATATGATTTAGGAATTTCCCCAAGGTCTTTGTTTTTCTAATGTGCTGTATTAAATATTAAATGCTTATAATGTTATCACATAAAAAAAAATTAAAAATATTTCATGTTTTAACTTATAGGTATGACTATATTAAGTATTTTATTTGTTTTTTTTTTTTTTTCATTTTACTGATGTTATAAAATTGAATTGTGTCACTTTTAGTAGTCTATAATTATGTTCATTTATATATTGTTTATAATTGATATCTGCAGGTAGTTAGGTATTCTTAAATATGGTAAGAAGTCCAATGTTCTCAAGTTTTCAGATCAATATTAATATGTTTTGAATAAACAAAATGAAAGGAAATAATTGAAAAAAAAATATATGCAAATGCCAAAGCTCAAGTAGTTATTTCCCCTTGACATTTGCACATGCATTTTTATGTAGTATACTTAGATATACAATACTTAGGTATCCTTAGATGATATACTTCAGGTAATTGATAGTTGTTTCAGGCTGCCAAATTTATACATACACATATTTATATTAAGAACTTTCTAATATAAAATTATCATTAATGTCAATAGAGTAACACTAGTTTGAAAGTGTTTAATTGGTTAAATTTAATTTAATTTTTATTTTTGATTGACATTTAATAATAATGTCATCTTCTTATGAGATTATATATTAATTTAATCTGACTTCATGTATAATAATTATCGCATGCTATGATAGCCTATTATTAGTTGGGCATATTCAATGTATCTTAGTTTTTTTTTATCTTAAGTTAAATGCATATTATATATGTGCTGTTGGCTATCCAAAATAAATAATGCTTGATGGAAAAAATATATATGCAAATTTATTCTAATATAGTATCAAAAAAGACTAGTTAGTGAGAAATATGCAGCTTAGAAGTTTTGCATTATTATACTCAATTATCAGTTTAAACCATACTTGTATCCACTTATCTTACTTGGTCAGTAAGAGTAACTTTCCAATCCACAAGGTCAAATAAGAACTTACTAGAGTTATTCTTACAGGATAGATATATGCCCTCACTGACTTTTTGCAGATTTATTTAAAAAAAAATAATCCTACAATACATTGGTTTGTTATATCTCTAAGGATAAGGCATTGTACTCGATTCAAGTTCTCTTGTAGTTTGACATTTTTCGACTCTACCGATAATTGTACTTATAGTTTAACCAATTTATACAAAACTTAACTAATTGTATACATAAACCTTCCTCTGAAACCCAGCTACATAAATTAAAAGTGTGTGCATACAAAGTACACATGTCAGAAGTAAAACTTCTTTGGCAAACTAATTTTTAAGTTAAGTTGTTTATATTTATACAAATTTAAACATTAGGTTTCTGAGAAAAAGGAAGATATGTTAGGAATTTAATGAATTGTTATTAAAATATTGAGTGTCGAAAATCAATACAAATAATTTATTGAAATCTCAAATGACGTATTGTAAATAAAAATGTCAATTTTTGCCAATATTAGAAACTATTAATTTTTTTTTTTTAATTCAGACTATAGAAAAGAGAATCTATGAAATAGTATATTAAATTGTTAAATGATAAGTGGCAAATTAAAATACCACATGTTATTTGTAAATATTAAAAATACCTAACCTTCAAACGAATTAGTATAAAAAATGCTGCACGTCTTCGTGATGCTAATCACGAGTTTCATCCATACAAATTTAACCCTCACGCGCCTAAAGAAGTTTCACTGTCTTTTGGTGAAAACTGCATGAAAATTCGTTGAGTAGTGTTGATTTTATCGCTAACAAGACTGATACAGACAGACAGACTTGTAGCGAAAGACTTTGTTCTATAATATTTACTTTATAAAACAAAGTATTTTAACCAATTTCAGATCGTTCACTCATCGAAAGGCAGAAAGAACGCCTATCAAGATTAGCTGCGGCTTTAGCTCAAGAGAAGGGTCGTTTGACTCAGTTGAATCGAGAGACCCAAATATTAGCCGCATCTCCTCCTACGCCTAACGCTACTCAGCGCCTAAAGGACTATGTGGAAAAACTACGGGACGAATGTGACACACTTGCAAAGCGACTGGAGATGCGGGGCAGTGGTAGGTTCGCCAAAATTCTATATTTTAGTAATTCTACACATTAAAATGATGCAAATCAACATGTTAATCTGACTCCCTATGCGTTATCTCTGAAAATGTGCCCTATTAAAGTGTTTGTTTTTGTTCTGAAATGTGAGTCATATAAAATAATACAAAACTGTATATTTCTTGAGAGTTGACTATATGTTGTTGAGAGCCTTGATGGATTACTGGTGAGACGCGTTCAGAGCACTAAGTTACTCTTCGTCAAAAGAAACATACATACTTGAATGTTGATTCGAAAATATTTTGTAATGATCATCTAAAATCACAACGATATCATGTTGATTTTGGGTGAAGGAAACCTGTTTATCCTGTGGGGTATGTGTACTGCAGAAGCATGGTGGGTATTAAATCCCTCTCTTGTGAAAGAGGGAGCCTCTGCCCAGCTATGGGGTGCTTATTTCTTATTGATACATACTCGTATATTTTATTTTAATTTATGGAAATACTTATATATGTTATATAATAATAATAATAATAATAATAAAAAATGTGCTGTTTACATAATACGTTTCTGCGAAAAGGCTGCCAACTCCAGAGTGAAATACTTTAAATGTAAACAATAAAAAGGAAGACGAAAAAAAAAGAAAATCTAAGACTTATGTACTAAAAAAAGCCAAATTTAAAAAATATGTACTTGAGCAGTGGTTTAACTTACTTTAGCTTAAGGGAAGCTTTAAAAAGTTTGGTCTCCAAACACTTTCATACAGGTTCGACGCAGCTAAAAATTAAAAAATGTTCACAATAAAAAATATAATGAGGAGTATGTATTACTAACTATATTTAAAATTATGGTTTAACATTTATCCTATTGGTGTTGAATTTTTGTACACTTGCCACTGCTTGCACATGGCTTTGAAATTTCCAAAATATATCAAATGATTTGATTCGATATATAACTAGCTGCTCCCAGCGATGTTACTCGCATAAAATTAAAGTAGCCATTGCATATCCCGTCAAAATCGGTCGAATCGCTTCAGAGATCAGGGAGAACAAATAAATTTGGGGCAAGTTTTTGCTGGTTTAGTTGCGAATTAACCACGACCGAAGGCTCCAAAAAGCTCCCAAGACACAGATAAATTAGAAAGTATATATTCGTGAATTTCCTCTTCCGGGAATCAAAGCTGGCGCCTCTATTAGCGATACATGTGAATTTGTTATTAACATACCACTTCATAAAAAACATAAATATTTATACCATAATATTCTGACGGATATACTGCATGTTAT
This sequence comes from Elymnias hypermnestra, assembly GCA_015832385.1. Lineage (NCBI taxonomy): Eukaryota > Metazoa > Arthropoda > Insecta > Lepidoptera > Nymphalidae > Elymnias > Elymnias hypermnestra. The sequence goes on from JACTOM010000562.1 coordinate 9,530,219, forward strand.
ATTTAACTAATTATAATGTGTAAGCTTTCATTTTTATGTCAAATTTTATTATATGTATGATTAATAACAAATTAAAATAAAAAGGATATCATGAGTTATCCTTTACATAGAGATATAGGCTTGTATATTAAAAGGCTTCGGTTATTCTATTTTAATCATAGACTAATTTGGATGTCCAAATGTGAAACACTTATTGAAACGAATGTATTCTTAATTAATTGTGAAGATAAATATTGTTACAGTATTTTTTTTAAACTTGCAACTCTTAGATAATATATTTTTCCATATAATTGATAGTAGTTTCAGGCTAACAAATTTTAATCTATACATATTCAGATGTAGAACTTTTTTATTGATGAAATATTATATTTTATTGTGCAATCAATAATAAATAAATATAAATTTTAACAAAAAAAGTACCGCCTTCGAAACAAAATAGCTATATATGTAGGCACCTCGGCTGACACCAACTCCAAATATAACAATACGAAGAACACTATAAAAGAATACGCAATTATTTCTTACTTTTTGGAGCATATTAATGTATTTGTAAGTTTGTTTTAAAGGCGGTTCTTTTTTTGTTAAAATTTATATGTATTTTTTTGATTTTTAGTGAATCTAAAGTAAACTAACAAACTTGTCTCAATATATGTACACCTAAAACGCATTTCTCATGAGATTACACCGTTTAAATAAAACAACTTTACAAAGTTAAATTTACATTAATATCGCCACACCCGGGATCGAACCCGAAACCCTTATACATAATTCACCTTTCAAATATTGCAATGCAGCAGCAAACGCAGGGTCATTTGATTACAGACAGTTATAGATTTTGCCAAAAATCACACTCTTATTGTAAGCCGTTGAGGAGTTCCATTGATCTTCATATTTAACTATGACTAGCACTTGACCATACCGAAGTTACGGTAGGCAACTCAAATATCTGTATAGTTTATAGAAGATTCTGCCGAGTATCGTCAATTTGCTCCTAAGAATTGAAGAGTTCCGTCACTTTGTCAATGATTCCATCATTAGAACCTTACCAAACTATCACGAAACAACACTTGAAGTATATCCTTTCTAATGAAAAAAGAATCATCGAAATCGGTTGGCGTGATCTTGAGTTATTGGTCCATTTGTCGCGCACATGCTTACGCAAATATAAGACTTATCCGGTTTTGTCATGGATGCCATCATCAGAACTGGTTTAAAAAAAAATGGGACCCTATGACGAGCACCACCTTTCATTTAAAAAAAAAACATCATCAAGATCGGTCCACCCAGCCGGGAAATATGAGGTAACAAACATTAAAATAAAATACAGACGAATTGATAAACAAAATATTTGGTGTTTTGTGCTATTTTGTATTGGGATAGAGTGAATGATTGTTGTCATTTTGTTACTAGCTCGTGTAATACCCGTTGCAGAGCCAGAGGAGGGGGGCAACTTCTACAGCAACATCTACACAGGACAGCGTCCAACATCCTCATGGCAGTGCCACATGTGCACCTTCAGGAACCACCCCCTCCTGGACAAGTGCGAAGAGTGTGACATGCCACGGATATTCGTAGGTACGTCCCCCCATGATTCAGGATTTGGTTCCTTCAGAGATAGGAGCCGGAGAGGTGTTAACAGACAGACAATGGACATGACTGATGCACCCATCTCCAACGTAGTCAGTGACTACAGAGCTGTGAATGTATGACAAAGTGTCTTTTGAAAGTGTTCATATCATTAACTTGCAGTAGTTAAATGAGGCTACTAAAAAAGTGTTGTTGAAAACTTAATAGCATGTGGCATGACCACTGTGATACTTGAGGATATGCCAATGGTTCATGGACTTCTGTTGGCATATTCTTCGTGTTGTTGTTTTTTTATTCCAAATGTTCCTGTTTGACACTGGATTATCCTTGCATGTGTGTTTCTGTTATACTGTTTGTCCGTTTTATCTTTAAATTAACTAAGAAATTAAGATAGAGATTATATGTTGTATGTAAATATATGAATATTAGTTACTGTGTAGGTTACTTTATATCACAAAGCAGTCAAATTAAAACTTTATTTTTGAAGTAATAGTAAATTCAATGGAGCGTAGGTTTTAACAAACTTAAAATACACACATACATGAGACTCTAATCATTGATGTTATTCAAAATAGAAATATTTTATATTTTTGAAAAATTTAGCAAAAAGCAAATAGATTTATATAATACCACAAAGACAGTTTGAACAAAAGGTATGTGAAACTTCGCCACAATTTAATGAGTTTTGTTTATATTATTTGAAATAATTATAAATACAATAGACAAAAAATGAAAAAGAAGTATCAGCTTACACATCATACATTTATCATATATATAACAATTAAAATCAAAAAACTACCCACATTTTTATATTCTAAACTACCCACCTAACCAAAAGCAATTAAATTAGGCCAGTTTCACAATAAGAAAAACTAAAATATTATTAATAATTATATGAATTTAAATAAAGCAATACTTGTTTAGATATAATAATTTTTTTTAATTCAGACACAAAAAGGTGAGGTGATTTAACTTTAATGCCAACAATACAATTCTTAAAAGGGTAACAATTGAGTATCTTTCCAGTATCTTATTAATTAAATATGATACTGGAAAAATATAATACCGAGAACCTGATTGAACTTAATTCAAATGAAAAAAATATTCTAGTTTATACAGAACTATTGAATCATCAAATATCATTTTCTTTAAATATTAGACAACAACTTGGAATCCAAGTTAAGTTATGAGACTTCCTTCATTCCATTTTCTTAATAGCACACACAACAAACTCATCTGGGGTTTTTTTTTCCCCATCAACATTACAATTTTTTTTTTAGAATAGGACAAGACATTCACAATTGATTCAATAAAGAATATCTATGATTTTAATTAATATCGGTTAGTCTGTGGCGTCATGCCTCCTGAATGAACAGATCGATTTTAAGGGAGGTTTTCTTAATTATTTCAAGTGACCTTATATCATTGTGTCTTATATATAATAGCAATTGTAGCCATATGTGATAGAATTTAATAGGTAACTTTTTTTTTAAATATATGAGATAGATGTATATTTGTTATATTAATTATTAAGTAGATTAATGATATAAAATAAGAATATTTATTTGTTTCTATTATTATTTTAGTCTGATTTATTGAATAAAACATCACTAGTTGTCTGGTCAAATTCGAGGCATCACAAGATCTCAATGTAAGACTATTTGAAGCGCCTTGCCAAAAATTTTTTAATAAAAAAAGATTATAATATAATTTTTCTGATTATAGCACATTGTTAGGCCATATCTTATAATAATATCTATCTATAAAAAAAAATTGCTCAAATCGCATTTTTGCTCAGGTGAAAACAATACAATTATTATTCTATGAAAATATATAAAAAAAGCCTTAATTGTAATTGATACGTCCATCACATTTTTTAGTTATAAAAATATATAAACAAAGCCTTAAATATAATTGCTACATTCAACTTATTTCTTTCATATTCGAGGGTAGGTCTGAAAGTTTTTTATACATTGGGGTATTCAGAAAAGATTCGGCTGTACTTAAAAGTATGAATATATTATTGAAATTATTTTAACGGTGCTTTTTAATGGTGTATGTAAACTATGCATAATATATTTTATTTTTAAAATTATCTCTACTGTTGTTGATTGGCATAATTCATAACATATCAAAAATCATAAATAAATCCCGATTTAAAAGAAAATCAAATTATATATCTATCTTTTTGGATAAAACGTGATATTGAACAGTCTTTTATATTTTATCACGGTATTAACTTTATTTATCGAATTTAGCTGTGATAGGCCTCCTTTAAGAAAAAAGTCAATATAAAGTGTGTTCTATTACTATCATTAAACTTTTAAGACCAGGGCCGGATTTAGGGAGGGGTGGCAAATTAGCGGCCCTCACAATAGAGACTTCGAAACTATTAAAAAAATGGAAATATTCAGTTCTGTTCATGAATATCTATCTGTCTGTACGTGTATAACGTTTGCCAACTCGGATGAAAAATTTATGGCACATTCTGCGAATTTTACAAGATTTCACAGCCTCACCAGATTTATCTAATATTATTAGATAAATTTGGTTCTTCTATTGGTTTCACAATAAAATTTGCCGGCGTCAATGGCGCAGTAGTGCGAATACTTGTTTCGATAGGAGAGGTCCCGAGTTCCATACCCGGTAGAGCGAAACTGGTGGGAGGTTTCGTCAGTGGCCATTTACCGCCAAGTAAAAAGTTTGGGCATGGATACAATGCTAAATCACCTCTCAACAAGTTAGCGCCCTTCCATCTTAGACTGTATCATCACCTACTGTTGGTGAGATTACAATGTAAATAAATTATCAGCAATAAAAAAATTACTTAATAAAAATCTCGGAACGTCTAAATCCGACCCTGATCAAGACTCTAACATCTTAGATCGTATCATCACTTACTGTTGGTGAAATTACCGTGAAACAATGACCTGTCAGCAATAAAAAAATTGCTTAATGAATATTTCGAAAAACTAAATCCGGCCCTGTTCAAGACCCTCGTTCGTCTAATTTTGATAGTAATACCCAGAAATTGACTTCATTTAATCTAAGGCAATATTTTTTCGTGTTACATTTTAAAATATAGGTATTTTCAAAAATTAACTATTTAAATACTTTAGTAGCACTTGAAATATGTTCTTTCATGAGAGATTTATAATATTGAAATTAATTATTGTGAAAAATTAACTTGTCTATATAAGGGCGTACGCTAATACCCGCGTGTGTACAGAGCGGTTGTCCGCTCATAAACCACTGCGTTTATCAGCCTCATAGCATAAAGCCTAGTGGCCTTTATATACTGATTATCGAACATTTCAAATCGTAGCACTTCTATGAGGCGACCAAGTGACCTACGAGGCCGTACAAATCCACGAAAATGAAAACAGTATCGTACATTTGTCTCGCTCTTTCCTTACTGTACCACGACTGTTGGAGTGAGGGAGAGAAAAACGCGTCATTAGCAGACTAAAATCGCGAATCAACCATTTGTGTTTTTGAAGTGAAACTCCTTATGAGGGCAAAATTTTTGCGGATGAAACGCGCGATTAACGTCACGAAGATGTGCAACGTTTTAATGGCTATTCTTTTGTAGGTTAAGTAGCTTTAACATTTACAATACATATGTGACACTTTAATTTACCACTCGTCGTTTAACAATTCAAGATACTATTTTTCATAAAGTCAAAAACAAAATTTAATTAATAATTTTTGGCATTTACAAAAAATCACGTGGCATTTTTATTTATAGTTCGTCATTTGAGATTTCAATTGATTATTTGTATTAATTTTTGACACTTTAAATTTTAATGACAATTAAATTTCTAACGTTTCTTCCTTTTAATCTAAAGTGTTAAATTTGTATAAATATACACAAGAGTTAAAATTAGTTTGCCAAATAAGTTTCACTTCTGGCATGTGTACTTTGTACGCACGCACTGTAAATTTTTTTTTTTTTTGATAGACTATATAAAACTATATATGTCAAAGTTCATATTTTATTGCTATTGGCAACCAATCAATAATGATTGAAATATAAAGTTATTTTAAAATGTACTTTAAAACCAACAAGTGTTTGTAACAAATATTTAAAGACGCAAGGTTGCGCTAGAGTTTTAGCGTACGCCCTAATAGGTTAAAATATGATCAGTAATTTTTTTATGTTAATTGAATGATAATAAAATGCTGAAAAATAATAATGCTTGATTTATTTACGTGTTTTTACCAATTTACCAAAACCTTTCATGTTCTTTGAAGGGTAAGTACTTCTTTATTAATACCTTAACTATTCGTTGTCTGTGCCTTTTGTGGTTGTTGTGACTTTTTCGAGTTTAATACACAGTGTATCCACGGTATAACGAAACTGAAAGGCGACTTACAATTTGTTACGTAGAGATGTTGGTATTTTCAGGTTAGTTTTGACGACTATTTGTTTTAATGACTTAAGAAAAAGTTATTATTTAGCAAGAAACAACAATGACTGTTTCATTGGGTGGGAAAAATCTATAGGATACATAAAGATCATAAATTGAAAAGTTCTGAATTACTTGTGTAAGCCCTAGGATGGTGGTAGGTGACTATATAAAATATAAAAAAAATCTTGAAATACAATAAAAAAAAATATTTAGCCTTCCCCTAGAACCTATTCCTATCTGTCAAAGATTTGATGTTCAGACGTCATTTAGAAATAAAATTTAAAAGAAGCTTTTTATCATTTTGTCATTTGTTTTTGACATTGACAACCAACATTTTCTAATGGCAACTATAATATTTTACGGGTGACATCTTACAGGTTTTTTGCGATATTTTGTAAATTTATTAATTGTATTGTATTTCCTTACATTTATACTCTTCTGGACACATCTATTGGCCCACCTTAGAGTTTAGGTTTCGATGGCCCCTACCGAAATATTATTGCTAGATTGAACAAAAACTATTGATGCAGTTTTAAACCTGGTACTTTTTACTATCTTTTTCGCTCGTAATGTTTTAAATTTGAATTCAGAATACCACACGACATGGATACGCCTAACAAGTCCTTATAAAGGGTATGCGCCTTGATGAAGGCACTTGATTATTGAATTAAAAAAAAGTTCAATTTAATAAAGGTTTAATTTAATAACGCGTGTTGCCTCCATAGGCTTCTACCACAGCCCTCATACGATTAGGCATAGAGCTTATCAACCGCTCTATGAAATTTTGGGGGATCATCTCCCATTCCTCTTCTATGGCAGTTTTCAACTCCTGCATCGTCTGGGCGACTGGCTGACGAGCCCTAACAAGTCTTTTTAGCTCGTCCCACATGTGCTCAATGGGGTTCATGTCTGGGCTTCTGGCTGGCCAGTCCATAACTGTGATGTTCACACCCCGAAGATATTCCCTGACGATGCCGGCCGTATGGGCTCTTGCATTATCATGCATAAAAAGGAAATTTGGGCCCACATAGTCCGCGTATGGCATCACGTGAGGTTCTAAGCACTCACGAATGTACCTTTCAGCATTTAATGTTGGCAGCCGTGGTCCCGTAACAATCTCAAGTTGAGTTTTACCGCTCGCGGATATACCGCCCCAGACAGTCCATGAGCCACCGCCATAAGCAACCCTCTCTTCAAAGCAGCATTGTGCAAAACGCTCCCCCTTACGTCGGTAGACCTTCTTCCTTCCATCATTGCCATGTAACACAATTTTAGACTCATCAGAAAAGAGTACACGGCTCCAATGCTGCTGAGTCCAATTTAAATGAGTGCGCGCGAAATGAAGGCGCGCTGTTCGATGGGCTCGCGTTAGTTTGGGGCCATTAGCTGGCTTGTGTGGTACCATATCGCGTTCTTTTAACCTTCTCCGAACTGTTCGAGCGCTCACAGATACTCCGTGGAAGTCGCGAAGTTGGTTTTGTATCTCAATGGAGGTAAGGTGACGATTTCTCAAGCTGGTCGTCACGATGAATCGATCCTGCCTTTCAGTTGTGACCCGAGATCGTGGCCTTCCTTGGCGACGAACAAAGCCGCCAGTCTCTAGGTACCGCGAATAAACATTTCGGACCGCAGATCGACTTAAATTAAGTTGAACACTCACATTTCGTTGGCTGTGTCCCGCCTGGATAAGTGCCACAGCTTGGGCGGCGACTTCAGGCGAAGTATCCATTGATTATTGATAGAACCTTACCTTAATGGTAAGAATAAGTAATGTTTGTTGCAAAACCAATGAGAAAAATCACACTTTCAAGAATTAAATCCGAGTAAACCAATAAAATCAAGTTTTTTTTAGTATTCGATTGTTTGTTAACAACGAACAGGCTCCAAATTGTCTTTTGTTTCTTTAAATTCTGTGTTCGAAATTCAAAAAAAGACTATTGAATGAAATTATGAATGTGCCAGGTTCAAAACTGCATAAAAACTTTTTGCTCGACCTAATATAAAATTTTAGCTAGGACCAAACGAAGCTGAAAATGCAAGGTGGGCCAATAGATGTGTCCAGAAGTATATAAATTTGCGATGTATAATACTTACAATTTTAATATATTATATATAAGATTTTTACTTTAAAATTTTACACCGAAAGGCAAAACACAGTGTTTCAAACTTTTTACATGTGTCAACTATTTAGGAACCTGATTTACAATAAATAAAATAAAGAAATTGACTTTTTATTGTACGTATTCGTAACGTGAAGTATTGAGCATTAGCTTTTACAGGCAGTCCTAGGGGATATTAAAATTCGTTATATTAAGGTTACACTGTGTAAAAATGTATATATAACCTGTACAGTGACATATATGAAATATGTTATTTCTCACACAGTTCGATCACCGGATGGGATCACAGTACGCTTAATGCCTGGTCGTCGGAGTAAGTATATTAACATTTTTTAGGTTATGTAACGTATTATGATCGATATACCTGTGAAGAAACAAATTTATTTCGAAGAGGGGGTAATTGGCTTTTTTTCAATTCTAAATTTTCTATTTTCAGAAATTGTGCGGTCCTGGGTTTTATGAGACGGAATAATTAAGTGGGGAAATGTATAAACAAATCCTATCTTAAGTGCAGTGGGAGTAAATTAACTATCTGTGATATTCGCATTTGGTAGCCTTAATTTTGTTTAGTTACATAATTTTTCACATTCCAAAAAAAAATGATTGTACCTAAGTTCTTTTGTTGTTGTTAAGATTAAGTTCAACATTGTTGAAGAGTGTTTATGAAGAGTCTTTTTTAACATGATTAATACTTTGGTTTTATTTAAAGTCCCTTATTCTCCGCGAGTGCTGTTGTGCCAAATGCGAATAATAAATTTTCATTTAAACACTGCTGCACTTAAGGTGGATAGGGAATTGTGGTAAAAATGGTTATATATTTTAATGATGTAGTCTATGTAATATATTTGCTAATATATATATATGTTTATACATAAGAATCTTCGCCAAACCAGTCGTACTTTTTTGAATTGTTAATGTAACGTTCGCTTTTTCAGTTTTTCGGAGAATTATTTATCAACTAAGCAAAAACAAATGTTAACCGTTAGAGAGTATTAAAGAAAATGGCATTTGCGATTTTGCTAATTACAAGGATTATGTGAACATAATTGAAAATACATATTTAATTTTTTTCTGTGTCAGACTGGCACAATTTACCTCGCCAGTGTCACGTAAAAGTAGAAGACGCACATGTAGTAATATATCCAACGCAAAATATTTCAAAAAACCAACATTGATATTAATTCTTGTAATATTTTATATGCAATTCTTTAAAAATATATCTTATGTAAATATGTAAAATATCTCAAAAATGACATCAACAGCAATGTAATGTTGTAACTTTCATTGTTAAAAATGTAACGCTTCGTTTGAAATAATGTCATGAGAATTACGTCACGTTACTAAGCAATACTTATACTAAACATCAATATAAAATGAAACTATAAGATAAAAGAAACAAATTAAGCCGTCATTACGGATAAACAGATGTAGCCAAAAGCAACATTGTCTATACGCTGTCATTTTAAATTGATGGCGAGTCTGTAATCTGTATGATCTTAAGTTTTTACCTTGCCCGTGAAAGCCATAAATTAAAATATATATATAATGTCCAAAATAGAGTTGGTACGATTTTAAGGCAGGCGTAGAAGTTGCGGATAGATGAATATTCAATTACGTCATATTTATAAACATTTTGAAACAAAAGTTAAATAAAATTTTATAAACTATTTGTAATAAAATTAATTTATTCAATTTTACTTATAAAGATATATTGTACAATACATGGCTTTAATGTCGCACAGTGACGTCATCAGCATGTTTGTAACTGACGCGATTCCATAGTTCCGTTTCCGTTTATAGTTATACATACGAGTTTATACCCGTGCCAAAAAGTGTTCAACGCGGTTAAAGAAGTTTTCACTTTAATAATAATTGTATGTAAAATTAATGTCTTCATTGAAATTTTAAGGTACATTTCATAACTAGAGCAGATACCTTTGTTATTTTTGTATACGTTGAATAGAAGACGCGAATATTTGAAATTCAGAACTCCTTTATTTAATTAGGCTTTTACAGCATGTACATCGTCAAATATAGATTTTTCCAATGTACGACTAATGATGACATTAAAGAACGACTTAAAATCAAAAGTTCCTGCGCGTCCTGTAGTAAGAGTTCACAATTCTGGCCAATTGATTAGTAAGATACCATTTGACCTCAGAATAGTATTGTTAACAGAATTTTTATTTAAGCATTAAAATTAAATAGTAATTGACATCACTAAGACAACATATTTTAGTAGAAATATAAAGCAAAATAAACATTACTTTATCACAGGAAGACAGTAATTCTGCTACAATTTTATCGTACATTGGTAAATCCCTATAAAAACAAGTATATTTTTCCAGAATGTTCTCAAAAGGCGAAATAATTTCTTTTACTAAAAATGTTGAATATGCATTTCTTACGCTAAGCCAGTGATTCCCAACCTCTTTTAAAGATTAATTTGTTCTTTTAAGAGATATAAATGATAAGTTTTAGGAAGATATTACTATGACATTGTTTTCAAAACATCGTGTAATTCAATGCGCTTGATGCTTGCTGCACAGAGATTTTATGTTAGGTTCCAATGTACTTAGCTTTAATCTCAAGTCCTCATGTTGTGTTATTTCCAGTCGATTTAAAATTTTTTCATAATTTTTTCATTCATCATTCACATTAAATTCACATTCAGCTAAATATGAATATGGAAATTGTAGTAAAAGTTTTCTTGCACATTTGGGTGTTTAGCTTCAGTTTTTTCACAAAACCATGTGATATTTTTTTTAAGAATTTGCCTTTTGAAGTGAAACTTTTTAGGCGCATGAGGGTAAAATTATTACGGATGAATCGCGTAATTAGCCCCATGAAGATGTGCACCGTTATTTATGCTAACTCGTTTAAAGGTTAGGTAGTTTTAATATTTACAAATCACATGTGGCATTTTAATTTGGCAGTCGTCATTAAATAATTTAATATACAAACAATTTTTTTTTAATGAAAAGAATTCATAAATTTGCTTTTCCAAATTTTAATTAATAGTTTTTAATATTGACAAAAACACGTCGCATTTTTATGTAAAATTCTTTATCTGAGATTTCAATAAATTATTGGTATTAATTTTCGATACTTTTAATATTTTAATGGCAATTAAATTCCTAACATATCTTCCTTTTCCCTCTTTATAAGTCTCGGAAATCTGAAACTTTAGATTTGTATAAATATTAACAAGACCTAAAAATTAGTTTGCCAAAGAAGTTTCATTTCTGACTTGTCTACTTTGTACACACGTACTTTTAATTTTTTTTTTGTTAATTTACAACGTTATCTAGCATTTAAATATCCCACAGCGAAAGGGTTAAAATCTTATCGAGTCCATTTTTAAATTGCCCTCTGTGGGGCGTGGCTCCGACTTTGGGAAACACTGTGCTCTTCATTCTTCTTCTTGCAGGATACACTACTCGAAATTTTAATGATATCATAAAATATAAATATGTATGTAGTAGAAGTTCTTTAAAATACTTCTAATAATTACTATATCATAGGTTATAGGTGGACTCAGGGCCTTATTCGAAATCTCAGAGTCACTCAGCGTGCAATGGAGAGAGCTATGTTCGGAGTTTCTCTACATGATCAAATCAGAAATGAGGAGATCCGTAGCAGAATCAAAGTCACCGAAATAGCCCTACGAATGGCGAACCTGAAGTGGCAATGGGCTGGGCACATAGTCCGAGGAACCGATGGACGTTGGGGCTCGAAGGTGCTGGAATGGCGACCCCGCACGGGACGACACAGTGTAGGGAACCCCCCACAAGGTGGACCGACGATATAAGGAAGGTCGCCGGTAGCCGCTGAAACCAAGCGGCATAAGATCGGGCCTTGTGGGCATCATTTCGTGAGACCTATATCCAGCAGTGGAAGTCCATCGGTTGAAGCGACGAGATAATTGGTTCCGTTAATTTCCGTTCCGATTTTATATAATTGTAACCCAGAATAAGTGCACAGAAGGTATTTACGTTAGAAAGGAAAGATTATCATCCGGCGTTACTAGTTATAATAACACGTAGATGATAATTGTAGGCAGAAAGGGTTCACTTTTATCATATTAATCGCGACGTATTGATAATATGACTACAAATTACATTCGCAAAAGATTTCCAAATCTAATTTCGCCAAAAATTAAGAAATTGTTGATGAAAGTTGATGTCATTATGGCGAGTAGATTATAAAATCAAGGCTTCATTACGGAATATAACGTACTTAAATAATGGGAGGTCTATTAAGTAGTGGAATGTCTTAGAAAGTACAATAATTAGGTTGTCCAATCACTACAGTGTCGATATTGAAATGAATGTAATTGCACGCTCTAACTTTTGATTTTATTCCTTGTTTTTAGCTTAAAACTCCAGTTTTTTAAATCTCACCGAATACCTACTAAAATAATAGGTCTGAAAATACAATTCTAGCTACAAATAGTTACCGCCAACTTTGGTTTTGATTAGCATTTTACACTAATAGCAAATATCTCCAATTTATAATGGATACTAAATAACGAAATTGATAAAGATAATTAAGAAAAGTTTATCTGTGTAGTAAAAATTAAAGAGAAATATTACATTTACAAATGTAACCTGGTGTGTATATCAGAACATACAACAAATAAAAATTTTATAAGCGAGGTTAAAAGTAAGAGATACATCTATTTTTGAAGTGAAACTTCTTTAGGCTCATGAGGGTAATTTTTTTACGAATGAAACGGGTGATTAGCGTTATGAAGATATGCAGCGTTTTTTATGCTAATTCGTGTGAAGGTTAAGCAGTTTTAATATTTACAAATAACGTCTGGCATTTTAATTTGCCACTCGTCATTTAATATACCATTTTTCATCAAATATTAAAAATTCAATTCAAAAACAAAATTTGATTAATAAGTTCTGATATTGACAATAAACACGTGGCATTTTTATTTCGTCATTTGGGAGTTCAATAAACTATTTGTATTAATTTTCGACACTTTTAATATGTTAATGACAATTAAATTCATTAAATCCCTAACATATATTACTTTTTCCCTCCCTCTAAGGCTCTGAAATCTATTGAAGTTTTAGATTTGTATAAATATAAACAAGACTTAAAAATTAGTTTCCCAAAGAAGTTTCACTTCTGACATGTGTACTTTGTACGCACACACACTTTGTATTCACAATTGCTCTATATTCGTAAAGTTTAAAAATGCCTCATTGGTCTAGTGGTCGGCTTATTCGGCTACAGAAAAGAGGTCCTGGGTTCGAGTCACATTGCTGTCCCATCGATCTATGAGAGTGCACTTGTGTACTATGCTCGCCAACTCGTAATGGAGCAGCGTGGTAGGTCTTTGTTCTAAAAACCCTTTCTCTGTCCTATGAGTTAGGAGGCCTGTGACTAGCAGTGAGACGTTAATTGGCTGCTACTTACCTTTTTAGTTTTTATATTCATAAAGTTTACAATTTAATTGAAAGTCAATCATAAGACCTGGAGAATATGAAATATTACAATATAAAAAAAAATTTAAACATTTTAACACACAAATATGTATGGTTCTAATCGGTATATCTACTTCTTATGACATCGCGAACAGAAAAATAACTTAATTGAATGTACAAATTATTATTTTTATTTTGTTGATTTCAAAGAAACAAAACACTCAACTTAAGTAGTACGCAAATAGTTTTTGGGTATGGCTTGTAAATAATTGAAGAGAAATTACAATAATTAAATTATAGGTTGTTATGAGGCTAAGTGCCACATTCATAACTACATATAAAATAAAAAAATCATAAATAGACGATACAAACATCAAAATTACAAAAACGTCAAAATAAATAAAATGCAAGTTGACCCTTTATAGGGGCCACCGATAAATATAAAGGAAGAGTATAAAGCAAAAGTAAGTAGGAATACAAAAATAAATATTCAAAATCATATAAACCCTGAAATTATATAGGTGGTAAAATGGTAAGAAAAGGACTAAGTTATATATTATAGGTGCATAACAAAATTGATTATGTTGTCATAAGTCATAACACATAATGATTCGAATATAGTTAATGTGTATAGTATGATAATTTTAGTTGGCTCTCAACCTCAAAAATATAACTATTTGTTATCATTCATCAATTAAATAATAAAATTCAATAGAAGTTTCACTATAAGTAAGTTCTATTAGTCTTCAATTTATGTCGCTGGTCCCTGTTAGGAAAGAAAGACAAACAGTTCAGCGGAGTGCTTTGAAGTTAAGTTCATTGCTGATAACTTAGAATTTAAGTCATATGTACTATGAGGTAAGTTTTCACTTTTCGTGTAATTTAGGCAACGGATTTTTAAGTTATTTTAATTGGTAAACCAATGAAAATAACTTCTGCCCTAAATAGTTGTTGAAGTGAAGACTTCTTTAGCAGAGATTTGATTTGAAAAAGCGACACATAAATTCATAAGATTTAACGTGGAAGAAAATGGTCCCCTAAGTAGATTTTGGGCCAGTTAAAGTGATTGTTATAGCTAAGGGGTTACCTAAGTACATTTATTTACCATTTTTGAATTGCACACAAGAATTCTTTTTTGTATATACGATTATCGTTATAGGAACCAGAGATTAAATTTGCGGCAAAAAAAATGAATACTGCATCCCAATTTAAAAATGGCTTCGTATTAATCATAAATAATTTTACCCTATTCAAGAAAATATATTTAAGTCAAGAATTTCAGGCCAACATAACAGTATTTTTTTTTTAATAAACTTTAAGCTGATATTGAAATATATGTATATATTACTTTTTAAAATTCACATTAATGGTGCTGCCACACTGCTGGTTAAAAATGATTTCGAACATTTTCAAATGTTAGAAATTGTCACATGTTTTAAGTGAAAGAAATGCTTACAAACATTTATAACACTTGAAAACATAGCATCAGCTCGCAATTTAGTCTGAAAGGGCCCCAGCACTCTCCGAATACCCTGCTGTTACCTGCATACATGTTTACAAACAAATGATTTTATTTGTTCCAAAATAGTAACTAACAATTTTGTAACCTAATCTGACTTTATAACCATATTACCTAAAATGAAAATGTTTTTGAAAATTGTGATTAAATGGTTGTTAAAAAATGTTCACTAATTTTTATAAATATTTTTAAACAGCAGTGTGGCAGGACCATAAGAAAGAGTTATATAATTCATCAGGCTTTTCATCATATTGTTTTTAAAATAAATTCTGGTGTTTAATGGTTAAAACTTTTAAAACAATGAAAATAAATATAAAAAACTATTTTATATTTTATGACATTTACTTTTTGTACTGTTGAATGTTGACTTACTTATGCAAAAAGAATTAACCCACATGATATTCATGTTTTAGTGATTTTATCTTAACATTAGTAATTTCGAATCACTTTTTAAATCAATATTTTAAAACTTCAATCCTATCATATAAAGTGTTTTCAGTGGTTTTTATTAATACATACATAATGTGAAAACAAATCAACAGTTACCTCTACATGTAAAGAGTTCTGAAGTATACATTTTAAAGCAGCATGTTTCAATAGATATATGAGTTGAGAAAAAAAAATACCTAGATTGGATTGAATGGGGTGATATAATTTGCTATGTTACAAAAATGTCAAAATGTGTAAAATATGACCTAAACTTGTTATATGTAGGTGCTATTGAAATATGAATAATTATAAATATCAATATATTATATTAGAATACTTTTTGCATGATTAAGTCCAATTGTCTATATTTCACTGCTTTGTATGAATAGTTCACAGAACCAGAAACTTACTTATGGATACAGCAGAATCCAAAGTATTTTCTTGTGCCAAACACCAATTAAAATATTGCTGTGACAACAAAATATATAGTTTTGAATTATCTTACTATTCTCCAAAGCAGTGATTTATTACAGAAGTCCCTAAAATATGAACATAGAGATGGGGAGATAGGTGCTGCATTTTATAATTGCGTGAACGACAAATAGAGTTCTACCATTAGTATAGCCAAAGGATCATTTAATAGAGGGAAAGTAGGTAAATAAAACAACTTATTTGTGATAAACTTGCACAAAAATATCAGTTGCTTTTATAGTTCATTTATTTTGATTTATTCTGTGAACACAATATGTACTTATTATAATTGTTATCTATATAAAAATAAACTTGTTAATGAAATTTTATTACATTTTTTTTGTTACCTTTCATACTGTCCATGGATTTTTCATCTCAATAAAATTATATTATATATATCATGACCTACATTAGAAATGTAAGTCTTTAAAAGGAGATCTAATCAACAGTATTTTAAAATATGCTTGCAATTTAGGGTAAGTAACAGTAACATTCAAAGGTAGTTCAAGGTATTGTTATTCAAAGAAGACAAGGAGGAGCATAAACACACTATACAGCTACATTACTGCATAGCTTTTTACTGGTTCCTTGGAATTGGATCCTACTACCTTGCTCAGAATATTATTGTCATATGGGTGCTTTGGGGGAATAGTGACATAATGTCAAATAAAGGTAATTTTATAAGGGACCAATTTGAAAATGCAGCATATCCATTAACCAATGATATAATTTTATGGTACCACATTTAATGGCTTCACTTATGGTTATTTGTATATGATTTTATAACATAAAAAATAATCAACTTCTGGATTCTGCTGCATTCTTTACTAAAATTTATGATTGTTTGACTACTTATCCAAAGTGGCTTTCTGTATAATATCAGCAAAGTTATGTCTGAGAAATGTCTGTATAATTAATTGCACATTCCTAAAGTATATTATAGCTCACATAAAATTTTCTGTTATTAAATTTGCTTAAATTGCGGTTCCTCTTTCCAGATTCTGTTTAATTTCTGCAGTATGCTCACCATAAAATCTTTCCAATTTTTTATTAAACTTAGCATTTCTTTCATTGATATAATCAATATCAGCATCATCATTATGTATCCTCCTTCTGGAATACTTAGCACGTTTTGCAATTTGCCCCTCTAAGTCATCCACCATTTTATCTATTGCATTTTTATTATCCTGATGCATTCCATGTATTATAACATTTGGCCCTCCATAAAAAGCATCACCATACTTTTGTTTTTGTTTTTCATATTTCTCAATGTCCATAGCAGGCATATTTTTAATGAGTCTGTTGTATTGTCTCACAGTGGCTTGTTCGTAGGTGGAGAAGCCTTGATCAGGATTTTTCTTCTTCTTCTTCCTTTCTAAGCGCTCTGCTTCAACAGCCGATATATTAAGCAATTTTACTCGATCATAATCCTTACCTTGTTTTACTGCTTCTTCTCGTTTGCTTTGGTCATCTAAAAGCCATTCTGCTTGGCGTTTTTTGGCCTCATAGTTGGAAGGAAGCTTATTCCTGGCCTCTTCTGCTACAACTTCCTGGTGATTATGGCTCCTTGCTTCGTTTCTAGCAGAATGTAGGGTCCGCAGTCGTTTTAAGCGTTCCGCTTGCTTCTCAGCAAATGTCATGTCAGGACCTGATGAAGATTCTTCTATTTTATTCATTCTTAAATTGATTTATTTTGTTATCCGTTTTGTGTAGATAATTAATTACATATTTCACAAAGAAGTTCAATTACGTTTCTTTATTTACATCACATCACAAAAATGACACAGAATACAGATGTAATAACATAAATTGCGTGTGCATGCTTTGCTATTAACTAAATTAAGTTTGCTCTATGGTAAATACTTAAAATTATAGTAATCTGTGGAGTGTGCGTTATCATACGCATTTCTCGAAGGTCAGAAAAACTACATGTTGCTTTGAATCAATCACAGGGCAGCAACCTTTTTTATGGGAACGCCACAAATATTTTGAAAGTTAGTGCGGACCACATGTTGTCTAATAATCACAATTTTTAGCTTATACTATTTTTGTATTTTTAATTATTAAAATTATACATTTATTTACTCTCATTTGTATGCCAGCAGGCTGCACTGTAGTGTCTGGCGGCCTGTGTTTCAACCCCGGCTTTGAATGAAAAATCATACAATTCTGTTTTTACTACTCCAATACTAATATTTTGTCAGCAAGAAATTCAGTGTGACACAAAAAAATATGCAATTTGTTGATTCTTTCTAAGTAGCGATATGTAACGACCAGTATTTGATATTACAATGGATATTTTTCCCATTCAGTAAATAATATTTTACTAAGAGCAACACCATGAAGTTAGGTATATCACGTGAACATATTTTATTTTATTCCATACCCTTCTATATCAACGCGTACCCTTCTATATACGTACTTAATCATATATTTTCTTAGATAATCTGTAGCATTTAACAATGAAGTTAGTCACGCCTCTAAAACTGTCAACCAATAACAGGCCAAATCATTGAAGTGCTTTAGCTTAGCAATAAAGTATAAAGTGAAGTGCGCTAGTCTTTGCATATTTGTAAACTCTGGTGGTTGTGAAATTAGTTAAAAAATAATTATCTTTGAATTATTTTGAGTGTTTTGGAGTATACGATGTCGGATGAAATTGCAGAGAACGGAACGACGAACGGTGATGTTCCGGAGATCGAATTAATTATTAAGGTAACGATATTTATTTGCACGTGTTTATGCGCAAGATACAGCGGTCAATTTGACAAAACAGCAAGCGTAGCCTCGAGTCTCAGTTTCGTAAAGATAATGTAGAGTTGGCAAATACATAATTCTTATAAGATTTTACTACATATACATTTGTTTTTTAACTAATTATTGGGAACAGCAGGACCATTACAATTTCATTCGTTGTATATTAAAATATACTACTACAATATTTGTGATGCGTAATATTTGGGTCAATATAATGTTTATAATATACTTTGGTGTAATACTACAGTTATGGGATTAATCATGGCTGAAATTTTATGTACGAAATGAGAGCCAATTTTAATTAATGCAGATCTTTTCCTTTTTGTAAATCATGTCATCTTTACCATTTTGATTATCATTGAGAGCAGTGCTTCCCAACTTTTTTTTCCAGTACTCTTTAAATAATAAAACTTTTCAATTATAAGTACATCCCACTAACTCCATACCTGTCTAAAATGTCTTTTTAAAAGGTATTGAAAATAAAGACAATATTAAACAGTAGTAATTTAAAAATAACTAAATATTCAGAATAAACTAGTAATATATTTATCATATTCACTGGGTACATGTTATCATGAAAAATATTGTCTAGCAGTGGGATGTTATTATGCAGATTACCCTATTTTTCAACTTAATCATTTTAATTTATCAGTATTTTCATAGTGACTTATATAATTTTCATTCACCAATGAAAGTCCTTTTCTCAGGGTTATGAGCTGCTAAGGTATGGTTAAAATAAGGTACAAGTTTTAGATATGTTTATTTGCTGTAAAGTTGTAAATTACAGACTCTTGTTTTGTCTACATGTTTTAAGTTAATATTGTAATTTCAAGAAATATGTAAATATATCTAAATAATTTCAATATTCTTGTGAATGATAAATTGTTAGTATTTATGCAAATGTAAAAATAACTTTTGCATCTACATTCAGAAAGTTAGTGAATCATTTTTCCTTATTCATTGTTAATAATGTTTAACTTACTCAATTAAATACTCATGTTACACTTAGTATTTTATAAAAATGACATTTATTAATATTAAGCTTCTCAGAATAGTAATTCTATATCAATCAATATAAAAGTATTTGCTTACCTTTTTCGCAAACAAAACATTTGTCACTATTATAATGTTAGTGATATTTAATCACAAATTATTCTCGGTTACTTATAAAATCAAAATAAAAAAATCTCTGTTCTTTGGAAGTTAATCTGATAAAAAAAAATACTGGAAGATACTCAATATTTACTTTTTGACCCTAGTTTTAATAATAATGCTATTTTATATATATAAACATTAATTGATTGAACGTGTATATGTACATGAAACTATTCAAGTACAAGCATTTAATATCTGCAAACACCATTATATTCTGTAAATTCTGATAAAATATTATGTTTTAGTAAAAAAAATTAAGTTGTGAAATTCAACAAATATATATTTCACACTTTGAACACCATTTCAGCTACATATGTTTTAATATTCTTGTCAGTCACCCACATTTTCTTCATTAGTTTTCTAATTAAAAAGAAAATGTAATTACACTTACATACAGCAAAATAAAATAAAAATTATAAATATTGAAATGATGGAAAATTGCCATGGCTGTGAAAATGATATTGAAATGAGCAAACTTCATTAATGAAATAATGGAAGTGGAAACCTCTTTGGATTATTGCCAAAATGCAAAATTACTAGATAATGTCTATTTATGTTACTGAACCAGTGGTGGAAAGTAATAAACTATTTTGGCACAATAACACATATACAGGCTTCAATACATAAACTGTCTGCTTCGTTGCCAAGAGTATTTGAATTAATACTTAAATTGCATTAAAGAATAAATAAGTGATATATATCGCTGCTTTTAACGAATAGCAACACAAGTAAAAAAATAAAAGTAGTTTTAGTGTGAGATTAACTAATTACATTTAAAAGTGCTGCAGTGTTGTTTTTGTTGGTTTCATCGAGTTTTTGACACAAAAACCTAATTAAGCTTAATACAAGTCACAATTTAAAAAAATTGTATTAAGAAATGACATATTGACGTTTTATGGACATTATACCAGAATTAAGCTAGTTTTTAACTCAATATAGGTTTTCAGAATTATTTGGAAGATAAATAATGAATTTAAAAAAGTTAATTTTATATATTCAAGTAGGCTGTTTTGGATCATCAATTTTTTTCCACACAGTAATTCTAATACAATTGATGATAGTATTACAAAATGACTTAAAATTTAAGTAACCAGGGTTCCTTCGCACCCTGTTTTGAGAAGAGTCCACACCAAGCTCTGTTGAATATTTTGTATTTTTTTTACCATCATGTTTAAAATATCACATTAGTTTATTATTTTTAAAGCAACCAATGACATTTTGTGACCACAGCTTCATTTCTGCTGATTAAAAGTTTTTTGGAATGTGTGAATATTGATCCAAAACAGCGACATACCTTTCTAGAATCGCCTTATATCATTAAAACTACTTGAATCATATGCTATTAATTAGTAATCATTATTCGTCGTTACATAATAACGTAAAAGGAAATAGTTTACCGGTTATTGTTATCTCATACAATGAGCATAACATTAAACTTGAATAAATCGTAAACTGGAAAGCATAATTAATTTTCGTATATAAATAACTACGAAGGCGGCGATTGAATTATATAATTTTAATTGCTATTATACACGGTGCGCTCACGGAGGCAATTTGATATATAGGTGGGTGAATTCTCACCGGACGAATGTTTATTTTGAACGCAACGGGCCACGGCGGTGATTGTTGCGTGTTAATCTTGAAACCAACTATGTCCAATTATTTCAGTCTAAAGATTGTGAATAGAGTTAAAAAGTACTGTTTAAATTTAAAAGAATCTCTGGTCTCTTTTTGGTGCGTCCATTTATTACCTTCAATTCAAGAAGGCTCAAAAAGCACTTGTATCGTCAGTAGTCTGTCCGTTGGTAACAAATCTACCACCGGTTCGGAAAGTTGATTCCGCTGAGAAGAAACCGGCGAGAAACTCAACGGTTACTCCTTTAAACATAGTTTCTGTACGTTACAATGTGTTTATGTGCAACTGGAATCAAGTACATACATCTTTGTCGCTTAAATAATCGTCGACATTATAATATACCTTTTAAAACTATGTGGAGGCAAACCCAGAAATGATTCAGGGATCTTATTAAATATGTGTATGCTCAACCTGACAAATGATTTCTGAACCTTTTTCACTCCAAAATATGGCAGTACTAGTTTGTTTTTATTTCTTGTATTAAAATTGTGTTTCGCTCCTTTTGCTGTATAAATGAATAATATCACGGATATATAAAATGTTATTTAGTAGATATTGCTACCAGCATAGACGTACCGCTAAACAAAGAGATTGGTTGTTCCGGTACGATTCTGTAAACCATAAGAATTAAATCTCCTCTTACCAGATTAGGTGAGGTCACAATCAAGCGCTATCCTGTCAGCAATAAAAAAACCTTAGACGCATTTCTTCTTAAACATCCTCAACATCCAGTTATACATAACTGGATGCTCTAAGACACATTTTTATATAGACAAGTGGACTCAAGTTTTGGTTTTTATGGTCCGAATGTGATTGTAAAATATAGATATATAATATGCTTTATTGAAAACCACACTTAATATTAATGTACAATTAATTACTCGGTATTAGGTATTTTTAGTGTGCAAATGGGCGGACTTATCGCTCATTAGCGATCTCTTCCAGACAGCCCTGGCTTAAGGGAAAGGAGAGAGAGGGTAAGTGGTGTGTATAAATGAATATGCATACAATTACTACACATAATAAATACATATAGACAAACACCTGTAACTCCATTTATTCATACATAACAATATAACATACAATGTTTTTGTAAACTAATATTATAAAGAGGATACGTTTGTGCTTCTATACGTATGTGTTGTAACGTTTTTACACAAACAGTACTGGACTGATTTCAAAAATTTTGTCACCATTAGAAAGCTGCATTTTCACTAAGCGACATAGGCTACATTAAAAAAAAACAAAACAAAAAGAGAAGAGAGCCCTAATATCGAGTGTGTTGAGGAAACTATTACTTTAGAAGGTATTACTATCTACAAAAAAGTCTTTGATACCATATGTCCAACTACTGTAGTTACGCCACTATAACAACTTTTATACTTTTAAAAGCTAATTAAAGTGCCGACATTAATAAAACTCATAGCTCTGTTTTAATCCATATTCTATTAAAAATCGTTTCAATACATGCTAAATATTTTTTAAATTATTAAAATCTGACATTCCATTCAAAAGATATAACGAATTTAGAAATGTAAATCTAAAGAAAATTGTAGCGACCCTTATAACTGGGCCTGCGACTATTAGCGTTAGCTTATACTCCATGGATACCAATGCTACTGCTCTTATTTTTATCAAACTAACAATTACTGGACCGATTTAAAAAAAAATCTTTTATTACCTCCTTGAACTCAATAATTTCTCAATACCAGTAGTGTATTTTTAAATTTGCTAATGTCGGACAATCCACCTAATTGATGTTATATTTGTTGAAAGTGTGTATTTAATAATCTGAAAGGAAGTAATTAAATACTAACTAAAATAAAACTGTTATGTTAACGAAAATAAATCTGTAGTCCGACTTAGTAGACTTTCCATTGCCACGAGACGAGATCGGTATCTACGTGGGTGAAACCGCAGGGAATTGCTAGTATATTATAAATTTACCTGCCTCATTGGTCTAGTGGTTAGCATGTTCCACTACAGACATGAGGTCCTGGGTTTGAGACCCGGGTCGGGACAATTAAAAAAAAAATCAATATTGAGTTTTCTGTTAAGATTTTTCTCAATATTTGCACGAAGTTGGGAAGTTGGCCGTGGAATCAACCCCCCTGCCTCGAAGAGCACGTTAAGCCGTCGATCCTGCGTCTGATTTCTCTCCGGTCGTGTCGGATTCCCGTCACACCGGACCATGAGAGTGAAGGAATAGAGAGTGCACTATGCCCGCCAATCCGTAGTGGAGCAGCGTGGTGGGTCTATGCTTTAAAAACCCTCATGCGAGTGAGGAGGCCTATGCCCAGCTGTGGGACGTTAATGGGCTGCTACTTTACTTACTACTACTTATAAATTTAAAGTGCGTTTAATCAACCGGTGCGGTCTATAGTATATAAAAAACTATTTAAATATATGTCAGATTTCATTTGTCGCATATTATGTATTTTTAGTAAAATACCCCAATCACATTGCATTTGCCTCTATCGATTTAAAAAAAAATATGTCAAAAACATCTTTTTACAAAACGCTTATTATCATGTTGAATATTATTCAGGGGATATAAGTGTTTGGACTTAATTCCAGGTACTGAATTATATTTAAATGAGTGACCGTTGGGTTTTTTGCCAATTTTCGAATACATTTTTGTTTATTTGATGTTTCTTTTTTAATCTTATCGAAAACTTTAAGTAAAAATGGAAAGTAGCAGCTCATCAACGGCTACTAGGCACAGGCCTCATCATTTATGTGAGAGAGACTTATTCGAGCATAAAGGCACCACGCTGCTCCACTGCAGGTTGCCAGGCACAGTACACAAGTGCACTCTCTCTTCCTTCACTCTCATAGTCCGATGTGACGGGAATCCGACACGACCGGAAAGAGAAAATATTGAGAAAATCTTAAAAGAAAACTTAATATCGATTTTTTCATTGGCGCGACCTGGCACTTGAACCCAGGCCCTCATGTCTGTAGTCGAACATGCTAACCACCAGACCAATGAGGCAGTTCCGTAAAATAGTATTTGATTGTATATAAATATTAGTTTGAATATTTTTACACAAACATGATGCCATGAAATATAATTACTAACTTCTCTAAACTAATTTTGATGCAATTGTGAAAAACTCCACTTTTATGTACTTAAAGGCTTTAAATTTATAAGTAGGTTCTTATAGGACTGGAAATTTTCCTTGAATAATTAATATATTTTCCGATGAACAAATGAGCATTCCATATGAGAGAGCGTATATGAGAAATGTAGGGTTGACATCGCAACGTTTTCTAAGTGATTTGAAAATAATTTCAATATACAGCAATAAAATGCAAAATTTACTTCAAATTCAATGAAGACTCGTATTAAAAGCCTGTGATTCTTAAAGTGACTGAAACTCTATGGTTGTTAGTAAATATCTCTGTTTCTCTATTTCGTTCAACGAAAAGGATGGTTTATAAATAATTTTGATAGTATTTTAACGATTTTACAATATCTTATAGACTAATTAGAAATTTCAGTTTTCGGTTTATTAACATATTTATATACCTAAAAAAAGTAAAAAAAAGAGTTGTACACCAAAATATAAAACGCTACTTAAACTAATAAATATTTAATTCTCTTATTTAAACTTTCAATAGCTGGTTCTTTAAAATCTTATAACTTAATGATATTATTTAAAAAAAACCTAGTGTCATCCATTACAAGTTTAAAAAAATGTAATTTAAACTAGTGAAGCGATGACTAAAAAAATTTTTTTTTTTAAACGATTGAAAATTTCAACCTACTTATAATATATATTTTATTATATGTACGGAGAGTGTAAGCTAATAGTAGGAATTTATAAGAACTTATTAGTAATTTATAGAACATATATTTACACTTTATTTGCACTTTGTTGACTAGATTAATGTTGAGTTTGAATAATGTAAATCCGAACTGGTTTATGTTATAATAAAAATGTAGGTATTGTTTACCTAGTTCTTAGATAAAGCTGCGGATTTTGTAAATAAAATAAGTAAATAAGTTAAAAGGGAGGGAAAAAGGAAGACATGTTAGGAATTTCATGAATTTGATTGTCATTAAAATATTCAGTTACGAAAATTAATACAAATTATTTATTGAAATCTGAAATGACTGATTGTTAATAAAAATACCACGTGCTTTTTTGGCAATATTATATATTATTATTTAAATTTAAAATTTAGAAAAGAGAATTTATGAGAAATAGTATATTGGAATTATTAAATGACGAGTGGCAAATTAAAATGCCACATGTTTTTTGTAAATGTTAAAACTACCTAGCCTTTAAACGGATTAGCATAAAAAACGCTGCACATCTTCATGATGAATAATTATACCCTCACGCGCCTAAAAAAATTTCACTTCTAAAACGCTTAATCCAAAATTTGTAGTAGTATTTGTCCAACCCTAGCCGGTATACGGGTTGGTATCGTAAAATCTGCACTGAAGTCGGAGAAAGTGACATTACTCACGCGACAGATCGTGCATCTTGGCCTGAGTGACAACAATTAGCATGTCCATCCGTAATCTTGTTTACTGCAATATATAATTAAACATAATTTTCATGCAGCTACTTGACAGTTTACTGTTACATTTTCAATGAAAGACGATGGAGCTATACGCTCAAGGTTGCTAGTGTGCATTAGCATAACTATAGAAAAGTATGCTTTTATTTTTATGTACAGTTTGCCTTGCTGTTACTGTACTGAGTTATTCTATGATCTACAAAATTTGTATTGTTGATTAAATTTAATGGAAGACTGAAAAAATGTAAGAATATATTGTCCACAGTCAGAAGTGAAACTTCTTTGGCAAACTAATTTTTCCTGTGAGCCCCTTCGACAACTCACACTCGCGAAGATGCCGATTCAGGATCAATGAAAAATGCCACCAGACTCTTCACCTAACGCCCCGCCGTCTACTTGTCACCAGACGAGGATATGTGAATGCGATCGAACTGTTGTTTAGCAGGATAGTTTACGCCGAACTCGCTTTCTTAAGTGTCGTGTTTGCGACTGACACGCGGATACTATTGTGACAAGCAAACGACGCTAGCTGGCTCTTTATTTGCAAGAAAGTACACCTTATAATTCGTGTTCTATTATTCGCCAATCACAGGGTTTACATTAATTGCACAAAAAAACAATACAAACAAATATATACATACTATAGTCGATAATAACATTTCTTATACGATTTTACTAACTATTTATATACATATAGACTCTAAACTAATCAAAATATATAATATTTTCTAGACGAAAGGGAAAAGTCGCGAGCGTTTCCTGTACTGTTTATATTTATACAAATCTAAAAGTTTTAGATTTCCGTAACTTAGAGAGAGGGAAAAAGGAAGATATATTCGGAATTTAATGAATTTAATTTCATTGTCATCAATTGACGAATTGTAAATAAAAGTGCCAAACGTTTTTGTCCATATTGGAAATTTTGTTTGTGAATTTAAAATTTATAAAAGAGAATTTATGAATGTTTTATATTTTATGAAAATAGTAAAACTACTTAACCTTCAAATGAATTAGCATAAAAAACGCTGTACATCTTCGTGACGTTAATCACGCGTTTCACCCGTAAAAACATTAACCTCATGCGCCTCAAGAAGTTTCACTCCAAAAAACGATTCACCACGAAAGTTTCAGTTTAAAATATTTAATACATACATAGTATCACTCCTCATTCCCATAGGGGTAGGCAGAGACAACTTCCTTCCACTTCCCACGATCCTTGCATATCTTCGCTTCTTTCATTCTCATTAAACCTTTCATACAAGTTCGTCGGTTTAGAGTACTCTTGACCTGACCGTTATTTAAAATGTCCAGGACATTTGGCCCAGGAACGTTCGCCTTGGTCTTCCCCTTCCAACTTTCGCATTCACTCTTGACTCATAAATCCTTTTTGTCAGTCTCCTTTCGTTCGTTCTCTCTACATGCCCAAATCATCTAAGCATAGCTTTCTCAATTTTAGTTGCTACATCTTCCTTTATACCACAAGGTTCTTTTATCACACTATTTCTTACTTTGTCACTCAGTTTTAATCGACTCATGCTTCTCAACGCTCTCATCTCTACCGCATCTATTTTACTTTTGTGATTCTTCTGCCATACCCAACTTTCACTACCATACATAAGTGTTGGCACCAAAAATAAATATATGATATAGAAAAAATAAGTTATTTCTTACGTCATCTATAAGGTTTCGTGATGTATAAGTGCCTTTCTAATAAATGCGGTTTGAGACACATCCATTGGGTAGTTTTGAAGTCTATAACGGACATGGAAACAATTTTTGTGTTTACGTATTAAGTATCACATTTTTTCTATCTATTGAAAACCTAATTAAGTCTGTAGCTTTTTTACCTTATATATAACATTCTCGTGTCACAATTTTAGTTACCATACTCCTCCGAAACGTCTTAACCGATTTTTATAAGCATATTTAGTACGTATGAGAATTATCTAAGTAATAAGGGTTGTCCAACCCTAACACTGTTTTTATTTTTTATAATGTGGTATTAAAAAGTACATACAACCCTAATTTTTCAGCTTTCTATCACCAAACCTTATTTTGCTGGATTAGCTAGTTATTATATAATTTAAGGGGGCGATCTCTCGCTCCCCAACGTCATTAGAATGATGGTGAGCAGCGAGAGAGCATGGTGTGCTACGCTCTCCTTCTGCGGGGATGTCATGACGCGGAAGGAGATGGCGAAACGATTGAGAGAGGCGAATGTGACCACTTCGACCGTTCGCAGGAGAAGGCCGGGAAGGAGGCGAGAGGCCCACGATCTCCCTCCTTAATGGTGACTTTTGGGTAACGGAAGCGGGGTCCGTTGCCCAGCAAAGAAAGGTCTCGCGAGGTGGCTGGTGGCTTGCCAGGTGCTCCAGGCAATCCACCTTCGGAGTAAGTTTTGGTCATTGACCGAGCTGGGCCTAAGCAGGCACGTCGCTGGCGGGGTTGCGAATGTCTGTCAGTCGCGTTCTCGTGACCCCGTCTCCGAGTGATGTAGGAGCACCGCTGGGTTTTAGCCGGTATGAGTCCGGCATACCCTAGAACATCCTCCCGAGTATTCCAGTTATCCACGAGGATTTTCCAGCGTTCTAAATCGTTAATTTAATGAGACATCGATTTTATGTAGTTAACCCAAAATGACTAAATTAAGGTTAATTAAAAGTCGATTAATATGGATTACTTTAGCAAATCTAACTTTAAGTAATAAACAATATTATATTACTGAACTTTAAAATTTAAATTACTATTACAGGATAAAGTTTGCGATTGCGAAGAAACTGTCTAAGGATTTTTAAAGTAATAACATACTCGTAATGTGCGTGGAATAAGTGGCGTGAGAAACGTTCATAAAATTGTCATTGCAAAACATGCCGGAAGTGTTTGCCATAAATATATGCACAGTCCGAATTTCTCTACATGTAAATTTTTAATACTATTTCTAAAAATTTGAATGTAAATTATTACGACTTAAAAAGCATATCTTCCTTGTAGTACCTGTATATATAATATGGCAGTCGTTCCTATTTTTTGCCTTTATCTCTAGATAAGTCGGTAATTTTATGATAACGGCAACAAAATTATCTAACATTAAAAGCGGACGCATTGGGTTATAATAAAAAAGTCCTCAAATGTTTACGTGGCATACAAGATGTCGGATCACGATAAAAGACAGGTGAAACAAGGGCTTGTCTCAAGTGCTTTGATGTAGGTATATGATATATTTGCTAACCAACCCTACAATGTTTTTCTGTATCACAATAATGTATGCTACTTAAAAAAAATGGTGATAAAACGTAACTAGCGTTACATTATGACGTCATGAACATTTAATATTTCAACTCCCTGTAAATCTTTTTAAAGCTATGCCATTTTGTTTGTTGTAGAGTTATACAGAGACATAATGAATTATTATTTATAGTAATTTGTAGCTTAATAACCCGAAAAAGTGACAGCCTTTTTCAAGGCTAGAGGAGCTATATTATATTCGTATACAAACATTCTAATTCCTCCCATACATCAATAATTTGACTTTTCAGTATAATGCTCTATAAATAAGACAACTGTCAAAAGAAAGGACTATGAGAGCCAGTAAGCAAAGAATTTGCGTTACATTACCATACTGCGTAGAAACCATATGAGTTCCATCTTAGACTGTATCATCAGGAGAGATTACCGTCACAAGCTAACCAGCAATATAAAGATATCACCTTTCCTTATATATCCTCTAATAAGGACTTGTCTCAAGTGCTTTGATGTAGGTTTATGATATATTGTTTGCTAACCGACCCTACGATGCTTTTCTATATCACAATAACTGGGCTACTTTAATAAATTGTGACAAAACGTAACTATCGTTATGTTATGACGTCATGAACATATATAATAATCCCTGTAACCGAATTAAGACTACCACAGCCAATCTAGTGCAGATATTAGCTATTTGTATAGGAGATATAGATCATTGTGCTTTTTGGTTAAGTAAAAACATCTTGAGATATCTCTCTGGAACTATTCCAAGAAGTGCGTAGCTTACCAACTTGCCACCCTCATGTTATAGGCTTAAAAACCTTTTTGCCTTCGTTTAGAAATTGTAATAAAACTGTTATTCTGACATTACATGAATCATGTCAGATGATGACCGTGTTTAATATTTCAACTCGCTGTAAATCTTTTTTAAAGCTATGCCATTTTGTTTGTTGTAGAGCTCTACAGAGACTTAAAATGAATGAATACTTATAGTAAGTTATAGCTTAATAGCCCAAATAGGTTATAGCGAATAAGCTATAACCTATTTGTTTACAAACAGTCTAATTCTTTTCTCACATACTTTGTTTATCAATACTATCTGAATAAATTGGTTTCTCAGTATAACGCTCTCTAAATAAAACAACTGTCATGTAAACATATCTATTTGGGAAATTATCTAAAAGAAAAGCTTCTCTGCTTGCTACCAAGCAAAGAATTCACGTTACGTCACTTTACTGCGTAGAAACCATGTTCCATCTTAGACTGTATCATCAGGTACAGTCAAAGGCTAATTCCCGATTTGTTTTGTATAGAATGAAATGATAAATAAAAAATATATTGAAAATATACCAATCGATACAAATTTCCGTTATCCATACTTAATATCTTTATCTGTTAACGATCGGCATGTGCATCCTTTGAACGACACATCTGCTTCCTCCTTATTAAGGCAGAGTTTTTTTTTACACGTTGTATCGATTATGTAGTGTAGTCAATATACAGTTAACATTTTTTGTATTGTGTAAAAAAGGAGTACTATGTTTTTGATAGTATTACAGTATATGCCTTTCGGAAGAGATCAAATTGGTAAAATTGAAAAGACATGCGCTTTTAAAAGGCATTGAAGCTGAAATATATACACATTCCTGTTCCCGTTGGAATGGAGTAATATATGTGTATATAGCTATTTAAAATATAGATCCAAGTGTCTCTAAGGAACAAATTTAGAACGGTTAACATAATGATAGTTCACTTATTAGAAAACTTATTATACGTCTATAAAAATATTGAGTCTTTTAATAAAAAGAGACGTGTACCTCATTTAACTTAAGAAATAAAAATAAACCTTTTATAAATTCTAATAGGTTACATAAAATTAACTTATTTAAGGGTATATGTTTCTATAATAAACTCCCAGAAGACTTTCTAGAAAAGTCAATTAATAAATTCAAAGTCTTTTTAAAAAAGAAAATTGATAGAACAGTCTTACTAATATAATATTGTAATGATGGTGGTAAAAAAAATACAAAATACCCGACTGAGTTTGTTGTGGGCTCTTCTCAGGACAGGGCGTGAAGGAACCCTCGTAACTCTAGATTTTAAATCGTTCTTTAATATAATCATCAGACGTACATGGAATAAGTGTGATAAAAAAATTACGTGACTATTCAAAAGTGCCTGCTTGAATAAAGATATTTTGGATAAGAATATAAATTTAAACGAGTATGTTACTCTAGTGATGTACACATTATATTTGCATAATCATATTTTATAACTCGCGCGGTTAAGTAATTTTTATTATGTAATGCGTATATGAACTGCATTGTCAATTGAGCTTTAAGAATGTCTGTAATTGATTTCTTCACCTAGAAGCCTAGTTTGTAACGATATATTTCTTATCGTTATAATTGTGAAATGTTCTTGAACAGCTCTTACACACCAGTACTTAGCAACGCACATAAATAACGTACATAGATAGTATATGTAATACTCGTTTACCCACATAACTTCCCCTGCTTCATTTAAGAGAGAGTGAGAGATGGTTAAATAAAACAAAATTTCATTACCATAAAAGAGGTTATTATAAGTCAATCTTCTAAGATAGGCATACACTACTGCAGACTTTTCGTAGAACTTAATCAAAGGAAATAATTCCGTCATCATGATTGTTACAAAGTAAATAGCAAAGTAAGAAATAGTATGGTAAGAGATCGTTGTGGCATAAAAAAGATGTGACTAAAATTGAGAAAGGTATGCTTAGATGGTTTGGGCACGTAGACAGAATGAATGAAAAGAGAGAGAGGGAGAAAAAACTTTATTGCACACAATTTTGAGTCGACATAAATTCTTACAATAAATGATTGTATCACATTAAACTATGTGCAAGAGAAGCCTTATTGTTTAAAGCAATCTCTGCCAGGCAACCTTTGAATAAATTCTATGTAATAATATTATTAATAATATTATTAATAATATACAAATTTATATATAATACTTATATAAGTGGAAAGCGAGTAATGTCATTATTCCGACAAGTAATATTCTTTTAAGTGAAGAGACTAACAGAAAGGATTTAAGAGTCAAGAGTGAATGCGAAAGTTGGGAAGATCAAGGCGAATGTTCCTGGGCCTGGACATTTTAAATAAGGGTCTGGTCAAGAGTACTCTAAACCGACGAATTTGTATGAAGGGTTTTATGAGAATGAAAGAAGACAGGAGATATGCAAGGAGATATGGCAAGTGGAAGGACGTGGTCTCTGTGTACCCCCATGGGAATGAGACGTGATGATATGTACGAGTATGTATGATTGTTAAGTAACTTTAAACGCAGACGTCAACAGCAGATGTTACACTTTTTTGCAATATTATTTATAGGTGCTACTATTGATCGCAACTTATTCTTCAATGTATGACCTATACAATACTATTTAATTTTTTTTTTCAAATTGAAAGAAATATTTAAGACTAAAATTGTAGAATGCATTACTTTGCTTCACATATATTGTAAATCTCTGCTTGTTATTATATTTCATGATCCGTACTACAAAATCGTGGAATACTCTGCTTTGTACAGTGTTTTTCTATACCTACAACCCAAATCATTTCAAGTTAAGGGTGAAATGGTAACCTTTTACCTCATCATAGCTTTCCATTATTGATTAAGGTCAATCTCAAACCTATTGTAAATAAATAAAAAAGAAACCTCAATCGCTACTTTTAGATTTTATAACCTAACCTAAAGTTCACTTTTAGAGTCGGTTAATATAACTTATTGATCTCATATAGGATATATCCAATCTTGGATTGACAATTGTTCATATAAACGTCAGGGTACGGTACTATTACATATTGTGAGACTGCGTTCGGGACACATTCCATCAAACAAGTTTGGATTCTTAATGGGAAAAGTTACCACGCCAAATTGTCCGGATTGTGACAGACAAGAAGACCCTTACCACATTTTGATGGAATGTGTTCGAAACGAGTCGCAACGACAGGAGATTATGTGCCGGTTTCCTGCACTCTGAGAGGTTGGCGGCTGTAACAGTGCCCTAGGGCATCCTTTAACAAAGGAGGTCAGGGCCCTGTTGCGGCTGTATAAAAAGGGACTTCGAAATGTGTATCGTCAGTAGTTTTTAATTTACTTTTAATTTCGAATAGAGGACGGTACGGAGCGACTTAGTCCGTCTAGGAGCAAGCTCCTTTAAATTAAGGTTAAAAAAAACCTAACCTAAAGTTATGTGGTATATCTGAAGCTATTCATTTCATTTAATTAAATAAATATTCAAATATCGATATTAGCATCAGTAGCATCCTTATTATTAATGTCAATACAACTTGCCGGAGCAATTAGTTGTCTTAATTGGAGCATTTATTTGCACGCTCACTTATCTTAGTACTATCTGATGTACATTGAAATTCTTATACTCAGATAAAACTT
The DNA here is from genome assembly GCA_015832385.1 of Elymnias hypermnestra. Classification (NCBI taxonomy): domain Eukaryota; kingdom Metazoa; phylum Arthropoda; class Insecta; order Lepidoptera; family Nymphalidae; genus Elymnias; species Elymnias hypermnestra. The sequence continues at coordinate 9,563,965 of JACTOM010000562.1, forward strand.
GCTAGGTGTCGCGACTGCGTCTTTGTACGATCAGTAATAATGTCTAAAAAGTTTTACTGCTGTTTTGTATAAATTATCACAGAATACAAAATTTTATTTAAGGACTAGCAATGCCCCACGGTATCACCCGTGTAAATACCGATTTCGTAACAGAGGAAAGTCTTCTAAGTCGGATTTATTTTTATTAGAAGTTACAAAAGTTTTAATTTACTTAGTTTATAATTACTTCCTTTCAGATAATTAGATACTATATATATATCTGTGTGCATCTAATACATTACACTTAACTAATACATTTTTAAAGTCGTAACATCATTTACGTAGAATATCCGACTTAATCCGTTTAAAAATACTCTACTGTGAAAGAATTTTTTAAATCGGTCATACAATTTAAAAATACGAACACATATTAGAAAAAAGATTTTTTTGTAATACTTTATTGTCTCAGAACTTCCCTTTACATAACATTTGACGTAGTTTTGTTTTGTTCTGGACTTTGACTCGGGATACGTTATTCTCTTTATTGAAATTTTTAAAATCGTTCTTTATAATCGTATCTTTTGAACGGAATGTCCGATTTCAATAATTTAAAAGTATTTTACAGGTATTGAAAAGGTCTTTAATAAAATAAGACACTACAGAGGTATGATTAATATGGTTTGATTATTGGCGACACTTTTATTAACTTACAAAAAAGTAGTCATAGCATAGCTACAGTAGTTGGACTTATGGTATCGCACGCTTTGACAGACATTAATGCATTTTTCTTATGGATCCCTATTTTATTTTTTTTTTGAGAAAGTTATATAGCCTATGTAGCTAAGTCATAACGTAACTTTCTAATGGTGAAAAAAAATTTAAATCGGTCTAGTAGTTTTGTGTGAAAACGTAACATACATACATACTTACATATAAAAACACAAATGTTTCCTCTTTATAATATTAGTTTAGACATTTAAGGACAGAGCGGAATATGGAATAGTCTATATATTTGCGTGGGAAATATATATATAGTATATAGTATATATTAAAAATAATAAACATAGCACCACGCAAATATATATAGTATATATTGCCTTGTAACATTCAAAGTGTGATATTAAATATATTGAATTGTGCCACTGTTCTTTCGAAGCAATGTATACTTGTAACCATATTAATCTGATGCAAGATATATTATCTACTAAGTATATTAATGCTTTAAATTAATACGACTAAGGATACAAATTCAGATCAATCCTCGCAAAATTGAAAGCTTTGTTTTTACAGGAAAATCTCGTAGTTTCTTCTTAGTTTTTTTTGAAAACTGTTTTTTTCAGCGTTTTTTTATACTAATTCGTTTGAAAATTAAGATAATTTTAATATTTACAAATAACATGTGGCATTTCAATTTGCCACTCGTCATTTAATATTCTATAAAATAAAGGTATTTTATATTCTCTTTTCTAAATTTTAAATTCAAAAACAAAAATTAATTAATAATTTCTAATATTGACAAGAAATACGTGGCATTTTATTTGCATTTCTTTAATAATTAATAATATTCACAATTAAATTCCTAACGATGTCTTACTTTTTCCCTCCCTCTAAGTCTCGGAAATCTAAAGTTTTAGATAAATATAAACAGGAATTTAATAAAAAAAAATGTATACAGTGAACTATTATCATGTTAAACTGGAAAAATTATTGATTCCTCCTTACAAAGATTTTCGGTTTTTCAACCATTTTTGTAGAAATTGTAGAATAAAAAGTAGATCATGTAATTCAGGTATTTGTCTATAAAAGTCCTATCAAATACACTTACACAAACTTACATTTTTTTAATATTATTATCATTTAATCTTTCTTTCACGAATACACATACATTTAGTAAAAAAACACTGTTGTTTAGATAATACAAACAGACATTATTTATTAGTATAGATAAAAAGTGATGTACAACTTTTTCTGTGTTAAATTTATTTCTCAACGTCAGACACTGGCCTCCTTTTCTATAATTATGATGTCATTAGGTAATTAAATACTGGGTAGTTTAATTATTTATAGTAAGAGTGAAAGTAATGTCTATAAATCTAACGTTGACTATTATATTTATTGCCAATTTTACTGACATTCACCTTAACACGTTATTTCCTTTTGTTTTTTTTGTGTGTTGACTTTTTTGTATGTTTTACGATCTGTAAAATTAGAATCATTAGGATTAACGTCGATTGACTGGTTTCCCGCAAGTTAATTACTTTTTTTGCTTGTTATGCAACTGTTTCGGTAGCCACTTGTTGTGTCAGTCGGGTCAGTTGTTACTTCACATTGTTTACGTAATTTTGACTTTCAATAGCTGAAGTAAAGATGGCGTTTTCCGTTGTCTTTGTCTATATTAACGTAGGAGACAAATCGCTTCACCGTTTCATTGTACTTACAAAATTAAGCGTTACGATGACTTTTGTTGCAATAAGTCTTTCTATCCTTGTTTATTTATTGTCAATGAAAGTTTTCAACGCATAGGTCTCAAATAAGGTTTATGTATACTCGTATAGTTTGATCGGGTTTTGTATTAATCGGTTTAAATATAACGATAATTGTTGGAAGTGTAGAAAAAAATAAGCCGTCTGTTTTAATTTAAAATGCTACCTTGTCTCTTAAAGATATAACAAAACAAAGAATGGTGAATTGTTGCTCTTTTAATGAAAAGATCCGCGACAATACATGTCTATCTTTTAACGACTACATACATTCTCTCTTCTAAAATGGTACGTACCAGAGTGATTTTTTAAAAATATTTTCATATAAATATGATATTTATAAGAAAATACTAGTAAACAGTATTTAAAAAGGTAAGTAGCAGCCCATTAACGTCCCACTGCATAGGCCTCCTCACTCATATGAGAGAGGGTTTTTAGAATATGACCCACTACGCTGCTCCACTGCGGATTGGCAGGCAAATGTACTCTCTATTTCACCTTCACTCTCATAGTCCGACGTGACGGCAATTCAACACGACCGAAGAGAGATCAGGCCTATAACCGACGGTTTAACATACTCTCCGAAGCAAGAGGGTGGATCACACCGCCAAATTTTTTCCAACTTCGGGAAAAATTGAGAAAATCTTTATAGAAAACTCAATATCCATTTTAGAATTGGCCCGACCCAGGATTCGAACCCAGGACCTCATATCTGTAGTCGAACATGCTAACCACTAGACCAATCAGGCATTGATAGTGTGTATAAAGTAAAAACTTGTTAGTTTGACTTTACAAACAAATACTTGAATCAAATTTATTCGTGTAAATGTTGCAGTCAAAAGTATCGTGTAATTTTAATGGTAATATGTGGTGCGTACTGCATTTTAGAAGTATGAAGGCATTTAAAAAGATAATTGAGTATTTACACCAAACAGGGATGCAGGTGTAAAATAAATGGGAAGCTATTATAAACCAATTAATGTCATATAATACAATGAGTTTACACATACATTTCAATTCCTGGTAAAGGTTGTTTGTTACTTTGTGTATAATTTTTGAAAAAGGCGATTTGTCCCATTCAAATATTAAATAATTTAGCAGTTTGTGATTGGTTCTATGTAATTATGATGTTACACAGTATCTTAATTTTTTAAAATTTGACATATTTTAATGAATAAAATTTATTATAAACGCAATCGTTTGATATATTGGGTTAGAACGGTGAATACTTTTATTACGTACGTATGTATGAATATATTATACGTATGTAAAAAAAACGACACATTCAATTCAAACGATATATTAATACACACTTATTCCTGTTACTGCATTTTTTTTAGTCCCAGTGATCTGAGCAGTACGTTGAAAACTAAAATGTTACATACGTATGTGGCTCGAGCCTTGTCCGTGTATTGTGTATATAGTTTTAGATTTTTTTCTTTGGTTTATACATTTTGGATGAAATTTTTATACTCGGTTCATTTTTGTGTTTCTCATTCTTTTTGTTTGTGTCAAAGACGCGGATTATTTGCCTATAAGTTGGGCCCAAAATATGATAAGCGATTAAAGTCCAAAATTGATATTATTTATTGTATAACGAATGTTGTTTTGTTATTTTTTTTATTGTCACACATATACAAATTTGTCATATCTGTCTGTTTGAGAGAATAAGCAAAGTGATAACATTTGTACTAATACTTGAGCGAAAATATATACATAGCATCACGCCTTGCCACGATCCTTGCATATCTCCTTCGCTTCTTTCATTCTCATTAAACCTTTTATTCAAGTTCGTCCGTTTAGAGTACTCTTGACTATTTCTTACTCTGTCACTCAGTTTTAATCCACTCATACTTCTCAACACTCTTATCTCTACCGCCGTTATTTTACTTTTGTGATTCGTCTACCATACCCAACTTTCACTACCATACATAAGTGTTGGCACTAACACTCCTGCATCCACAGCTAGTTTGGCCCTTTGTGACACCATCTGGCTATTCAAAAAGGCGCGCAGAGCACCATTTTCCATATTCCCTGCATTCACTCTCCCTTTAATATCAGTTTCACATGTTCCATCTTTTGTAAATTTAGATCCCAAGTATAGAAATTCTTTCACCTCTTCCACTTGTTCCCCATCTATTGCCATTCATCATAGATTCATCTCTTTTAAAAAGCATAACTTTCGTTTTGTTTACATTCTAACGGCCTTGCTGGCGCAGTGGTGCGAGTATTCGCTTTGCTAGCGGAGGTCCCGGGTTCGATCCCCGGTAGGACGAATTTAGGAAATTGTATTTTCTAATTTGTCTGAGTCTGGACTGGTGGGAGGCTTCGGCCGTGGCTAGTTACCACCCTACCAGCAAAAACGTACCGCCAAAACAAAGAGATTTGTGTTCCGGTACGATGCTGTGTAGAAACCGTAAGGGGTATATCGCCTCTTAACAGTTTAGCGCGCTTCCATCTTAGACTGTATCATCACTTACCATCAGGTGAGATCACAGTCAAGCGCTAATCTGTCAGCAAAAAACAAAAAAAAAACATTTTCTTTCATTCCTTTCCCTTTCAAAGCTTTATTCCTAATATTTACCATCTCCTGTAACTCCTGTAGCTCATTAGCGGATGACGCAAGTATTACTTGATCATCAGCGCAAAGTAAAAATTGGATGAGAAATTCATTCATTCTTAAACCATATATACTTTCTTTTAAATCTGTCTAACAGTTATCCATGAATAGGTTTAACAGGCATGGTGACACACATCCCTGTCGAACACTCAGGGATCAGGTTTACTTTAAACCGCAAATTCAAACTATAAAATTAATGTTAGATTATCAATTCTATGTTTGTCTATATTTCCTGTTGTTTTAAAGTGTCCTGGGGGTTGCCACTTGCCACATATGGCGCAACGACAGCTGCCGGCAGTTATGTTTCAATACAACATAAAAAATTCCATTAAAGTTCATGGCTTTGTTAACAGAGACTCAGATGTGAGATAATACGAAACTGAAGGCGATCTTAATTAATTGGTAACCTTTATCAGCATATAATTATATTTATTTTTTTATTATTTAAATTCTCCTTTTACGCCCTATTCATTCGAAACTGTGTCATTACTTCTATTTTGGTAGATTATTTTTTCAATAGAAGGTATTGTGCAATTTTACGTAAAATAAATTTAAATAGTGACTTTTTATTGGTAAAAGCTCTATTAACATTTAATTTCATAAACTGTTAAAAATATCTATTTGAACGTGAGTAGTGACAAATAAATGATACAAGTTCATCGGTTTAGAGTACTCTTGATTTGACCGTTATTTAAAATGTCCTGGATTTGTTCTAGGCACGTTTGCCTTGGTCTTCCCCTTTCAACTTTCGCATTCTCTCTTGACTCATAAATCCTTTTTGTCAGTCTCCTTTCATTCATTCTCTCTACATGCCCAAACCATCTAAGCATACCTTTCTCAATTTTATTCACTACATCTTCTTCATCTTTCATATCCCAACGTTCTCTTATCACACTATTTCTTACTTTGTCACTCAGTTTCAATCCACTCATACTTCTCAACGCTCTCATCTCTACCGCATTGATTTTACTTTTTTGATTCTTCTGCCATACCCAACTTTTTAAATTGAATTGCAATAAATTGTTAAAAATCAAAAGAAAAATTCCAAATGCAAAGCTTTCTTCTTAAATTTCAGAGAAGAGGTTTGTTTGTAATACTCTACTGTCTCCGAACTTCCCTACACAACATTTGACACTGGAGTTTGACTCGGAATACAATATTTTGTTTAAATTGATTTTTTTTATTTTAAAAAGTATTTTACAGGTATTGAATCTTTATTAAGATAAGATCAAAACGGAAGTATGAATAATAACGTTTGATTATCGTCGGCTCTATTATTGACTTTTAAATGTAAAAAAGTAGTTATAGTGGCATAACTACAGTAGTTGGATATATGGCATCCTGGACTTTTTTTGTAGATATTAATACGTTCTATAATACTATAGAACATCTTTCTGTTTTACCATCAATAGTTTCCGCAGTGCACGCGATATTAGGGATCCCTATTTTTTTTTGAGAAAGTAATATAGCCTATGTCACTCTGTGAATGCACCTTTCTAATGGTGATAAATTTTTCAAATTGGTCATACATATATATAAAAAGACATAAATAGGAAACACTCCTAACGATTTTTTCATCAAAAACAATTTAATCAGTTTTATAAGTTGCAAAAGTTTATTTATTAACACAAAATATGATCATTTATTTTAACACTTCTCTGTATATATATTATCAAATATTTAGATCCAATTTTTATGATTGGATCATACGACGCCTCTTCTGTGTTCTGAACTTTAATGTCTTCATTATATTTTATCATTGAGTGTATATTCCACGCCTACTAAAGTGGTTATAAGTTATTTGTCGAGTCGAGTTTAATTACATTTCGTTATCTGCATTGTATATGTGTAGATTTGAATTTAAATTGTTGATATTAACCAGTTTTAGTTTGCCAATTTATAAGTTAACAACGATTATAACTTTTTCTTCACTCCTATTACCTTAGACTCCTTCTTTAAGTATCTTGTTTAAATTTTCAATCGTTAATCTAATATTGTACTATTGTTTTATTAAACCACCCATGTACACATATATATTTCTTTACTTTAGAGATTGAAACTTGATATTTAATTTCAATATTAATTATTTCATTAATATTTGTACAGCGTCCTGTTGTATTGAAAGCTCACCTAAAAAGTTTAAAGATTTATTTCTTTGTAATGATTCTTAGTGATGTAGACAGTCATACAGATTTTTTCATATTCTCTCGGAATCTGAAGCAGCTAATCCTTAAATATTACAAAACAAAGTCATCCGCCACGTCTCCTTGTCTGTCTGTTTGACGAAACGCTACTGAATAGATTTTCGTGCAGTTTTCGCTCATAGATTGAGTGATGCTCAAGGAACGTTTATATATTTAATTCTTTAGAACTTTGCATTTTTTAGAGGGCGCAATTTTAATTTTGAACCATTTTGGGGGTTTACTCCAAGTTTGTGGGGTTGCCGCACTGATCCCTCCGGCCGCCGTCTTGGAAAAAGGGTTGCAAACACCTTTTTGGCGATATCTCAAAAATTATGCATCCTACAAAATATTCGTAACGATATAATTTGTAGCAAATAGTTTTGCCTACAAATATGTTCATATAAGGTAAGTAGCAGCCCATTAACGTCCCACTACTGGGCACAGGCCTCCTCACTCCGAGGAGCGAGGGTTTTTAGAGCATAGACCCACCACGCTGCTCCACTGCGGATTGGCAGGCATAGTACACAAGTGCACTCTCTATTCCTTCACTCTCATAGTCCGGTGTGACGGGAATCCGACACGACCGGAGAGAGATCAGGCGCAGGACCGACGGCTTAACGTGCTCTCCGAGGCACGGGGGTGGATCACACCGCCAATTTCCAAACTTCGGGCAAATATTGAGAAAATCTTAATGGAAAACTCAATATTGATTTTTGAATTTGGCCCGACCGACGGGACTCGAACCCAGGACCTCATGTCTGTAGTCGAACATGCTAACCACTAGACCAATGACGATGATGTTCATATAACTATGCCCTAAATTTGAAGTTAAAGATATTATGAGTAAAAAAGGGAGAAAATTTCTATAAAAATTTTCTTTTTTGATGCATTACATTTTTCAAAAAAATTACTTTCTTAAAAGGATAATTCCTCTTTTATAGATATACATAAAACTCCGCGATGACATATATTTATATTAATTTTGTTTTAAAAAAATGATCACGTAAATTGCGATAATTAAGAAGTTATACGGATCTTAAATACGTTAGTTACCGTGGATGTTTAAGACCACGTTATTTAAATTAATATTTTAGGAGTTATAATATAATTCAACATAACGCGCGCGAGATCATTATACCTCTGAACGTGATCACACTTAATTTATCAATGCTGTATATAAATAGAAGTGTTAATTTGTTTGTATGTTTATAATATCAATATACTTCATCAAACTGATGCGATTCTACGATAAACAAAACATGTAAGTATGCTTTACTAGCCGGATAGTTTACGAGTCGCTAATATAACATGAATTACGTATTCGTTTTCAAACTAGATATGGATGAAGAAAGATACTCGTCAATTCGATGAAAATGTCAATTATTAATAAATCTAAACTTTAGGTTTCGTATAAACAGTTTTAAGATTTCATAACGTATGGAAATGTGGAAGACATTAGGTGGCATCGAGAGGTCGGCATGAGGTCGAGGGAATGAGTCATCGCTAAACCGGATTCGCCGATCAGACGCACTCCGGTTTGGCTTGTGCGGCTTTGTTACTATCGGAATTAGAAAAGAAATTCATATGGTTTTCATTTATTATTGTACGAATTGTTTTTGTACCAAACTATTATCAACTGATACCATTAAAACATAGTAAGTAACAGACCATTAACGTCCTACTGCTGGCCACAGGCCTCCTCACTCCTAGGAGAGAGGGTTTTTAGAGCATTGACCCACTGCGGATTAGCAGGCATAGTACACAAGTGCACTCTCTATTCCTTCACTCTCATACTCTAATGTGACGGGAATCCGACACGATGGGAAGGAGATCAGGCGCAGTAACGACGGCTTAACGTGCTCTCCGAAACACGGGGGTGGATCACACCGCCAACTTTCCAACTTCAGACAAATATTAAGAAAACCTTAATAGAAAACTCAATATTGATTTTTGGATTGGTGAACCCAGGACCTCATGTCTGTAGTCGAACATGCTAACCACTTGACCAATGAGGCAGTCAGAGAAGATACTATTAAACACCCGTTTATATGGGATGATCCGTAAATACACCTTTTTTCTTCTACTCAAGTTCAAATTCAATTTTTTAACTATTAGTGGCTGATACTTATGTTAATATTGAACTCAGTATTAATACCGAATTTAAATCAATAATTGAGTATATTTTGCGACATATTCTAAAATGATCTATTGAAAGTTCCTATATGTTATTGAAGACTAGTAATGCCCCTCGGTTTCATGCACGAAGATACCCATCTCGTGACTGTGGAAAGTCTACTAAATCGGATTTATTTTCTTAAATTGACATCTTTAAATTCGTTATATCTTTTGAATGGAATGTCTGACTTTAATAATAGGCAAAGTTATGAATAATATCATTTGATTATTGTCAGCACTTTTATTAACTTTTAAAATGTAAAAAAGTAGTTATAGTGGCATAACTAGAGTAGTTGGATATATGGTATCGTGGACTTTTTTATAGATATTAATATGTACTTTCTATAATATTGTAGAACATTTTTTGTTCTATCACAAAATGTTTTCGAAGCGCATGCGATGATAAATTTCTTTTAGATAGTAATATAGCCTTTGTTGCTCAGTGAATTTCTAATGGTGAAAATTTTTTTAAATCGCTCCGGTAGTTTTTGTCTGAAAACGTTACAAACATACATACTGACATACAATTACACATATGTTTCCTCTTCATAATTTTACTGTTATATTAGGAGAGGTGCGGCTTAGTTGCTTGCTAAGCAAGTTTTGTTGAGTCTCTTATTTGTTGAAGATAATGAGACATGTCTATCACTGAACAAATAAGGGACGGCAGTACTTGAATGAGTATGTCGCAGTCCACCTGTACGTCGACTGTCTAAAGAATTTCATAAGAGTATTGACAACCCTGAAGGGCCTCACACGCGTACAGTTTTGAATAGAATGTTTATGCCAGTGCCCTAGTGTAGGCCATTCGGTCAGTCAATGGCCTCAAGAAGCAATCAAACCTACACTAGCAGTTAAAATTGTCTAACATCACCTGCTATTGTATATGCAATTGAAAGCTGGCATTATTTAGCATATTTATGGCATCAGCATCATTTACGACAGACCACTAGAGTGCAAACGGACTGTTACAGTATGGGGCCCTTTATATTCTTTGGTATGCGTCAAAAGTAGCGTTTACATTCAAGAACCCAATACTACTTTTTCAATCCACGCCCACGATCTTAACTTTATTCATTTCGTCGTCTAGGTTTTCTGAGAAGTAAATCTACATATCACGTAACATTCCTATAATATAAATGCAGCAACACTTTTGAATGATTGTTTATCAATAAACTGATTACATCAACAATCCTCTGTTGATAAAGAAATACACTCCAATGTCTGATGACGTCTGTACAGTAAGAATATGTCATTAAATTACACAAATTTATAATATAATTGTTGTGGAGTTAAATTACACTTCCATTTTCTATTGGTAAAACGCGTAATTACGTAATTAGCGTCACGAAGATGTCCAGCGTTTTTTATGCTAATTCGTTTGAAGGTTAGGTAATTTAAATATTTACATATAACATGTGGCATTTAATAATTTAAAATACTATTTTTTCATAAAATTGTCAAAAAAAACACGTGGCATTTACAATTCGTCATTTGAGATTTCAATAAATAAATGACAATTAAATTTATAACATATCTTCTTTTTTCCCTCCCTCTAAGTCACGGAAATGTAAAGTTTTAAATTTGTATAAATATAAACAAGATTTAAAAATTAGTTTGTAAAAGAAGAGTCTCTTCTGACATATGAACTTTATACGCACGCCGTTTTTTTTTTATTAATTTTACATTTTACGATGTGTTTAATAAGTAGCAACTTATCAGTGTTCCACTGCTGAGTACAAATTCCGCCACTTATAAGAGAAGCGGTTTTGGTACTTAAACCCTCGTTGCCCCATTTTGAGTTGGAAAGCTACATATACCCCAGAACTGTTCCAAGGGAATGCAGTTTCCCGGCACAGAGAAGCAGTATAGTCAATTTAAAAAAAACAACGAAAGGTTTTTCTGTACAGACACATTGCGCGATTGTTTCATCCACATCCACAAGTCTTTACATTAGGCCTTCATGGCTTCGTCGTTTAATGTCACATATCATTAGTGTTGGGCGATATAAATCGATATTTCAAAAAATTTCGATACCTGTAGCGAATCATCTAGTATGGAATGTAATATCGATATATTTCACCCGATATACCAAATATAATGTCTCATTCCATTTTTTTCTTGATATCTACTTATTCCTTTAAATCTTCAATGTGTCATGTAAATATTTCACTATGGTGGCTAGCTCAGTTCCATCTGAACGACTATTCTTAAAATCCGGAAAGATTCTTTCACAGCAGGGAAGCAAATTACAAGCTAACAGAGTAAATAAAGTTTTGTTTTTGCAAGATTTAGAAAAAAAAAATATTGGGACTTATTAATCTTTCATATTGGTATAGTAGAAAAGAAAAAGTTGCTATTCTTTACGCGCAGATGCTAAACATGGCTTTTAGATTCTTTTTTCTTATAAAGTGGATTTGTTTCCTATCTTAAGTGTTTTTACTCATAATTAACCTGATCTTTATGTAATATTATCGACTAGTGAAATACAAGTAAACCCTTAAGTATATTACTCCGATATATTATATCGAAAAAAATCGATATTTTTTACATGAACAACCCTTTAAAATAATATTTAAACTAAGTTAAAATATATTGTTTTTATTTTCTGTGGTGTCTAGTATATTATTTGACACGAAACATATCGCTGCTTTTGCACTATAATTAAAAAAAAAAAACCATTTTATAAGACATTTGGCAATGAAATAAACTATTGCCATAATGACATCGCCACGGCATCATTAATGCCGACTTGAATATGAAAGTATAGACTATTCCGGATTCTGCTGTGTTCTTAGCCATCTTTAAAATTTTGGATTGTGTGCTTATCCAAAACGGCGATATAGGAAAAGGTTACTGTAATTGTTGCATTTAATATTAGATCTAACTGAAACACATATGTGGCTTCCCCGTCATAAATAACTAGTGTGATTGTCACGATATCGTTGAGTGTATTTCAGGTATGCTATTAGATTTTATAAGATAGAATAAATCAAACTATTTATTTGCTAAATACACAATTAGTATACAGGTTAAGGTAGGGTTAAAGTGTATTAGGGAGGACAGGTGGCATGCCACCAGAATACGAGGAATACGAAAAGAGGAGCCCTGTTGGCATATCGTTGACGAGAGTGCGGATGTATTCCATGGAGCGAGTTCCGATATGCGGATAACTCCTCGCACACACACCTCCATGGCACTACCAGCCAGCATCCTAGATCTAAAAGCACGGGGCGTCAGCTACCCCGTGAGCTCCTGCTGTCACCACCAACAGGTGTGGGTGAAAATGACGGCGTTGACAACGCGACGGCAGTGGCAGAACCCGGATATGACCAACACTCGGATTGATCTGGAGGCATCGCTTCGAGGCCCGTACCCCACAACTTGGTTGTAAAGAATCCCGGACGGACTTATTCCGGACCTAGGGAGGAGTACCGTCGGGTTTAAGCCGGTAAAGCCACCTTTCTCCCGTGGCATTGCGGGTATCCCTGAAAATTTCCCGACAAGAAAAAAAGGGTTAAAATATATTGCCATAAAATGGAGTGCTAATATTACATAATAAAATTTATTAACTACTATGTCGAATTTATAATCTTAATAATTAATAATGATACATTATGTCAATCTAAAAATATAGCAAGCGAAATATAAGATTACATTATAATAATACAGAATGTCACAAAATATAATATTTAAAATTTTATTTTTATTCAGAATCCAGGTAATCGCTGACATAATAAAAAATTTCGTCCTAAAATTATTTATATAATCTTACTTTTAATGTTCCTATGGCCATTTCTTTAAAACTAGAAGGCAATCTGTTATACATGGTTATTGCCATAAAATAACAATATACGCTCTATTTTATTCTAGGGTATTGGTTCTATTTTATTTTTGAAACAAAAATACACATTTCTTTCATTTACATGCAAGACAAAGAAAGCATATTTAGCTTTTAAACATTGGCCGACAACTATGTTAATAATGATCATATATGCTGTGCTCATTATTAACATAGTTAAAATGTATTCGAGCTTTTTTATTTGGGCTTTAAATGCTCTGTCAATATCTACAGAGTTACGCCAGAGACCTGGGAACTCGTTGCTGTGGCTAAGGTTTTTAATAGAGAAATAATTTGCAATAAAATAATATTGAGACTATAAATTAAGATGTAAGGATAGCTTGTATCTTTCAAGTTGGATCAAACTGCACACGCTGTGCAAATTTGACAAAAATCGGTTAAGTGGTTTAGGAGTCCATCGCGGACAAACAACGTGACACGTAATTTACATATATTAAGATATACAAATTTGCAGTCGCTTCATAAATTCTCGTCTGTTTCAGGTAACAAAGTTAGCTTGCATTTATAATGTACGAACTAAGTATATAATAATCTATTGAAAAAAAATACAGTAAGTGTTATCCACTAAAATTTTGTTTGAAAGTATTTTGATACGTTTAAATTTTTGAACAAGATTTACGAGTTCATAGTGTGAACTAATATACTAATAGTACGATTTGTAAAAAGGTTTTTAAAAAACTTACAACTCAAACATCATTTTTTGTCTATAGATGACATAGTTTTATAAACAGAAAGTATCCGTTCATTTCTAGAATATAACAAAAAGTAACTCCGTTTTGAAAAACGACTATAAATGTACGTGACCAAAGCGACTACCGGAAATCACAAAGATGATTTGCGGTAAAGAAACAGTTACAACTTTACTATTATGTTTAACTGTAACTATGCCAAATAAATATATAGTTTTTATTTTTATTAAAAAATATTTGTAGAAGGAGCAAAGCCGTAACTGTCCCTCTATATAAAGGAAAAGGGTCACAGCAGGAGTGCAAAAATTACCGCGGTATCAGCCTTCTTAGTGTCGTCGGCAAATTGTATGCAAAGATATTGATTGAAAGGGTGATTAATGAAACTGATGAGAAAATATGGGACGTGCAAGCGGGATTTAGAAGAGGAATGGGATGTACGGATCAGGTCTTTTCTTTACGGTGCATAACTGAAAAATGTTTGGCTAAACACCAAAAAGTTTATTGCGCGTTCGTAGATTTAGAAAAGGCCTATGATCGAGTGGTGAGGAATGAGCTGTGGTCAACGTTATCTACGTATGGGGTGAGCGGTTGTCTGATCCAAGCATTGAAGTCTCTCTATGAGGGTTCTAGTGCCTGTGTCAGAATAAACGGAGCGTACACGGAGTGGTTTCCTGTCGAAAGAGGTGTTCGACAGGGATGTGTTGCGTCACCATGGCTGTTCAACCTTTTCATGGATAAATGTTTGACAGATTTAAAAGAAAGTATGTATGGGTTAAGAATGAATGAATTACTCATCAAATGTTTACTCTACGCTGATGATCAAGTAATACTTGCGTCATCCGCTAACGAGCTTCAGGAGATGCTAAATATTATGAATGAAGCTTTGAAAGGGAAAGGAATGAAAGTGAATGTAAACAAAACGAAAGTTATGCTTTTTGAACGAGATGAATCTATGATGAATGGCAATATTTTGATAGATGGGGAACAAGTGGAAGAGGTGAAAGAATTTGTATACTTGGGATCTAAATTTACAAAAGATGGAACATGTGAAAGTGATATCGAAAGGAGAGTGAATGCAGGGAATATGGTAAATGGTGCTCTGCATGCTTTTATGAATAGCCAGATGGTGTCTCAAAGGGCTAGACTGGCAGTGCATGCTGGAGTGTTGGTGCCAACACTTATGTATGGTAGTGAAAGTTGGGTATGGCAGAAGAATCACAAAAGTAAAATAAATGCGGTAGAGATGAGAGCGTTGAGAAGCATGAGTGGATTAAAACTGAGTGACAGAGTAAGAAATAGTGTGATAAGAGAACGTTGTGGTATAAAAGAAGACGTAGTGACTAAAATTGAGAAAGGTATGCTTAGATGGTTTGGGCATGTAGAGAGAATGAATGAAAGGAGACTGACAAAAAGGATTTATGAGTCAAGAGTGAATGCGAAAGTTGGAAGGGGAAGACCGAGGCGAACGTTCCTGGACCAAATCCAGGACATTTTAAATAACGGCCAGGTCAAGAGTACTCTAAACCGACGAACTTGTATGAAAGGTTTAATGAGAATGAAAGAAGCGAAGGAGATATGCAAGGATCGTGGCAAGTGGAAGGATGTTGTCTCTGCCTACCCCTATGGGAATGAGGCGTGATGCTATGTATGTATGTATGTATGATATTACTTTTTCAATATATCGATATTTTGGAGCAATATTTCATACTAATGTATCGATGTATCGAAAAGGCATGAAAATCGATATTTTTCCAGGATAAAATAGTTTTTTTTTTCTAAGAATAAAAAAAACCCTAACAAGAAATACTTTTTATACTCTCTTCTTTGTTACAAATTAAATTAAATGTATTTTTTACCTTTGGTTGACTGGCTTTGCTGTTGTATAATTTGGATTTTAAGTTGGTAACTTAATCCGTTACTTTCAACTTTAACATTGTATCCCGATATATCGATATGATACATAGTTAGTTAGTAGCAGCCCATTAACGTCCCACTGCTGGGCACAGGCCTCCTCACTCCGAGGGTTTTTAGAGCATAGATGGGTCTATCCACGCTGCTCCACTGCGGATTGGCAGGCATAGTACACAAGTGCACTCTCATAGTCCAATGTGATGGGAGAATCCGACACGACCGGAGAGAGATCAGGCGCAGGACCGACGGCTTAACGTGCTCTCTGAGGCACGGGGGTGGATCACACCGCCAACTTCCCAACTTCGAGCAAATATTGAGAAAATCTTAATAGAAAACTCAATGTTGATATTTGAATTGGCCCGACCCGGGACTCAAACCCACGACCTCATGTCTGTAGTCGATCATATTAACCACTAGACCAATGGGGCAGATATGATACATATCGATACCTTATTGCATTTCCGACGTCCCTAATTTGCGTACCCTTTGTTCTACAAGAAAGAAGGAATAGAGGATGCACTTGTCTTTTCGCATGCACTTTCCAGTATAATATCTCCTGTGCTAATGACTAATCAATGCAAGATTCACTGCCAGAATTCTATTAAGAAGATTATTATTTATTACTCTTACCCTATTTGTATCTTCCATAACCTGAGATCGTAATATACCGTTAGCAAATTAACTATACCTGAGCCATGCAATTTTCTGCATAACAATAGCGAGTTTAAAGTTATTTTCGTAATGAATTACGGCTGCTTGCAGCTATATATTTCTAGAATCGTACACACTGTGCAAAGTACAACAGCCAATGGGATGTATTATGTAATCACATTGTAAATGCTGTTCACATGAAGGCGTATGTTGTTAGTGGTATGTCCCTAAACTGATTTACTTTTAACTGCTATTACAGAGAGTTACACATATATCTTAAGTAGAAAGTCAACTAAAATATGCGATATGTATTTAGATTTGCTAATAACAAATAAAAAGTGGTGTTGAATCAGTCGGTAAAATTAAATCCATCTGTATTCATTTTTATTTAAATGGTGTTATGCTGAATTCTCTAAATTTCCGAATAATGATGATGAGTCAATTAAATTGTACGAATTTAATTTTGGAGAAGCCAAATCAAAATTAAAAAACTTTCTCTAAAATTGTTATATTACTTTAAAGAGCAATAGAATAAATATGTTCATTAAGACCATCATAGAAACAATGAAAGTAGGAAAATTGTAATGAAAATTACGTTTGGAATTTGCATAAAGTGACAGATTTATATAAAACATATAAATAGATAACTCTGCGAACTTTTTAATGGTCAGTTGTCATTAACGTTTTATAAACTACGTTCTGGGGAACCTACATAAGGCAAAATTTAAGTGTTTAGTAATTCCTACGTCTAAAAATATATGTATATGCTATTTAACCTTTTGCTACAGTTCAGTTTTATAATATGAATACGTCTGGTATTTCCCATTCTCGTAAAATTCAATGGTTAGATAAAAAATACGTATATTCTCCTTAGCTTTGGTGTGCTTCAGTCTCACGTTATAAGAATTTTACGCTTGGTATTTCTCAATCTCGTGGAATTTTCAAAAAGTAACCTTATAACAGAAGCCATACGCTAGTGAAAGTCGCCAAAGCCGTTAAAATCGGACCAGACACTTCAAAGCTTAATAAACAGGCAAGGATAAATTTTATCAGTAAAATATGTTGACTATTAATTGATAATTCCAGGTGGTACACAAATCTTTAAGAATTACGGAATTGGAGCTCTGACTTTGAAGTATCCACACTCATAGAAGAGAAGGTTTTTAAAGCACACATCCGTAATAATATTCCCTTATTCAAATAAAAAGCGAATCACAATTTTCACACAAGAAATAAAAGCAAGCTTTTATTACCATATTTGATATATAGAGTAAAGAACGTTCAGTAATCATTTGTCGGATTGAGCATTTTTAAAAAGATACCGCAATCAGTTTAAGATTTGCCTCCGCATAGTTTAAGAAATGTTAAAATTTCCCATTACAAAAAGCATATTATAATATTAAAGATTTTTTAAGCGAGAAAGATGTTTGGACTTGATTCTAGTTCCACGTGAAAGCTTAACACGTTGTAACCAACAAAAACTATGTTTAAAGGAGTAACCCTTGAGTTTTTTGCCGGTTTCTTCTCAGCGGAATCAACTCTCCGAACTAATGGTAGATTTATTACTAACGGTCAGGCTACTGACGATTCTAAAGTGTTTTTGAGCCTATTTTAGTAAAGAATATTTTGATTTATCTCTTTATACAGGCAGGTTTTTGGCATACATGTTCGGTATTCTTCTTACACTATACGTATATATAACTTCTATACATTTAGAATAATAGTCCTTTGACTAATAAACTGACACTTTTTGACGGCCTCGTTTGTGCAGTGGTGCGAGTACTCTCTTTGCTAGCAGAGTTCCGGGGTTCCATTCCCGGTCGGGACTGGTAGGGGGCTTCGGCCGCGGCTAGTTACCACCCTACCAGCAAAGACGTACCGCCAAACAAAGAGATATTTGTGTTCCGGTACGATACTGTGTAGAAAACGTAAGTATATCGCTTCTTATTAGATTAGCGCGCTTTCATCTTGGACTGTATCATCATTTACCATCAGGTGAAATCACAGTCAAGCTTAAACTAGTAAATAAGTTAAATAGTTTTAAGTAGTTTTTATATCTATTATCGGATTGTTATATTATCGAACCCTAGAGTCTTGGGAAGCGGAATAACATATATTAAATATGTTATGTACAGTAAATTGGAATTAAAAATAAAAAACTATTTACATAAGTTTCGACACAAGGACGACAAAATTATCACAATGCAGCATCCTAAGTGCTAAATATGTACGCGTGACTCAAATTGTGACACAAGACGTTGGCTAACGTCATTTCAAGATATAGATCTGGTATTTTAGCGCACTGAACTGGCATTTTGATACTGATAGAAAAATTTTGAACCATTTATTCAGGTTATATTTTATATATGTTTAAATGTATAGGTGCTAACCGCGTAAAGGGCGAATGCCCTTTTCTCTACAATAATTGTAGAGGAAAACTTACTCTTTATAAGCTTATCTGCCAGTGAAAAATCGTGCAGCCGTCCTAGCGAAAACAAAGACACATAAAAAAATTGTGTGTGCGTTCAAAATACACAATGTTTAAGTCTTGTTTATATTTATTAAAATGTAAAACTTTGACTTTCTGAGACTTGGAGGGAGGGAAAAAGGAAAATATGTTAAAAATTTAATTGGCATTAAAATATTAAGAGTGTCGAAAATGAATACAGATAGTGTATCGAAATCTCAAATGACGAATTGTAAAATAAAAATGCAACGTGTTTTCTGTCAATAAAAGAATTTATTATTTTTTTTGTTATTGAATTTAAAATTTAGAAAAGAGAATTTATGAAATGTTTTTTATTTTATGAAAAATAGTATATTAAATTACAAGTGGCAAATTAAACTGCCACATATTATTTGTAAATATTAAAACTACCTACCGAACCTTCAAACGAATTAGCATAAAAAACGCTGCACATCACGCGTTTCGTCCGTAAAAATGTTACCCTATTTCGCCACCACCACAAACATTACAATTTTACGTATTTATATAGATTCACATGTACCTGTTTTCTAGTGGTTAGCATGTTTGACTACAGACATGAGGTCCTGGGTTCGAGTCTTGGGTCGGGCCAATAAAAAAAAATCAATATTGAGTTTTCTATAAAGATTTTCTCAATATTTGCCCGAAGTTGGGAAGTTGGCGCTGTGGTCCACCCCCGTGCCGTCGGTCCTGCGCCTGATCTCTCTCCGGTTGCGTCGGATTCCCGTCAAATCGGTCTATGAGAGTGAAGGTATAGAGAGTGCACTTTGTGTACTATGCATGCCAATCCCCAGTGGAGCAGCGTGGTGGGTCTATGCTCTAAAAACCCGCGCTCCTCGGAGTGAGGAGGCCTGTGGCCGGCAGTGGGACGTTAATGGGCTACTACTTACTCGCTTTACCTGTACCTATGTACACGACTGAAGCAATCTTTTACGTCTGGATGATGTTTATATATTTTTGTGTGTGTTGAAATGGTTTGAAGATTGACTATTCGACTTTTATTTAACCATATTTTCTAAGGATCGAAAACAACATGGGTAACACCACTAGTCATATCGTTATAAAACTTAGCAAAAGTAGTGGGTCGTTAGAGCTGAATGTTTGTTGTGAAAAGTATCATACGCAATTAGTAGTTATTTTTTTATTTATTGATAATTAGTTTTTTATATTTAGTATAAATTTCAATTAGTCCAAATTATTTTGCGAGAAATTTTGAACTTTTGAAATTACCGATTGGAATCGATTTTATTTTACAGAGGGTTTAAAAAAAATAAGATGTCAAGAAATCTGCAGAATGAAATCGCAAATTAAATGGTCCTTATTGGACAATATATTTGTGTTCACTGGGCCATATAAATGGATTTTAAATGATACGTATTGCAATTTTCATGTTTAACGAATTTTGGAGGAAATTATGAGGTGACGTCATCCGATATCGTGGCCAAGCACTCGAGGACAACCGTTTTGATAAGCGCCTTGACTAAGCTAGCTAGCAACTAACGGGCACGTTTAATTTTCAACATTATACTGTTTACGTTTTTTTTTATTAACAAATACGACACCGCTTTAAAAGAACCTTAGTTTTTGCTATCTCAAGATCGTGTTTTATTGTTGTGTTAGAGCTGGATCGCTTTTTTGCTTCTCATCTTATAAGTTTTGTATACCAATCTTCATTGTCGATATTGTTATCAATTTTTTTGCGAAAATATATATCGAAGGGACTTAAAAGCCATATACCTATGATTTTCTTAAAAGTGAGTAAAATATTCCAAACTAATGCAACCTTTCTTTTAATTGCTGACATGTTTTCTTATAGTAAGATGATAATCAGATTCGATCGTAACCTTCTACCAGTCCATACCATGTTAGAAATGCATAGACAAGCAAGAAAATACTATTCTTAAATGTATCCAATTTGAGAATCGAACTCAAGATCTTTGCTAGATAGAATATTCGAAACATATACCACGGAGGCCATGAAAAAGTTTATGTACAAAACCAGTTACTAATATTTTAGAAAGATATCTCCAAAATTTAGCTATTACTTATGAATACAGTAGTTAAAACTAAAGTATCGTCCCTCCACGTTGTCCCATGTGTATTGGCCGGCAACAAAGATCCTATAATTGCTTCTGAAATAGACATAATGATATAAAAATTCAAAGAAACATCAATTCTCACCGTACTGTCGCAATATATATTGAATAATATCTTATATATCCGTAATAATATTAACTTATACAGCACAAAAAATGTAATACAAAATTTTAACACAAGGAAGGAAGAAGTGAAGGAGGTTCAGAAAACCCGAATTACTCTTGGGATTGCGTTCACATAGTTTTAACAAATATGATAAAAACGTCCTATTATAAAAAGCACTGTTGAAGATTATTTAAGCGACAAAAATGATTGGACTTGATTCCAGTTGAACATGAAAGCCAAATACGTTTTTACCTACAAAAATTATATTAAAAGGAGTAACCGTTGATCAACTTCCCGAACCGGTGGCAGATGTATTACCAACGGACAGACTACTAACGATTCCAAAGTGATTTTAAGCCTACATAAATATAGAATATTTTGATTCTGATTTTGATAGATGAAACTTTCCATTGTATTCTACATTGAACGATACATACATTCTTCTAAGATACGTTGGTGTGTTCAGAATCATTTCCATCACCAAAAAGCCAAACGATGCACTTTAAATAATTAATAGGGCACGTAAGTTTATTATATAAAAAGAAACTTGGTGATGTGACTTCTGTGAACAAGAATTCACGCATCTCAAATGCATAATTATGCAAATACGTTAAATAAGATTAGATTTTAAATCATATTTTCTTTGTTCCAGGTTGGTGCTAGTTTTTTAGCTATGGAATACAGAATTGAATCATGAGATTTGGTTGGTAAGTGTCGTGAAATTCGTAGTGACATGGAACATACTTTATTTACGAAAGTCAGTTGTTGGTTTATTGGTTAACAGCCTTGAGACTTGCTCAAATCCCCTTATACTTTACAATTCATAGATTTTTTATTATACTTACACACAATAAAGCGGATTTAATGGTGTAGCACTTTGCTCAAAATTCGTGTAAAAGGTAGCTTATTAATGGGTTAAATTGGCTAATTTGGTTTAAAGATCGTTATTTTCAGAAGAAAGAAATTACTTAATGACAAAATTGGATTTTTACAAAATACAATACAATAAATATGTCTATGCTTTAAATACCTTATGTGTAAGGAGAGCTGCGCCTAGCAATGGGACGTTAATAGCCTTCTTAACGCTTAGTATAAAAACTTATAAGGTAAGTATAAAAATACGTACATAATCTGCATACTAAAGTTATAAATGCTTTGAATTACTAACTATAAAATAATCGCAACATTTTTCAAAGCATTGTTTATCTGAACAATTAATTTCATATCTGATTTTTCCAGTGAACACCGATTATACGTAATTGTAAGTTGTTGCGTGACGTGATAATATGTAAAGGTGGTAATTTCATATAAAAGTCACTACAACTGATTAATAACTTCAGAATTTGATAGCAAAGATATTTTGTTAGTATTAAAACCTAATACCTTGTTTACATAAAAGTACAATTTCGAACTATAATGGTAATGTAAGGGATTAAAATATTTGTGTAATAAAGAATATCTTACCCATGGACATATCAACACTTCATTTTTGTGTCCTATTTCGCATATAATAAGAACCTCTTAAATTTGAAACTTTTAAATTTAAGAGGATTGAAATTTTAAAAACCTTTTTTGATAAATAAATTATACCAATATTATTCATTCTCAGAAATCATAAAAAGCTCCACTTTTGTTATTTACAGTTGAAAATAAATCTATGTTAGTTAATGTAATTAATAAACTTCCAAACTAAGGCTGACATCCAGTTCCTTAATGACACTATCTTGTCTGTCAGCCATTATCCTCTGAATGGTTTCAGCTCTGTATTTGATTGATATATTGCTCGAAAAAATCGTCGACTCAGTTTTCCGCAAACTATTATATATCAAAAAATGTAGTATCATAAAGAAAAGAAACGTCTCCACTCCAGTACCTTAAGACCACAACGTCTATTGGTTCATCTAGCTATGTGCTCTACCCAAGGCCATTTCTCTGAGATATATCGGTAACTCTTCTTTTTTCGCTCGAAAATACTATTAAGCACCCCAATGGAAGATAAAATTCCTTCAGTAGGTCATGTGAGTCTCACTGATGTATCAGAATACCCACTGAAAGCTATTCCTTATCCCTAAAAGAGATCACTAGAGGGTCCCATTTCGCATTCTCCTCTTCACTAGAGATTCGGATTATATTAACTATGAGGATCTATGGTTTATTGAGGGGGATGGTGGATCTCTCCAGCCTCTCTATGCCTCCTTCTGCAAGATGATGGTCTCGCAAGGGCAATCTTTCCTCCACCCAAATACACTGACAAGCTCCCACAAAAATTCACCGATCTTAACTCTCTCCACCGCTCGTCGTTACCCTGAGCTTCCTAACAAGGCCCAGTGTCATCGTCCAATAACTAAATGATAGTATAGTTAAATATATTACATGATATCCAAACTGACTTGCGGCCGGGTTAGCAAGTTAAATATCTATAATTCAACTAGTCTGACGAGGATGTTGTTAGTTCACTCTTACTGTTAGTGTTGCGCGTTTACGGAAGGTGATAACATATGCCTTAGCAAATATAGGCACATACATGGGGCCTTGCAAACAGCTTGAAAAACAAGTTCTATCTCCATTTAGTCTTCATTCTATATCTATACGTAAAAATGAGATTTAAGTGCCGGTATTTAATAAGGTTTCACAGAATTTACCACTATACCACAAGAAATTCAGTACTTGCTATTTTGATAAAAAGCTATAACAATAATCACTTTTTATAAATAAATAAATTAATTAATTGAACCCACATATATAAAAGAGACAGTGGAGCAAATGGAAAATTTGAAAGTGATGAAATTGAATTCTCATTCTCATAGTAGTAGGCAGAGACCACGTACTTCCACTTCCAAGGATCTTTGCATATCTCCTCCGCTTCTTTCATTCTAATTAAACCTTTAATACAACTTCGTCGGTTTAGAGTACTCTTTACCTGGCCCTTATTTAAAATGTCTTAGATTTGGTCCAGAAACGTTCGCCTTCGTTTTCCTCTTCCAACTTTCTCATTCACCCTTGACTCATACATCCTTTTTGTTACTCTCCTTTCATTCATTCTCTTTACTTGCCCAAATCATGTAAGCATACTTTCTCAATTTTAGTCACTACATCTTCTTTTGTACCACAACGTTCTCTTATCATACTATTTCTTACTTTGTCACTCAGTTTCAATCCACTTATACTAATCAACTTTCTCATCTCTACCGCATTTATTTTATTTTTATGCTTCTTCTGCCATATCCAACTTTCACTACCATACATAAGTGTTGGCACCAACACTCTGGCCCTTTGAGACACCATCTGGCTATTCATAAATAATAGCTTTAAAGTTAGTAGAAATGTCTTCTAGTGGCTATACAGCTTATAATACAAATTTCGACATATGCGAAATTGTTCAAATCTTGTACACTTTAAAGACTTCGCTGTTCATCAATTTTAATAAGTGCAGTTTAGCGTTAAACGTCATCTTTGACACCATCGTTGCCACTATTCATTTTTTACTATAATGCAGGTGTAAACTGCAAAATCATTAGGTTAATTGCAGTTAAAGACTATTTCTAGAAGTCTATACCGACCGGCGCGTGTAAATGTTACATCATTTACATTATTTATGTGGGCTAGTTTTGACGTCCATAAAAACTTTTTCAAGTGGTACGCTGGACGTAATATATTGTAATGTTTTTTTAATTGTAATGCTTTTGATGTTTCATAATTGTGAAGTGCATTTCTAAATTTATCTAAAGTGCTAAAACACACTGCCGGTAATAATGACTGCATAGAATAGTTATTGGGATATGGATTTGGCTGATGTTATATTGTTAAGTTAAGAAATGTATTAAAAGCGGTTAAAGTTACTATTGTATTTATTTCGATACAACAATTAGATTTTCTCTATATAATAAACAAAACGCAAAATTATATAAAGTTGCGTTGGATAAATATATAGGCAATTAACTAGCTGACCCAGTAAACTTTGTTTTGTCATATAGTTACTATTATCGCTATTGAAAAATAGGGTTTGGTGATAGAATGGTGAAAATTTAGGATTGTATGTATTTTTGTGTGCTGTATCATAAAAAAAATAAAAACAAAAAAAATTGTAAAAAATTAAAAAGACAGATTTTGGTGTAGACCACCTTTAATATTTAGAGGTTTGAAAAATAGATAGTATCCGATTCTCAGACTTACTGAATATACATAAAAAATTTCATAAGAATCGGTTAAGCCGTTTCAGAGGAATTTTCAAACAGCTACCTTTTGATATTTGTAATTTTACCACTGCTTTAAAAAAATTCAAAATGGTCTATATTTCAATTTTGGGAAAAATGACGCTGTAGCATAAATATATATAATTATGACATTGAAAGCTTTAAACAATATTTTCAATTTCAGACAGCTCTCTTATAAAATGCGATTTTTTTGAATTGTGTCACGATTTTTCCAAAAAAACAATGACATTCCAACGTACCGCCATTATTTTGTGCTACTTTTTTTGCGCTTGACTGTGATCTCACCTGATGGTAAGTGATGGTAAAGTCTAAGATGGAAGTGCGCTAATCTGGTAAAAGGCGATTAATTCTTATGGTTTCTACACAGCATCCTACCACACACAAATCTCTTGGCTTGGTGGTACGTCTTTGCTGGTAGGGTGGTAACTAGCCTCAGCCGAATCCACCAGTCCAGATTCAGACAAATTAGAAAATACAATTTTCTAAATTCGCCCCACCGGGATCGAATCCGGGACCTCTGCTAGCAGAGCGAGTACTGTTCCAGCGAGGCCGTCGACTTATTATTATATAAGAAATTGTGTATATGCCTATATGAGTTGTGGGAAATATAGTTACGTGATACATCAAATGTCTGTACAGTACTGAGTCTGTACTTTATCATGTAATCGATGCTTATGCGACATACATCGGTTGAGGCGCCAACGACGAGATTTTCAATTACAAGTCTTGACACTAATTATATATCCCTGCTAGATGATTCCTACAATTCTGTATCGCGATCAAAAAAGGCGGCTAGGGTAGGCTGAAAAATATTTTTCAAAGTATTTTTATATCCACCAAGGATATATACAAAATTGGATTTGTTCCGACTTAGAACATACAGACATACATAGCAACACGCCTCATTCCCATAGAAGTAGGCAGAGACCACGTCCTTCCACTCGCCACGATCCTTGCATAACTCCTTCGCTTCTTTCATTCTCATTAAACCTTTCATACAAGTTCGTCAGTTTAGAGTACTTTTGACCTGGCCCTTATTTAAAATGTCCTGGATTTGTCCTACTTCCTCATTCACTCACTCTTATAAATCCTTTTGCCAGTCTTCCGTCGTTCGTTGTCTACGTGCCTAAACCATCTAAGTGTAACTTTCTCAATTTTAGTCACTACATCTTTTATACCACAACGTTCTCTTATGACGCTATTTCTTACTTTAAAAATATTATTGCAATTTTTCTAACTATGTCATAATCATCACATAATTAGCATCTGACTTTAAAATGCGACACCCAAGTGTATGCAAATGAAGTTGCGTCGGTCAAGAAGTGTATAAATACCTACATACATATACATTTTGTCAATGTACAGGTAAATATATACGAAATCTTTACATTTTTCTTAAATAATCTTAAGAGATGTTTAAAGTGCCTAATTTTAATAATACATCTTATTCTCTTGACATATATAGCTTGCCAACCCAGATCAGCGTAGTGATACATTAACAGGCTTTTATTTACCTTTCCTACTTTCCTTATATATAGTTAGTTAATAAAATAAAGTTTAAGTGTCATCAAGTAAGTGCCTGCAGTTATCTTATTTTATTACGAAACCGTTTGTGTTCCTTTCTTCACCCTTTATGATAAAAAATAATTATGTATGATACTTACAAATAACATGAGCACTTAGCCATAGCAATAGGTACCGTCATGCATGCATAAACTGGTAATTGTCTTATTAATTCTGATCACATGCATTCTTAACAACACACTACGGTATACGCCTCGAGGGATGTCTAAGGATGTACTTACACATTATGCAGTGTATTTAAATATCGCTCAAGAGTTATTACAGTGCTGTTAACTGTACTGACCTTTTATTAAATAAAACAAATTTAGACGATAAATATTGTCATAAATGCACTATATATCTGCATAAAAATGCCTTGTGGATGCTCATCCATGTGTATCTACATAACCCAACGATCTATATTGTTGTGGGATTCACTAATTTCTGCGGTGCTTATCGTTGTAAGGATACAAAAAGGATCTTCAGCATCAGAAACCTCATTGAAAGAAATCTAATTTATAATAGACTAACAATACCCCGCGGTTTTATCCACGTAGATACTGATCTCGTCGCAATGGAAAATCTAGTAAGTTGGACTTATTTTCTCAGATTGATATTTCCAAATTCGTTATATCTTTTTAATGGAATGTCCAATTTTAATAATTTAAAAAAGTATTATAATGGTATTGAAACGATCTTTAATAAAATATCAAGTGATATCAATACGTTCTGTAATATTTAAGAACATTTTTTTGTATTATCATTATCATTAGCTTCCGCAGCGCACGCGATAACAGATTTTTTGGTTCACACCTAGGCTTACATTAATACATTTTATTAGGGATCTTTAATTAAAAAAAAAAATATTATAGCTTATGTCGCTCAATAAATATGCAGCTTTCTAATGGTGAAAACACTTTTGAAATCGGTCGACTACTTTTTGTGTGATAACCTTAGAAACTAACATTCATAAATTTTTTCCTCTTTATAATATTAGTTAAGATACAGTCCAAATGTATGAAGGACAGTCTTTGGGAGAACAACATCTAACCCAGACCAGTTTTAGTATAAAATGTATATGGCTGCTTTGTAAGAATTTAATTCAAAAAAGGTAAATTTACTGCCTAAACACATCTTGAAAATTAAACATTGCCTTTAAATTATTACTTATAAAAGCAGTGACACATTTTAAAAATATAATTTTTAGGCGTAGTTGTACCCCATTAAGTACTCTTCTATGTCAAAAGGCTTCTAGAAAATATCTCGTTTAAGAAATATGCTCTCCTATTCACACTCTTGTATAGTTATGTTTTGTTTTATTTGATTTGTTGCATGATAATAGGTAGAGGGCTAGACTTCAAATTTCAAAATATCGTCAAGTATACAAAGCAAAACTGAGACTTGCAATGTAGAAAAGTTAATGCCAACAATTTGATAGTTTATACAAGCAGTTCACGTTTATACCCCGCTTACGTGTCGCAACGTATAAGGTCAAGTGTACAATCCTTTCTATATTGCCAATCCTATCCAGTTCTCTTGCTCAAGCTTTTTAATTTTTCCCATACAGTTTTTAACTATTTGCAAATTTTGTCATGTTTATTAAACAAGCAGGAATAATATTACATAACCTAACTAATACATAAGAAAGGATACTATTGGAAACATTCTTTATTATTACAAATTCTCAATGAACCACTAGATTTTAGTAAAAATATAATTCTTTAAGTAATTGTTTATCCAATTACCATTTTTTAATACATTCTTTGGCTCAATTAAGGTGTTGATTACATAGATGGCAGGAGAATAGTTTAGAATGGTGATGGCGCAATGGTTGGGCACATGGTTTCTTGTTAATATCTTCGGTTTCGAATATTGGGAAAAACCACGAGGAAACCTATATATTTGGGGCAATTCTGTAATATGCAAACGGGCAGTGGTGCAGTGTCGGGGTGTAAGCTCTAAATATCCTCTCAACCATGATTGAGGACACTCTACCATATAAACTGTACTGCAGCATAAAAAAGGGTGTGCGTACAAAGTACACATGTCAGAAGTGAAACTTCTTTGGCAAACAAATTTTTAAGTCTTGGTTATATTTATACAAATCTAAAACTTTACTTTACAAACTAAGAGGGAGGGGAACAGGAATGAATTTGAAATTTAGACACAAGAATTTATGATATATTTTTATTTTATATGTAAATGAAAATAGTATAACAAATTATTAAACGACTAGTGGCAAGGTACATGTTATTTGTGAATATTAAAACTACCTAACCTTCAAACTAATTATCATAAAAAACGCTGCACATCTTCGTGACGCATATCACGCCTTTAAGTTTCACTTTTAAAAAATCACTTTAGAACTCAAAAATTCCATAATATTATAAATAATATTTGCTATTTATAAATCGTCTGTAACAATTCAACGATAAAGAACAAAATTGACTTGTTGTGTTTAGAATTTCCTTGATCAGAATTCCTTGAATGACTACTTAGTCGAGTAGGGTCGTGATGTCATTGTCATCACAACATGACTATGCTATAGTTGAGATCATCAGAGAAATATGTTATATGAGCGGTAATAATAAAATAAACATCATAACTCATTGCTTTATGTTACGTCAATTAATATGCCATAAAATACTTATCACATTAAAAACTACGATATTAACAAATGAAAATGGCTTTGAAGGTGTATAAAAGGATTAAAGTTAAAATGGTATTGCTCTATGTTTTAATTGAAAGTCTTTAACAGGAATAGTTAAAGCTATTTCTTGTGGATAACTATTTCACCTAAGATGAAGCTATTGAAGATTCTTTCAAGTAATAAATCCCTGGTCCGTGGATTCTTTGGCCTTAGTTGTTTGTTCCTGGATCGATTGCTTAGATCTCAATTATAGATAGTTAAACTATTTATATATATATTTTCTTTTTCACTTAAACCACTAACTCGAGCTATTACTAATGAAGCTATTCCATTAAGGTCTTAAGAATCTTTTTATAATTTGCAGAGAAACGAATGTTGATATGAATATTTGTTATAATTTTTCTACGATACATTATATGATATACATTGAGGTTCAACTTTAACGACATTATCCATGACTATAGAAGGATTTAATTATTTATCAATGTAAATAATGTGTCATTATTAATATCATATGCAAAGAGTGAAACAGCCGAGATAGATTGCTCATATAGAAATACCATTCCATATCACATTGTAAGTCACATTTTCAAAATATGATTCTCGGGTCGGGCCAGTTCGAAATCGATATTGAGTTTTCGGGAAATTCCGGAAGACGTTTTCGTCCAATATCCCTCAGTGTATGAAGACTAAAGTCTTCGAACAGCGCGTGTTGTCAGTGCTTACCTACGGATTGGAAACGTGGTGGCTGGCTAAGTCATTCGGAAGCTCCGAGTTACTCAGCGTGCGATGGAGAGTGCTATGCACGGAGTTTCTCTACGCAATCAAATGAGGAGATCCGCAGAACCGAAGTCACGGACATAGCCCTACGAATGGCGAACCTGAAGTGGCAATGGGCGGGGCACATAGTCCGACGAACCGATGGACGTTGGGGTCGGAAGATGCTCGAATAGCGACCCCGCAGCGGACGACGCAGTGTAGGAAGACCTCCCACAAGGTGGACCGATGCTATAAAGAGGGTCGCCGGTAGCCGCTGAAACAGGCGGCACAAGATCGGGCCTTGTGGGCATCATTTCGTGAGAACTATGTCCAGCAGTGGACGTCCATAGGTTGAAGCGACGATTGAGATTTCTATTAGGATTTTCTCAATATTTGCCCGAAGTTGGGAAAAATTTGGCGTTGTTATCCACCCCCGTGTCTCGGAGAGCACGTTAAGCCGTCGATCCTGTTCCTGATCACTCCGGTCGTGTTGAATTGCCGTCGGGCTATAAGAGTGAAGGAATAGAGAGTACACTTGTGTACTATGCCTGCCAATCCACAGTGGAGCAGCGTGGTATGCTCTAAAACCCTCTCTCATAGGAGGCCTGTGCTCAGCAGTGGGACGTTAATGGGTAGCTACTTATTTACTTAAGTGACTTATTTAGAATTTTTGTTCCGTTTCAATGTAGCCTACAAAAACTCTAAGCAAATACGGCTATGCATTGCAATGGCTGATAAAGATTGTACTATCGGTCACGCCTTCAGACTTCCGGGGTACACGTTATACTAATATAATATGTTGTACAATTATTATATTTGTGCATATTACACTATCTTGTAAGGACATGTGTCTATATTGCATAGGTCATCGTCCTTTGGAATAGTACAAGTTACCATTGATATAGTTATCTCCTAAAATTTTCAGTTGTAGCAATAGGGGCGCACTTATAAAGCGATATAAGTTTATTATCAACATATCAATTCAGTATTTTAATTTTTCCTTTCAAAGGCATTAATTTTACTCAATTTTATTGTACTAAAGAAGTAAACAACTCGTCCACCATCTGTCCGTTTAAAATTTATCAAACACTTTCCAGTGAAATTGCGGTCAACCATTGTACGATTATAAAATAAACAAAACCCAACCCATGATTGTTTTTTTTTCGTTTCGAGTCTTTGCAAACAAGTGATAGCAATTTCTTTATTTAATCTCATAATTTACTTTATTAAATATCATTTTGATGGACAAAACAATATAAGCCAGCATTTACGTTACGCAAAACATTATTTAGGTTCAAAAACACACAGACATCAGGTGAGTTTTTCTTACCAAATGTGTATATATGAACGAATCTTTATATACTTAAATTTAAAAATTATTGTAGTCACAGGCATCCTCATATATTACTTTTCTCCTTTAAGTAACTGTTGTTCTCTTGCCAATAATTAACTTATGACCTCTGACCTCTCTTATATGCTAAAGTTCAACAAAACTTGTTGTTTTTTTATTATTAATAAAATATATAATTTCCTAGTGACAGTTTTAGTTGAACAGTAATATTATATTTTAAAAACGTTATCCTGGGTGTGCGCTAAGGTTATTTCAAATCAATTTATTGTATTTTTTTGTGTTGTATTTGTACGTATTGTACGTGTGTGTTAATTGTTTAGAACTTTAATTTTTTTTATTGCTGACAGATTAGCACTTGACTGTGATCTCACCTAATGGTAAGTGATGATACAGTCTAAGATGGAAGCGCGCTAATCTGTTAAGAGGCGATATACCCCTTACGGTTTCACACAGCATCGTACCGGAAAACGTTTTTGCTGGTAGGGTGGTAACTAGCCACAGCCGAAGCCAGTCCACACTCAGACAAATTAGAAAATACAATTTCCAAAATTCGTCCTACCGGAGATCGAACCCAGGACCTCCGCTAGCAAAGCGAATACTCGCACCACTGCGCTAGCGAGGCCGTCAATTTTGTGGTTTAAAGACATACTGGGCAAATAAGACCAAGGGCCAGGTCAAGAGTACTCTAAACCGACGAACTTATATGAAAGGTTTAATGAGAATGAAAGAAGCGAAAGAGATATGCAAGGATCGTGGCAAGTGGTAGGACTTGGTCTTTGCCTACCATATGGGAATGAGGTGTGATGATATGTATGTATAAAGCCATATTTAAACTTGGTTCTAGAAGTTCTTTCTACGGACCACTAATACATGCCGAGGTTAGTTCGCGTGGCTATAGAAATTGCAAAATTTCCTAATTTTAAATCGCGAATGTGGTTCATGTAACTTATAAAAGAATAAAACGTAGGGTAGACAGATTCTGCGCTTAACAGCATGACACAACCGACTGCAGCAGTACTTCGTAACCACGGTCCATGCAACTGGGTCGAAATATCGATAAAATAATACAATCGCCATCGTGGTATCTACACGTTAATGCAGTTCAAATATGTTTAATTAGTCCATTGAAATGTTACATGAGCTTTGCATGTTTTAGAAGACGCAAATTTATTTTTAGGACATGTGTGGGGGGGTTAATAGAAGCTTTACCCCTAATTTGTGGGGTTTCCGTTATCCCCCGGCCGCCATTCTGGAAAAAAAGGGGCGCTAACACCATTTTGGCGATATCTCTGAAACTATGCGTTCTACAAATAATCGTTAACATATAATTTGTAGCAAATCGCTTTGTCTACAAATATGTTTATATATTTTTTTGCCCTAAATTTGAAATTAAATATCTCATAAGAAAGTGAGAAAATTTCTTTTTTGCTTTATAATTTCTTTTTATACATTAAAAAAAATACTTCAGATCAATCTTGCAGAGGGTCCTTTGAGGAAAATTTTTCTCTACAATTTCTTTTAACTTCATTCATTTAAATCGCTGTTACAGAAACTACCCCACAAACTTGGGGTCAAGCTTCTGTTGATCCCCCCACATAAGTCCCAAAAATAAATTTGCGTCCTCTAAAAAATGCAATATTACGTATCCTTAAATTGTAACATTTCAATGGCCTAGTTAGGTTAGGTTATATTTTATGCATTTGCAGTTCAACTGGCTCAATATCAGTATTTTTATTTAAAAAATCTTAATAGCGTTAGCAAGACTAATGACGGGCATCGCGTTCGATCGCTCGGAAACACCGATGTGAATTGCACGGACGATATCGAATTTCACTTTGACCGAAACGAATCGTCACGCGATACTTCTTTCAGGAACGCCGAGTAAAGCTGAATAAGGCCATTTATCAAACTCAACTGCAACACAGACGTTTGTTTGACTGGTACATGCGAGATCCTCATTTATTGTTATGTCATATCCACCTTGTTAGCTTTACACTTTCGGTTGCTGTTTTCCGTCTATTTATTTGTTATTACCATTGTTTGTCAGCTGTGAATTGGAATTTCAATTAACTTTGTATACTATTTAGCGCCTGATCTTTCTCCGGTCGTGTCGGATTGCCGTCACGTCGGACTATGAGAGTGGAGGAATAGAGAGTGCACTTGTGTACTACGCCTGCCAATGCGCAGTGGATCAGCGGGTCTATGCTCGTATGAGTGAGGAGGCCTGTGCCCAGTAGGACGTTAACTTACTTACTTGTATACTATTTTACTTTTCATGTTATTCTACAATTAAGTAATTGTTTTTATATTAATTCCGATTAAACACTGTGAACATCTAACAGTTTGAGCAAATATACAGAAGTACTGTTATATTTTACTTTTCGTTATATTGTTCAATGGAAGTGATTGAAGTGAAACTTGTTTTTCGCATTAGGGTAAATTTTTCATGGATGAAACGCGTAATTAGCGTCACGATGATGTGCAGCGTTTTTAATGCTAATTCGTTTGAAGGTGGTTTTAATGTTTACAAATAACATGTGGCATTTTAATTTGAGACTCGTCCATTAATAATTTAATATACTATTTTTCATAAAATATAAAATACAAATATTTCATAAAATCTCTTATCTACATTTTAAATTAAAAAATAAAATTTAATTAATAATTTCTGTTATTGACAAAAAACACGTGGCTTTTTTATTTACAATACGTCATTAGAGATTTCAATAAATTGTTTGTTAAGACACTTTTCATATTTTAATGACAATTAAATTCCTGACATGTCTTCCTTTTATCCTCCATCTATGTCTCGGAAATGTAAAGTTTTAGAATTGTATAAATATTACGAAGACTTAAAAATTAGTTTGCCAAAGAAGTGTCACTTCAAACATGCAGTTAGGTCTTACTTTTGTTTAGTAGTGCACTCATTAATTTGAAAGCGGTCTCTCATGTAAAGTAGCATTATTTAAAAGTACAGTTTTTGAAACTTTGCATGAAATTAAATCATCAATTAAACATCAACAATTATAATAATCTTGGCGGTTATGAAATCTACGTAGATGGAATTACAAATTCCTAAGACATTCAAGCTTGTAAGGAGAGACTGGTATATATAAGTAATTAGAGACCACACTTTCACGGTCTGTAAAGTTGGCCCGTGGTCAAGTGCTGCTAGTTTTTCCCGTCTTGGGTCATTGGTCTTAGGTA
Source organism: Elymnias hypermnestra (assembly GCA_015832385.1). Taxonomy (NCBI): domain Eukaryota; kingdom Metazoa; phylum Arthropoda; class Insecta; order Lepidoptera; family Nymphalidae; genus Elymnias; species Elymnias hypermnestra. The sequence goes on from JACTOM010000562.1 coordinate 9,598,946, forward strand.
CCAGTGAAATCTCTCTTTACAGACCTGAATATTAGCCAATCTATCTATCTAGCTATTGTACTATGTCTCTTTATACCATACAGTTAAGTGCAGTACGTAATTATAGTAATTTATAAAGATATTTCTTTTAAAAGCCTTTATATTCTGTCTATTTTTGAAGATTTAGAATTATATGTAAAACTTATCTTGAGGCAATTACTACAAGGCTCATAATTGATGTTAGTCAAGTACAGCCTATTTTGTTTTTATTGTAAATCCTATTATTTTGTTTCATTTAAGTATTATGTCAGTTAGCTGATAGTTTTCTTAAAAACTATCTATAATCATTATAACTACTTAAAAACCCGTCTTATAATGCTATTGCATAATATGCAGTATATTAGAAAATTTGTATATTTAGCAGTAGATTTAGTAGTACATTATTTTTCTCATCTCATGCATGATGTTGACGTACGAATTAAGATCTATTGAATTACAAGGGTTCCCTAGAATTTTAATAGAGAAATCACACCGTTTATTTATTTACTATTATTTTAAATTTTTTATTATTATTTAAAGTTCAATAATTTTATCACATGTAGTGATTTGAATTTATAAACAATCCCAAATTTTGAAAACATACAAACCGGCAAAAACGATGCTATAGCACAAAAAATCATTGATTGTTTCAACCTTTTTCTTCGTATTCAAACAGTTCTCCTGTAACATTATCTTATTTGAATTGTGTCACTAATCCTAACATATTTGACAATTGTCACTAATCATTTAAAATATTTATGCACCACTCATTCTAAATTAAAAATAAACATAAAAGTTTTGTATACAAAGGACGACTTACCCCTTATGAGAGATCTCTTCCAGGAACCCTAAAAGTGGGAGAAGTTAATCAACAGGTGCTATCTCTACAAGTGTTATTTTAAAGATACTTAAACATAAACTTACATACATAAATACATACACAGATACGCATATCTAGTAGTTTATAAGTAAGGAAATGTTAAAGAGATAAAAACTACAAAAATAATTATTTGACGTTAGATAATAAATACTCTTTTAGTGTTATTTTGAATAGGAATAGTCCAGGGTCATCCATGAATATGTAAGCGGTTCCAGGGCCTCGTTGCAAAAACAGTGACTGATATATATTTTCTTGTGTTAAAAATTATATTCAAATCGGCATAAAGACTATCTACCGCCACGAAATGTCATTATAATATAATTGGTTGATGTATACATTTTGTTTAATTTTTTTCTTAATGCTAACAGGTTAGCGCGGGTCGGTGATCACACCTGATGGTGAGTGATGATACAGTCTAAGATCGTAGCGCGCTAACCTATTAACGGGCATTCTACCTCTCATGATTTTGACACAGTTTCATACCGGAACACAAATTTATTTGCTTGCGGTACGTCTTTGCTGATGGGCTGGTAACTAGCCACGGCCGAAGCCACCTAACAGTCCAGCAAATTTTGTTTTCTTAATTCGTCATATCGGGGATGGAACCCGGGACCTCTGCTGGCAAAACAAGTAATCGAAGCAGTATGCCAGCGCGGTTGTAATAATTGTTTAGTTCACCAAAACAACCACATCTTTCGTGTCAAGTAATATTAACTTAATCAAAAATATCACTTTTCCAAGTAATGTTATAAGAATTGCGCCACTGTTCTTCCAAAGTAGTCCAGTGAATAGAACACTTATGTTGTATAATAATTTATGTAAAGTGATTGATATTGATATAAGTCGTGATAGTCTTACTTGCTTTAAAAGGAAAATTATTAAATGTAGTCCTGATGTAGACCTTCGTCATCGTCTGGTGATTCCCCTCTGCAGAGCAGCCGCGAGAACCAGAGGGGAATCACCAGACGCTGACAAAATAAGGAGGGTCAGGATTCTAGCTAACAGAGCCTTGACCCAAAGATGGAAAAAGGATCTCCGGTCCCCAGTAGCGGGCGGGGCCATAGTAGGGGCGATCTGCCCTCATTTAGATAAATGGCTGGGCAGAGAGCTCGCATCGCTCTCCTACACGTTGGCAGACGGTGCTTACCAATCATGGTTGCTTTGGCAAATACCTGTACCGAACTGTTGGCTGTGAGCCGTCGGCCAGATGTCACGAGTGTGGCGCCTCGTCAGACACAGCCCACCACACTGTGGCGGAGTGTCCCGCCTGGGGACCTCAGCGACTCATTATGACGACCCTGAACAGCACACACCTCTCACTGGCAAGTATTATAGGAGCAATACTTGTCAGTGAGCATTGCCTCCTTTTGCGAGACTGTCATCTCGCTTAAGGCACGGCAAAGGGAAATTGTGAATGCTGCCGAAACACTTCGGCCCCGACGAAGGGTGTGTAGGAAACAGGAGGCGGATACTCGTACACCTGCTCCCCTTGTGAAATATCTTAGCTGCAACCGAGGGGCCAGAGAGGAATGCCTCAACCAACCTCTGGCTCCCCACTCATGGTTGACGTCGGCCCCGCTGGGTTTTAGTGGGTATTGCGAGTTTGTACCCTAGCGTAATCCCACACTCCCGAAAAAAATTCTGATGTAGACCTCGCGTCAAGTATCAGATAATTTTTATTGTATACTTATGTTTCCTTCTTCATTGCTTGTCTTTAGTTTGTAGTTGTTCTTAGTTCTTATATATTTTTAACATGCTGTGGCATCCAGTAAGTGGGTTTGCAGTAATTACGTTATTTTTTAATTATTTATATTTTGAGTTTGTTTTACTGTAACCTGTTGGTGTCTTGTTTAAAATAAATATGTTAGGTCACCAAGTTGCAGCAATGCAATAAGGCCGTAACGGATTATCCACTTTTTGCAGAGTGGGTAAAAATGGAGCGATTGCAATATAAAGGAGATGTATGAGCCGCTTTCATTTTCAAGAAACTGAAAGTGCCTATATGTTCGGGTTGTGTCGTTGACTCGGTGGTGCTAGTGTTTGTTTGCCACGCCTGGTTGACCGTTTGTCTCATTCTCGTGTTTAGCCGCGCTGTTATTTGGTGTTGGTGTTTTTTAGTACGCCGCTGCAGCGATGCGCTGTGCACCGTTACTTCCTAGTAGGTATTGTTGCGCCACGACGTACTAGTAAAATCTTTACGCGCGACCTCCTTTTGTATTTTTGAAGTGAAACTTCCAAAGGCCCATGAGGATCGAATTTTTACGGATGAAACGCGTGATTAGCGTCACGAAGATGTGCAGCGTTTTTGATACTAATTCGTTTTAAAGTTCAGATGCTTTTAATATTTACAAATAACATGTGGTATTTTAATTTTCCACCAGTTATTTAATAATTTAATATAATATTTTTCATGAAATATAAAATAAAACTATTTCATGAATTCTCCTTTCTAAGTTTTAAATCAAAGAACAAAATTTAATTAATAATTTCTAATATAGACAAAAAACACTGTGTTTCAATCAATTATTTATATTTCGACATTGTTAATGTTTTAATGGCAATTAAATTTCTAAGATATCTTCCTTTTCCCCTCCCTCTGACTATTGGAAATCTGTTTTAAATTTGTATATACATAATTGAAAAATTCGTTGGCAAAGAAGTTTCACTTCTGACGGAAAAATGTGAAAAATTGTAATTTTTATTCTTTTGGTAAAACAATTGTGGTTCGGTACAATTTTGTAGAAGGTATTAAAAGGTAAATTACCTTTTTTCAGATCAAACCGTTAACAGTTCAGTCTATATCATCACTTACCACCAGATCACAGTCAAAAGCAACATATCAGTATTATCCTTGGGGTTAAAAAGCGTGAGAGGAGATTGTTTAAATATGCATTGGAAGCTATTTGGTCTACAATAAAATTATGTGTACATAAAAATTAAATTAAATTGTCGATTTTTAATATCGACATAACAACTTTCTACTAAGCACATGCTTCCTTCATTCACATTTTTTTACTTTTTCCCGTTAATCTTCGAATATCATTAGCTGAGGTTAATCCCGAAATTCCACGTAAAATAATTCAATAATAAACTTTCCTAGCCCCAATTATAGATTACGTAATATTTATTAAGGTATTTTTTTTAATAAACGGTGGTACACGGAGTGGTTTCCTGTTGAAAGAGGTGTTCGACAGGGTGTTACTTCACTATGACTGTTCAACCTATTCATGGGTAACTGTTTGCCATTTTAAAAGAAAGTGTGTATGGATTAAGAATGAATGGATTACTCATCAAATGTTTACTCTACACTGATGATCAAGTAATACTTGCATCATTCGCTAATGAGCTACAGGAAACGGTAAATATTATGAATGAAGCTTTGAAAAGGAAAGGAATGAAAATGAATGTCAAGAAAACGAAAGTTATGCTTTTTGATAGAGATGAATTTATGATGAACGGCAATATTTCGATAGATGGGGAACAAGTGGAAGAGGTGAAAGAATTTGTGTACTTGGAATCTAAATTTACAAAAGATGGAACATGTGAAAGTGATATTGAAAGGAGAGTGTATGCAGGGAATATGGTAAATGGTGCTCTGCACGCCTTTTAAATAGTCAGACGGTGTCTCAAAGGGCCAGACTGGCTGTGCATAGAGGAGTGTTGGTGCCAACACACTTATGTGTATGGTAGTGAAAGTTGGGTATGCCAGAAGAAGCACAAAAGTAAAAATAAAGGGAAAGACTAAAATTGAGAAAGGTATGCTTAGATGGTTTGCGCACATAGAGAGAATGAATGAAAGGAGACCGACAAAAAGGATTTATGAGTCAAGAGTGAATGGGAAAGTTGGAAGGGGAAGCCCAAGGAGAACGTTCCTGCACCAAATCTAGGACGCTTTAAATAAGTGCCAGGTCAAGAGTACTCTAAACCGACAAACTTGTATAACATACGAAAAGTTTAATGAGAATGAAAGAAGCGAAGGAGATATGCAAGGATCGTGGCAATTGGAAAGGACGTGGTCTCTGCCTACCCCCAAGGGAATGAGGCCTGATGCTATGTATGTATGTATTTTTTTAATTCTTCGCATTTAACACGTGGCGGTGTACTTTCACGTGGGAGCAGGAAGTTCTAATAGTATAAGTAAACAGTGAAGAGTGGTCAATTTTACTAGTTTTGTTTATGCATTGTATAATTTTATTCGTCATAGTGCGTTGATTCAAAGAACGCTATTATATTATATAATTTATAATGCTCGTGTTTTAATGGATATTTTAGCGCATAAATTAGTTAAAGTATCACATTAAATTAAAACACATCTCATTGATATGTTAATTTGATTTGAAATTAACCTCGTAAGTTACGCTTAATACGTACGGATATGATTATTTCGGCTACTGGGGCGCTGGTAACGTTTAGTAATACGTTTCCGGTTTCATGAGTCATTTAACCCTTCAGGGAACTTTCTTTTAAAGAAATAATATAAAAAAACGTGAATCCTATTTCATTGTAAGCACTATGGGGGGGGGGGGGGGTTCTTTGTTTTGCTTATTTTAGATGACATGGAGGGTAGAGGAGTCTTTTTTACCCGAATGGCAACCATTTTCGGGGATTCCCGCAAATAATTCATACGTTTAGAACTGATTAGGGGAATTACTGCGCTCTTATTCATTTGTCGAAATTTCCTCTGTTAGTGTATTCTTTCGATTCTATAGCGAGTCGACGTATTGCAAGCATAAGAAAGTGAGCAAACCTACAACACTGAGCAGCAATCCTGGATTAGAATCATGGATTCGGGTTTCATGGACAGAAGATTGTTAATTAGAATTTAATATGTGTACCAAAAATTTTTTAAATAAATTTGTGATGTTGTGAAGTTTATAATATTTTTGTCCCTTACTCTATGATGAATACTGTATCAGTAAAATCTAATCTGTATCCTAAATCTTTGTTCTTATTTTTAAATTATAACATCATAATTATAATATTAAAAAAATACATTTATAATTGAAAAATGTTTACGTAAAGCAAGGGGAGGGGGCAAGAGATTACTTTTGCTGACAAGGGGGATGTGGGGGTAAATAATTGTAATAAATTTGCTTACGTACGAGACATTAGACAGGCAAAGGGAGAGAGAGGTCGATGCTCCTCTTCCCGCCGGAGGAGGAGGGGTGTCTGAAGGCGTAACTTTGCCCGCCTGCTCCCCATTTCTTTGAGTCGGATTCACCCGAGGCGCCAGAGCTGAATGCCTTTGCATCTGGGCTCCATTATTCGGATGAAAAGGGTTCCGCTGGGTTTTAGTGGGTTAACAATGTCCCAATCTCCTGGATGGAACTGTAAACTCGACCTCCCAGCGACAATAAAAAATATATATATTTTCTATTTAGTTGTAATGCTATATAGTTTCATAAACTATTTGACGGCTTCCCTGGTGTCAGTTTTCGCTTCGCTTGTAGAGATCTTGGGTTCGGTTTATAAGGAAAGTCAAATTTGGAAAATTACATTTTTAAATTGGTGAGAGGCTTCGTCCGTTGCTAGTTACCACCTTATCAGCAGATAGTGCCAAGCAAAAAATTCGCATTTCCACTACGATGCTGTGTAGAAACCATAAACGGAAATTATCTCTATAGTTTTTTACTATTGCAAAGTTGCTTTCGTAACTGACCTCTAATAAAGATACGTTCAGAAAATTACTTAATCTGTTTGCTAAACAGTGAATATTTAGGAGGTATGTTTTCTTTTTTGTTTTCCCCGGTAACAAAAATATTTGTTTTATTCCTTAGATTACAGTATATTATAATTGAGTAACTTATGCAATTTAAAGAGGCGTTTTTCTTAATAGTTGTCAAAGGTAAATATACTTAACTTATGAAGGGAACACTCACACCTATTGAACCGATTTGAAATAAACTAATAATAAAAATTTTCATATAAATTGATTGAACCTTAATTTCGACCTTGATTTCCAATTTATTTCTATCATTAAAACATACATTAACTGAATAATATGCTTTACGTATTAGAGTGCCATACTACAATGGCATGTCCAAGAATGATTGTGGAATCATACTTTCGTATATTTAACTCAGCAATTGATGTCTTGGCGTTTTTTACCTTAAAATGGTATCACCAGGTTATTCTTTTTCTTCTATTGTAACTGTGTTTTTCGCTTTTGTTACTAACTAAGAAAATATCTTTACGGATAGGTGAAATGATGTAGATGCTGTACTGACATGCTACCGTAAGTATTGCTATTTCTTTGAGTGTAACGAGCTCCTGAATAATAAATAGAAATATCTACTATAAATTGATTAGTTTGAACTTATTCGCAATTTTAAAGCTACAAAATATACTTTCGCGACGTGAGCATAAGCCGTTTGCTATAAATGAGCTAAATAGAGGACGGATCATCCAGCTTTTCATGGCTTCGTCGTGTCCACAATCAATTCTATTGTCTGCAGTTTCTAATCGTAAATACAGTGTACGTCACGTTTTATGTTGGTGCGTTACGCGCCATCGCACCACCTGGTTTCTATTTTATCCAGTCATTGGCTCCGGAGACACCATGCTTTGTTAATAATAGTAATATTAAAAAATTAAGTCACGTCTCACTTTATTACTCATTTTTGAAATTCAAAAACGTTTATTCAAGTAGGCTTTAACAACAATTACGAATCATCAAATATTGTTTTCATATTATTTCTAATGCACAACAGATGATGATATTAAATAACGACTGAGAAGATAAAGTTACGAGGATTCCTTCGCGCTCTGTTTTTAGAAGAATTAATTCAGTCGGTGTCAATGTAGATTTAATTTATTCTATTGAGAATAGACCAATTCCTTCACACATAAGCTTTTAATCGTCCAAGTAATCCTTCAAATTATAGTACCATTGTTTTGTGAAAATCTTTAAACAAACCTCTTTCCGGTACGATGCTGTGTAGATTCCAATGAGTGGTAAATTGCCTTACTAGATTAGGCGCGGTAACTTTCTTACACTTGTGAGCCTTATACGCCACTTTAAATTCCTTTAAGCTTTGGTAATTTTGATCTAATTGCTGTCTATAGCGCTAAGAGAATATGAGCTTTTCAATACATTCATGAAAATTGTGTATCTATTTCCGTCTATGGGTAATAAACTTGGTCACTCTACGTTCCGCAATGTAGTTGGTAGCGTCGCATGCAAATTCTAACAATATCCATCCACGTTAAAAGTAAACATAGACGTGCAAAATCACGCGCTATAGGTTTATTAAGATAACGCCAGTAACGTGCTACTAGTAATATTTAAAACTATATACATTTAAAATACAAAGTTAATATTATAAAAAAATGGTAAAAAGACGCCACGTTGTGGTATAAAAGATGTACTCACTAAAAGGATTTATGAGTCAAGAGTGAATGGGAAAGTTGGGAGGGGAAGGCCAAGGCGAATGTTCCTGGACCAAATTCAAGACATTTTAAATAAGGACCAGGTCAAGAGTTCTCTATACCGACGAAATTGTATGAAAGGTTTAATGAGAATGAAAGAAGCGACGGAAATATGCAAGGATCGTGGCAAATGGAAGCACGTGGTCTCTGCGTACCCCTTTTTTTGTTGCTGGTAAATGCTTTTACGCACCCCGGACCGGAAGAAAAAGATATTCTTCTAATCGGGAGTATAGGACTCGGTGAATAACCAGAATACCAACTAAAACCCAGCGTAACCTTAGACATCCTTGGATGGGATCACTAGTGGGTTCTCTGCGTATCCCTATGGGAATGAGGTGTGAAACTGTATTTGGTGTATGTAAAAAAGTAAAATATTAACGTCCCATTGCTGAGCACAGGCCTCCTCACTCATAGGAGAGAGGGCTATTACAGTATAGACCGACCACGCTACTCCACTGCGAATTGGCAGACATATCAAGAAAAACAGCAAAATACAGAAAAATACTTTAAAATAGTAACTAATGTCATCATTCCGAAAGGATAATATAACTACTATTAGAATAAAAAATAAGCAACATTATAATTTTAACGAAACTATCAAGAAAAAAATGATTGTTACAAATAAAATAAAAAAAAAATTGTTCTTAAAAATCGGTCAAACCGTTTTGGATAAACATATATAAAAAAACTGCTGGTAGATACAATAATTAATGCAACAATAACACAAAAGCAATTATTCCACGTTTTAAAATATGTATTTAAACAGAATGGTGATAGCAATTGTAAGTATACGGCACATTTAACTGTGACCACATTGTCTGTACAAAAAGCAACAGGGACACGTTCGTGTTGATATGAATCCTTAAGTTATATTGCAACTTCATTGTTCAAGAGTATATCATTTTTTTATAAAGACTACCATATTTGTACTGTCATTATCACATGTCTTTTTTAATTAGCTAATTGCTTCTTAACACGCATTTATTTACTTCACCTTGTATGTTTGTAATTGTGAATTAAATGAAATCGATTTTTGTGGGCAACGTAACTTCGGTTTAATTTGAAATTTTTGACACTTATCAACGACTGAAAACTGAATACAATAAAACTATTTTTTAAATTGCAAGCTAATTGATGCTTTTCACTTCACTTTTCTTTTCACTGCAACCTGTTATACGACATGTAATAATAGTTGGACAAAAACATTTGAGGCGAAGTATTAGTGGTTTCACTTTTAAAAACGTTCCAATATTTTTGTCCAGGCCCTCAAGGATTCTTTTCCCCCCGTTTCTCTGGATAATATAATATAACCTTTATTTTCAACCACTAACATGGATTAAAGTTTACATAAAAAAAGTGAGCGCTATGACTAAACAATCGAAATAAAAATCGATAATAAATAATAGTTAAAAACATCGCGCCTTGATAAAATAAAAAACTTTTACTGTGTTTTCTTTTAAAATAGGGAAAATATCAAAACTCCTTGGAATAAATGTTTTTCGTTCGTTTTTAAATTATTATTTATTTTATGCAACAGTTTATAGTAATTTTTGTTTAACAGTTTCAAGTTTGTTCTTTAATACACATGGGAAATGGCTATTCAACCGCTAACGTTGAAATAATATGACCTAACGTCAAGTTTAAAATTTAATTTTTTATATATTCGATACAAAGAAATAAAATGAAATGGTCAAGTTATCATATACTTATCCCTTGCTTAATTTTTATACATCTAGTATAAAAATGTTTTCAAAGTACTTAAAACGAGAAATATTTTTCTTTTTTTTTGTTCAATTTATATCTGTCGATTTGCTCCGATTATCGTCCGAAACGACTGCACTTAATTCGACGATACGTTCACTTGTTAGATAGCTATTTTTTAAGACAGCAATGACAATGAAAAGAAATAACAATACGAGCAAAGATGTGCCGCTACGTATAAAAAAATGGCTTTTTGGAACAATTCTATGGAGAGACCATAAGAGGCATATGATATTTGCGACGCGGTATGTCTGTTTGCTTAGGTTAACAACCGAAATGAATGAACCACTAGTAGTTACAAGATATAGCGTAAATAACTTTAAATACCCCATTAATCCCAGTATTTTACAAAATAAATTTGATATTGAATCATACGAAATAAGGCCGGGTTTAGTAGTACATATTATAGTTTATAGTGATTTCTTCCAACTTTAACTATTTTGTAACTACTTCGTGACTTAGTCAGTGGCAAATGTCCCGCTACCATTTTGATTGCCTAAAACTTGGTTCAAAGAGAAGATAAGTAGGTTTGATTTTCATAAACAATTTATTTGTTGTTTATTTGGACTTTACACATACACATATATTTAATGAAACATCATTGCTTCCATTAAAAATAACTGTATGTGGTGTGATATTCATGCTGAAAACATCATTGATCCCTATTTTTTTGAAAATGACCAAGACGTTGAAATTACTGTTACTGCCGAACGGTACCAAGACATGATTCGATATTTTCTTGACGATTTAGCATGGCCAGCCAGATTAAACAGCACCAGGCTTGGGGTTTTTTAAAATAAAAATATAATGTGAATAAGTGTCAAACGATTCAACATCTTAAAGACATTATTCGACACAGAAATTGAAGAAATTCAGCATGTCATAAAAAATGCTTTAACAAGAGTCCCTATAATATTAATTATATATATGATTAGATAAAATTTTCTAATCATAACGAAAAAAAATAGCAAATAAACTTTTTATGAAAACCAAACCTGGTTATCTCTAAACAAAGATAAATCAAAATGGTAGCGGGACTTTTGTTCCACCTTGTATAACAAAATCTTATTTAGAACCTGATTATTGAAAAGATTACGGGTCTATCCTGTGAATTACCTCGTTTTAAATGACAGCTTTTTATCTCGTAATTTATTATCTAACGTGAATCCATGATTACTTTCTATAAAGCCGCCCGAGGAAAAGTTCCGTTCACTAATCGTTTACTATATGAAGTAAAAGTTACTACGGACTCGTTCTACGGTATTTTAATTTCGTCATTTATGGCCAACAATATCGGTTTCAATCTACCTTATATTTTTATTGTCTAATTTATTAGATAGTCTAGTACATTAGAGCGAGTTGATGGATTAATGATAATGTTTTTTGTTTTACTAGCAGTTTTCCGCTATGTCACGTGAGTAATTCCCATGGGAATATAGGGACACCTGTGCTTAGAGCAGCATGCTATATTAGAAAACGAGTTCCTTTGCTTAATTTCAAATCAATCTCGCTTAGTATTAAACTAGCTGAACCCGCGACTTCGTTTGCGTGGATTTTTTTTTGATAGCATTTCATTAATTTAAGCAAATTGTTTTACAAATAAGAAACATACATATCCGCACTGCCCTTTGAGGGTGGAATTTCCGATAATTTACTATTGGTAGATTCTATTATGTCAAAAACAAATTCTGACCAAGTTTTACATACCATAAAAGATTTAGTTTGTAAATGTGAAGTTTGAATTTTTTTTAATGTGAAAACTTGATTTTTTTAAATTAACACCATCACTCCCTAGCGGGTGTAATTTCGCTAAATCTGTTCTTAGCTGACCTCTACTCGGCAAAAAGAATATTGCTACCAAATTTCAAGTCTGGTTCCAGAGATATCGTGATGAGTCAATAGATACCTGGATAACTCTTATATATAAGTAATAAGTGTTAGATGAACTAGTGAACGTGTGAATTCTTTTAGATCACTACTAACCTTACTGCCATTACATTATTAATAGAATTTAATAGTTTCATTAGAAACTATTAATTTCTCATGACTCTGGTATATCAGGCACGTCGGTAGAATTGCTTTAAAGTCTATGATCCATATTGGTAGAAACATTATTGTGTTATATATATACACGCACATGTGTATATATATTAAAAATGCAAGAATATTTTAAGCAAAACATATTTGTTTGTCTTAAAGATAAAGTCTTTAGAGATTTAAACACCTTGGAAATCTATAACGGCTTTTGTAATATTTTTGTTCTTAGCAATAAACCATCTGCAAATAAATAGTCAATGCATTGCCTGTTACCAAATAATGCCCTTTCTCATTACATCATTTGTAATTTTAGATTTCAACTCGTTCTTTAATATCATCAGTCGAACATTTAAAATAAAAAAAAACCTGTTTGACGATTCAGAAGTGCTGTAAAGGCCTACTCGAATGTGTTTTTTTTATTTCCTTATGAAGATCCTTTATGATACGTTAGTGAACATATTTTTTTAAATAAATATATAATAATAGGTACATCCAAAGTATATCTTTCTGTTAACTGCAAGTCGTTACAATCAGTCACGGGGCATCGTGTCACGAAACAATGGCCTCATGAATATTTAATGAAGGTCTTCATCTTACGTTACAACTTCACAACGTACGAGTATAAGTTTATTTCCTGGACGACAACCTGAATTTAGATAAAAATACTTCCTTTTTGTAATTATCTACACCTAAACTTTATCTAGATGCACTAAAATCATAGCCTGGATAGCCGCGTGAATTCTTGCGAAGGTTCGACAAACGTAAAAAGTAGAAACGTGAATCCTGGACCTGACATCTTTAAGGTGTGGTTATAAAATCGTATGCGTTTAAAATACATCGTCGAACAAAACGTATAAATAGCGTGAGTAATTCTGTATATGATCCAAGCCTACCCATGATCAATCAACTAGATGGATTTAATCTTAAAACCTTCTTGTATTAAATCTAACCTAACACCACTGTTAGGTTAGATTTTATAGAGACGTATTTTATGTACATAGGGTGCTATTTAGTTTTAGTAAGTAATTTAAGTAAGTTAAATACATTTGGGAATATGGGCTACTATAGTAGGATTATATATCCAACACAATCCGAGGATTTAGTGTTACCTTTTTAACTAGCAAATGTTTTTAATCTTTGTATAAAGTTATTATTGGCACTCAATGCTTTATTATTTCTATTTACAGGCATCGACTATCGATGGCAGGCGGAAGGGCGCGTGTTTATTCTGCCAGGAGTACTTCATGGATCTTTACTTATTGGCAGAACTCAAAACCATCAGCCTGAAAGTAAGTTGAAAATATGTTTTATGCTAAGCCATTTCGTATGTTTTATTAATATTTTAGACTTGACGCCAAATCTGTAATGCTATTATCGTTTCATGTGTTATAATTTTTTCTCCTAAACTTCAATTAAATTACCCACAATGTAACATTTTTTCGGTCGAGCTTCTGATGTTTACAGGAGCTAAATATACTTGTACTTCTTTTCTAAACTTGTTGTCCGACCCGGGGTTCTAGCCTTTTAGGTCTTAAATTTTTTTATTATTGTTTCATATATTCATATGATTTTATTATTTCATATATATATTTATAATATTAAGACACCTTCATCTACTTACCATAACGTTTGCTTATAGAAATAAACCTCTTTTTATGTGATTGGTGTCGCTTATTAGCATTTACTTGTGTGGCTTTTTTTACAGGAAAGGAAGGAAAGCTTTTTATTATTTGTTCAAGAGAATGTCTCCTCTTTCAGGTGACAACAGTTGACATGCAGAAGCCTCCGCCAGATTTTCGTACCAACTTTGAAGCGACACACCCCCCTATTCTGATCGACAACGGTCTTGCCATACTCGAGAATGAGAAAATTGAACGGCACATTATGAAATCGGTGCCAGGAGGACACAATCTGTTTGTACAGGTATGTGAATAATATATTTTATTGCCTGTGTAATGCATAACGATAATCATTAATGTCCAGTTATAAGAGAAACTGTGAAATATGTATCTATTAGCTGGAAGTCTGAAACAAGTGTAAAATACAACATACATTTCTAAATCTTAAGCTAGAGGTTTAATAATTATTAAAACTGATATTGGTGTACAATTCTGCTGAGCTTCTCTAAACTAAAATTTCAGATTTAATTTTTAGACTCTTAAACCCTCGTGACTTTTCTAAATATTTCCATGTTAGAAAATTTTATTAACCCTAAAATAACAATAATTGACATATTGATTAAATAATATTAAAAACTTAACAGTATTCTCAATCTATCTCCAAAATTTGATAATGCATATATAGACTTATTTTTCTTACAATTGCTTTTCTTATATAAGAATAAAGTAAACAATTTTGTATATCCCAAGTTTGTTGTGGATTCAGTACTGGGCGTGAAGGAGTTGTCGAAATTTTAGATTTTGTATCTTTCTTTAATATTATCATGTGTCATACTTTAGAAATAATATGCGGTAATGTATTTGGTAGACTGAATTATTTGTATACAAATATTTCTCCATTTCGAGATTGTTATGTCACTTTTGCACAATATGACTTAACGAACCGGTCATATTTTTTATGTTGCCATTTTTGATCATAAAGCAAAAATGTGAAACTCGTTTGAACGGGAAATCGCCTATGATTTTGCAATATACACACTTAAAACCATAACAACTTTTATTTTATTTAAATGAGCTCTTATATCGTGAACCGTAATTATGACTGTTATCGATATGCTGTTATGCAATGTGATTAATTTGTCATAAATACCGATTTTTATTACTTAACTAGCTATAGAGAATGAATAAATGTTTCGATGTTTTGTCAAATATTAGCTGTTAAAACTATAGTACCATAGAGCTGACATGTCTATATATAATTTTACACGAAGGATTTTGATAATTATGCAAAACTTTAAAAATCAACCAATGATATAACAACATTTTGTGGTTCCACAGCGTCATTTTTGAAGTGAAACTTCTTTAGGCGCATGAGGGTATGATTTAGCGTGATTAGTCACGAAGATGTGCAGTGTTTTTTTATGCTAATTCGTTTGTAGGTTAGGTAGTTTTAATATTTACAAATAACATACATACATAGCATCACGCCTCATTCCCATAGTGGTAGGCAGAGACAATATCCTTCCACTTGCCACGATCCTTGCATATCTCCTTCGCTTCTTTCATTTTCATTAAACCTTTCATACAGGTTCGTCGGTTTAAAGTACTCTTGACTTGGCCCTTATTTAAAAATGTCCTGGATTTAATCCAGGAACGTTCACCTTGGTCTTCCCCTTCCAACTTTCGCATTCGCTCTTGACTCATAAATCCTTTTTGTCAGTCTCTTTTCATTTATTCTCTCTACACGCCCAAACCATCTAAGCATGCCTTTCTCAGTTTTAGTCACTACATCTACATTTAAACCACAACGTTCTCTTATCACACTATTTCTTACTGTGTCACTCAGTTTTAATCCACTCGTACTTCTCAACGCTCTCATCTCTACAGCATTTATCTTACTTTTGTGAATCTTCTGCCACATGCAACTTTCACTACCAGACATAAGTATTGGCACCAACACTCCTACATGCACAGCCAGTCTGGCCCTTTGAGACACCATCTGGCTATTCATAAAGGCGCGCAGGGCAACATTTATCATATTCCCAGCATTCAGTCTCCTTTCAATATCACTTTCACATATTCCATCTTTCGTAAATTTAGATCCCAAGTATACAAATTCTTTCACCTCTTCCACTTATTCCCCATCTATCAAAATATTGCTATTCATCATAGATTCATCTCTTTCAAAAAGCATAACTTTCGTTTTGTTTACATTCACTTTCATTCCTTTCCCTTTCAAAACTTTATTCATAATATTTACAATCTCCTGTAGTTCATTAGCGGATGACGCAAGTATTACTTGATCATCGGCGTAAAGTAAACATTTGATGAGTAATTCATCCATTCTTAACCCATACATACTTTTTTTTTAATCTGTTAAAGTTATCCATGAATAGGTTGAACAGTGCGTGTTGCCAGTGATGACCTACGGTTCTGAGACGTGGTCGCTGACTATGGGCCTCATGCGGAAGCTCAGAGTCACTCAGCGTGCGATGGAGAGGGCTGTGCTCGGAGTTTCTCTACGCGATCAAATCAGAAATGAGGAGATCCGTAGCAGAACCAAAGTCACCGACATAGCCCTACGAATCGCGAACCTGAAGTGGCAATGGGCGGGGCACATAGTCCGACGAACCGATGGACGTTGGGGCCGGAAGGTGCTGGAATGGCGACCCCGCACCGGACGACGCAGTGTAGGAAGACCCCCCACAAGGTGGACCGACGATATAAGGAGGATCACCGGTAGTCGCTGGAGCCAGGCGGCACAAGATCAGGTCTTGTGGGCATCATTTCGTGAGACCTATGTCCAGCAGTGGGCGTCCATCGGTTGAAGCGACGACGACGAGGTTGAATAGCCATGGTGACGCAACACATCCCTGTCGAACCCCTCATTCGAAAGGAAACCACTCCGTGTACGCCCCGTTTATTCTGACACAAGCACTAGAAACCCTCATAGAGAGAGAGACTTCAACGCTTGAATCAGATTACCGCTCACCGTCCGGTCAACGTTGATAACGTTGACCACAGATCATTCCTCACCATTCGATCACAGGCCTTTTCTAAATCTACGAAAGCGCAATAAACTTTTTGGTAACAAATAACATGTGGTATTTTAATTTGCCACTCGTCATTTAATGTAATATTTTTGATAAAATATATGAATAATTTCTAATATTGACACACTTTGCGTTTTTATTTACAATTTGTCATTTGAGATTTAAATAAATTATTTGTATTAATTCTCGACACCTTTAATATTTTAACATATTTTCCTTTTCCTTTCCCTCTAAATCTCGGAAATCGAAAGTTTACGATTTGTATAAATGTAAACAAGACTTATAAATTAGTTTGCCAAAGAAATTTCACTTCTGACATGTGTACTTTGTACGCACGCACTTTTAATTATTCCTAGTTTTGTATTTCTTGTATGTGTTTGTGTGTAATAGGTTTCTATCTTATTCAACTTCAATTGGCTGTTACTTAAATATCTATTTTGGTTTTTATTCGCAGGATAAGGAGGTGGCTTCGCTGATAGAAAATCTGTACTCGAAATTGAAGCTGGTTCTGGTTCGCAAAGACGAACAGAAATCCGCCGCGCTTAGAGCGCACCTCGGCCGCATTGACGCACTACTCGAGCGCAGAGGGACAAGGTAAGTTACATTAATATATACTAGCTGTGTCCCGTGATGCCTCCACGGAGTTCCCGATTACTTAGAAATATGGCAAAATCCGGATCAACCTGTCAATCTAAACCATGCTTTGTGACTTGGCTCGACCAAGAAACTCCTCGTCCTCACAACAACATTACGAAGAGCAACATTATACAGAGCATTTCGAAAAGGTGGTACAAACGAAGAAAGGGTATATATGCCGGAAAACTATTAGCTTTTCTCCCATATAAAATATATGACTGGAATAATAATAATAATTGACAACACTATTTTAATAATTGGAGCAAATAAGTAAGCCATAGCGTAATACAGTTTGTTCGCGTTAAGAATTCATTGAGTCATCATTCTAGCCATTCTAACCAATAAAAACCAATCTTGACCGGATATAAATTGTTTACATTATTCTTATATAAGAATGTTTCAGGCTAATATCTAAAACGGCAAGATCGATTTTGAATCAACTTTCTCTGTCAGACAGCTAATGTTATCAGAAATTACATACTTTCTTTTTATTTAGTAATTATCAGAACGTACAGTAGTCTCGATTGTCGTCTTTAAAAATAGGTTTATAAATGCAATTTCAAATTTTGAAGATTGATTTAAAATACTGTTACGTATTTAATGTTATTTATATATTTCAATGTCAATAATTGCTTTTCTCCCAACACTATTTAAATGAATGAAACAAGTATGTTATATATAGCGTTTGTTCCCGTTAAGAATGCAGTGAGTATAACCTATCCAAACAAACTGTAAACTTTATCATTTTTTGTTTTAAATATGTGGTAGATATGACGTCTGTTCAATTTCCCTACAAATCAATTGGGTTCAATTACGAGTAGTCCGAACGGGGGTACCGTTCGGATTACTCGTGATTTTTTTAATACGTAGTGCCGTTGAGGTTAACCAGCGAAGCACTGGTCATGGCTCTTTTAATGGAACTGCAACAGTATATAGGGAATTGTGAAAACCGTGTGAGCTCATTTGTGAAATGCAAAAAAAATGTTTTTTTTTTATAGATTCTTGACAGGCGATACAATGTGTTGCTTTGACTGCGAGCTGATGCCTCGTCTTCAGCATATCCGCGTTGCTGGAAAGTACTTCGTCGACTTTGAAATACCGGCAAGTACCTGTAAAATACGTATATTTATATATTCCTCCTTGTACATACTCCCTGTTTACTGTGATATCGGCCGCGTAGTTTCGGACATATTAAAATCTGTACGTATTTAAATCTGTATGTAATTTCGCTTACTTTATTACGGCCTTTCTCAAAGTGGGCGATAACGCACTTTTGAGGGCGTTTGAAAGCTAGAGGGGGGCGTTAAGGGAGCCAGAAAAAATGGGGGGCGTTGATGTGGGTTAGGGGGACGATGTGTAATTTGTAATTTAATATAGTATTTTAAATTTCACTAAAATTAAAACCCACCTACTACACACAATAACGAATGTACTCTGGATTGTGGTCTATCGTTGAATGATTTTGGATAACATTCCCATAGTTATATTTGTGTGAACGTGGGTTTAGCGTTGTGACAACGCTGCTCACTAAAACACATGCGGAAGCTCAGAGTCACTTAGCGTGCGATGGAGAGGGCTATGCTCGGAGTTTCTCTACGTGATCGAATCAGAAATGAAGAGATCCGTAGTAGAACCAGAGTCACCGAGATAGCCCTACGAATCGCGAACCTGAAGTGGCAATGGGCGGGGCACATAGTCCGAAGGACCGATGGCCGAAGGTGCTGGAGTGGCGACCCCGCACCGGACGGCGCAGTGTAGGCAGATCCCCTACAAAGTGGACCGATAATATAAAGAGGGTCGCCGGTAGCCGCTGGAGCCAGGCGGCGCAAGATCGGGCCTTGTGGAAATCATTACGTGAGACCTATGTCCAGCAGTAGACGTCCATCGGTTGAAGCGACGACGACGACGAAACGCGACGACCTACGACTGTTTTTGAGTAAAGTCCGAACCTGATATAAACATACTTATTAAATATCATCAAATTCATTCATCTCATTAGATTAGTATAAAAACGAAAACGGATTACATATTTATATAGTTTCTTTTAATTTCATTAATATTTTATTAATATTATAAAGTAGTTATGCTCTCACTGGTAATAATTGCTAGTATAGAATGAGTACATTTTAAACACCAGAACCGACTTAACATAACTAAATAATTTAAAATAATGAAATTATGGTTTTTAAGATTAAGGGGTGTATAAATATGGGGGGGGGGGCGTTAAAAAGTACTTAATTTTGAAAGGGGGCGATAAAAGAATTACGTTTGATAATCACTGCTTTATTACTACAAAAATCTGAAAAAAAATAATTTTAAGTTTTAGACGACTTCAGTTCATTACTATTAGTATATATAAAAATAATTTTCAAACTCTGACGTCGATATATTCAACAGCAACAAACTAAAGTTTAAAAAAGAATTAATAAAATTAATGAATTTAAATAGTGAGTAGGTAGCTTGTATTTGACACACACATTTGCATATCCAGACACACATGCACATATACTCGTACACACATTCACACCCACACCCACGCGCAATCTCTCTGGCGCTTATTAGTACAATAAACAAATGTAAAATCCTTAATTGTCCTTAAGTTAATTTAATTAGATGATATGTTAGTTTCAAGAGGGCTGTGAATTTTGTAAAATAAATAAATAAAAGTTTTTTTTTTTAATATGAATATATCGTTGGCCTCCTGCGTATAAACGATATCTTGCATTTTAGGCATCATTTATGTGTACTTTATAACACATCAAGAAATAACAAATTAACACACAAAACTTTTTTGTCATTTTGACTTTTGTTGTAATTTTAATGTGTGTACCACTCTATTTATCGCCTGGATCATCGTTTTACTTTTCAATCATATAGCTTTTATTAATATGATGTTTAAAAACATATCATTAGTTGGTGTATAGCAGTAATAAATAATTTATCATTAGTGAAAACTTTACTGATGTGTTAGTTTTAAGTGCAAACCTATATTAGTTATAAGTAAATTGTTTGTTTATAATAAAAATAAATAAATAATTCATTGAAATTAAGCGTACGAACGCTTTATTCGTAGTAGCCGTAGGCATGTTTATGTGTAAAGAAGGGCTATGTGTTTATGTTAAAGCAGAAATAATATGTTTATTTCGTTCCAGACGAGTTTCCGCGCCCTCTGGCGTTACATGTATCACATGTATCAGTTGGACGCATTCACCCAGAGTTGTCCCGCCGACCAGGACATCATCAACCATTATAAATTACAACAGGTACGTTATAATGAGCTCTTTGCTTTTAATTGAGTATTAGTTAGTAGTTATTAATTATTCGAATTTTTGGTCCAAACAAACGGCAAAATTAAAAATATTGTTTTGATAACAAAAAAACTAATATAGTTCGTTCGCGTTAAGAATGCAGTGAGTCGTGATTGATCGCCGGCCTTGCCCCTCCATCTAACCAATGTAAAATCTTCTCACTGCTTTCTTAACGCGAACGAACTATTGTTAATACGTTCCTATTATTAGCAGTTTTTGTTTTTGTCTGCTAGTGACATGTTATTTCTCTCACTTCGACGAAGGCCGTAGAAAAAGTAAATACAGATTTCCATACAAATGAACTAAGGTCTTTTGGTAA